>CM068988.1:8816314-9416314 GCA_035357415.1 Ophraella communa | reverse complement strand
CTTTGGTATTAATCTTAAACTTATGTTCTTAATGTCACTATTTGGCACTTTATTTTACTTCTTGATTGCTTTAACTTGTATTTTAAAGTCACTATTTAACACTTTATTTTTACAACTTTTAAAATCTGTTTGTTCACTGACTGTTCACTCTGACTGATCTTATATGGTTGACTTCCATTGATATATTTCCCCCAACGACCTCTGCTCAAGTCCTTTTATAGGTTTTTTATTCTTCCAGAAACTTCTGTTTCTGTTTCTGTTCTATGAATTAGTCATTTCTAGTATAGTATGTGTATCTCTCTCTTTCCTATGTATAACTAGATATTCTCACTTCGTCTATTGTCGATCTTTCCAGATCACAACATAGTAAAAATATATCTGTCTCTTTTTACACATTATTTAATCCATTTCGCGAAGTTTCTAGTAGGTTTAAATAACATATTTATGTACAAAATGTAATATTGATAAATTACATAATAAAAATTATGTTTTACAAATACACAAAATATATAATAAAATAATATAATATAAGTTATTTGATTAAGTTAATATTAAACAACTTCTGTTGATATTATACTCATTATACTATTATGGAATATTTAAATATTACTATATATAATTGATATGATGAGAAGATAACGTTTTGTAAGCAATTCTGATCATAACTATAATTATTATGGTACCTACGTACCGTATAATCAAATGAACAACTAGTACCGTAATGATTGTCTTTATGGTCCTTATCATATCTAACAAATGTCTATTAAAAATCAAGAAAAATACAAGTTTTTATAGCTTCTATAGAATAGTATATTAAACAACGCATTTCATATGGAATTCTGTTATGACACGAGTTCAAGTTTAAAAAACGAATCGCGAAGCGATGAGTTTTTTAAAGAACGAGTGTCACAACAGCCATATGAAATAAGTTGTTTATAATATTTTTTATATTTTGCCCTTTTTACCATTTTTTAAATTAATTTTTTATTTTTATGTAATTACGAAAATTTTTGTTTTAAGAAGTATGTCGGCAGCACTGTGTAATTTATAAAATTTGACAGTTGTGACATTTCAATTATCAAATGTTAATGTTTTAAAATATTTTAAAATGAATAATATACCAATAATAATATATTATATAAGTAAAATATTATATTCATATTCACAGATACTTCCTTAAAGAACAATATAAAATTAATAAATTGCTATTAGCCACAAATGTCATTGTCAATAGTCTTGCCTTTAGATACTTCACTCATGTCGCCAACCATTTAAAACAAAAATTTGCGTGCGTAAAAGTTACATTACGATACGCAAATGCGTTTTATAATGAAGATTTTTATAAGTGCAAAATATAAAAATATATGTACAACATTCAAACACTTGAGTATCTTCTAAGTTTCAATTTAAACTTAAAAACAAATAAATTCCTGTTTTGTAACGGGGGTGCAGTCCCAACCAAATAACTTCTTTTGAATTATAACATTTTTCCAGTGAAATTTATTCTAACCTTCCAACGTTTTATTTAAAAAAATGGTTTTAACATACCTACTGAAAATCGACCTTGAAATATTTCATTAAAACAGTTTTTTTTATTATTAGACACACCGTATGCATTCTATTCAGTTTTTGCGATAATTTACAAAGTAACGACCCCGAAAAAGGCAACCGTTTTAAAAGTACAATGACGCCAGAGTTTCCTAATTAATCCGCAATTACTCCTTATCCGTCTCAAAAAAAAAAAAATGTTTAACACCTGTATCGGAAAGGTCATGTATTAAATGATTTAATAAATTATGTACTCAAGGTTAGTGATTAATTAGTCGCGCGTTCTGAAAGTTTATCCGCTCCCAGTAATTTCTTGATTATTTTCTTATCAATTATTTTCCAAAAAGAAACTCATGTATAATTTTGTGTAATGGTAATTTACGTAACAAGTGATATTTTACGGGATGAGTAGGAAGTTTCCAGGGCGAGCCGTACGAGAGTCCTGGATTCCTGTTGTAAGTCCCGTAAAATCACTTTCAGATTGTGTTACGTACAATATTTTTTCTGTGGCCGTTGATTTTTGTTGAAAAGGATTGGATGAATATATTTGCTTATTATAAACTTTTTATTATAAATTACATATAACAATTGCTCTTAGAAATTATTTACTTATGAATATTAATTATAACAATTACTTACATTTATATTATTAGGAATATTCACAGAAGTGGCAGTATTTAAATTAGTATTATTAGATGTGTCATTATTTCTATTTAATTTCTCAAATAATTTTTTTCTACGTATCCTTCTGCCACACTGGGTGATTTCTAGCCCTCCTGTCTCTTTAAATTGGTTGCACTACCACTACCACCAACTAATAAAGTTGCTGAGCTTCTTCGCAAACAGTGTCAGGTGTATTCTTTGGGATGCGGTAATTTAAGAAATTCAGCTATTTTGCAGGCGATATTACCAAAAGTGTGAATACCAATAGGTTGTGTGGACGTAATGACAAATATTTTCTCTATACAGAAATATTATTTTCTCCAATGAAGACAAACTTTCTCTCTCTTCTTCGTCTTCATCAAGGACTCCTCTACCTGCATTCTCACCGGAGTACAGTACGACAATACCTCTTTCTCCAACTAAACATTAATAAAGCTTATCCATGGACTTACCTTAGAAATAAACATAGTTTTTGTTCAGGAGTTATTGGATTTTTATTTCTATTGCATGGTTTTGAAACAATGTCATCTTTTATGTGATTTAAAACATAATCAAAGAATACTGGTGTCAAACGAAAATATTGTCTAAATTTTTCATCATTTGTTTGAAGGTGACGACATATTAAGATTTCATAGACGCCTTCAGTTTTCCGTTTCTTAAAAATCTTATTTTCTTCCGATCTTTTCATTTCTTCTTCCGATGAAGACCTTGTCTTCCAAAAATATCATCATTGCCAAGTCCAAATCATCAATTTTTTGCTTTTAATACAGAAACACTCTAATTATTGTCAAATAATGAAACTAAACACAAGATATAAAACAAACTATAAACACACAAAACGAAAGCAAATAAAAAAATGGATTTAGGCGGTCAATAACGTTAAACTCTTACTTTACATCTGTGCTCACCGATAGCGACCGTCTTGAACGGTCGTCAAATTGCGGCCCCGCTATCCTAGGAAACCAAAGCTTTAGAGTTTATAATAATCCATGGCTGCTTTATTTTTCGGTTTATATGTTTAAAAGACGCAAGACCGCAAGATTCTTGCAGGCTTGGTCTTGGTCTTGTATAAGTCTTGCACTGCTCGGTCTTGGTCTTGATCTTGCAGCCTGAAGTTTGTCTTGGTATTCGCGTATTGGAAAATAATATTCAATAACAATAACGTAACTGTTGTTTAATATATATTTTTTCGTGCAATCGCACGCGAAGTCAGTATTTCGCGTTCTCAGCACAGTCCGCGAAATTTAATTTCGCGGCCGTTACCCATAGCAACGGCCGCGAAACCAAACGTCACTTCCAAATTTGACATTTCTAAAATACTACAAAGACAAGGATTATTTTTTATTGAATACCAACAAATACATAAGTTATATTATTTAGGATGAATATTTACATTAATTGTACAGTTTGTATTATTACTTATATTTACTCCAGAAGTTGAAGCAACTACATCTAGTGTTTCTGAATAATGGTTATTGCCTACATTCAAACCAGATACCATATCGCTATCAGTATCAGACATTTTGCGTTTTGACAAGAACTGTCAAAATATATATTGAAACATATCATTTCCATAGCACACGGTGATATTGTTAAATGAATTGAAATGCTGTTGATTTTAGAGCAATAATATATTTATTTACAACTATCTATTTTAATAATTTTAACGATTGCACGAAAAATAGTGTGTATGCCATGGCCGCGAAACTTTTTAACGACCTCAAGATTATCTTGCCTCGGCCGCAAGCGGCCTCGGCGATAACTGTTCTTTCGGTACGTTAAAGAGGTATTTCGCGGCCTTAGCATACAAATAACTATTTTTAAATTGGATAATTGACAAATATTAATTAAATATTTTGTATAAATATTGATCAATAAATCGGTATTATTATTTAAGAAATTTTAAATGAGCCTTACTTTATGACGTCATCGGCCCCGCCCATAATTTACTTTATCTCCCATGGCCTTTTAAAGATTTTATCTCCCAGTAATCAATAAAGACGTAGGTACTTTTACTACGTATATACATGCACATAAAGATGCATTTATTGACCGCTTGAAGAAAAAATATTATTTTTGTACGCAATTTTCTGAAATTTAAAAAATATCCACTTCAATTGTTGAGCAGTGTATATTGTATTAATCATATTAACCACAATATATGTCATTAAGAAAGTACCTACTGTCTTTTTTCGCCAATAAATATAAAACCAGCTATAAATAATTATGCTTATACTTTTTGTTTATATTGATACCAAAAACAAATATTTTGTTAAAAATAATTTTCCATACGTAAGAACTACGACTTATAACAATGACCAAGTTTGGAGTTACGGATTTAAAATCGCCAATAACGCCTACATCTTTCGAATGTGACATCATTGATTTCAAGTTTCGTTACCAGACAGGGTCATACTGGACTTGTCTTAAAATCCGGTATCTACTAAAAATTCAAGAAATATCGTACATAAAATCAGCAGTGATGGGAAAGTTTTTTTTGTTTCATTTTGACTCATTAGCGACGTAAAATAACGAATTTTTGCATAGGTATGATTTGATTAAAATTAATTATGTACCAGTGACGGAGGAATTGAATACGAATAAATATTTAGATCTAATACTTTATGTGTACAATTTTGTTTTTAGTAAAATTTTAAAATTACAATGACGACAAAAATAGAAACCAAGTATTTAATTTTTAAGGAACTTTATATACTTTGAGGAGGGCGAGGGCAAAAAGCTACCTTATACCTTATTAGGTCCATTGTTCTTCCTCTTAAGTCTGTCAGAGAGAAATTTTTTTTATGTTAGTATTCATCGGTTAAGGTAAAATTTCCTTTTAGTTAAAAGAGCCGATCAACTATGCATATTGGATGTTCTTGACAATGTTCCACAGTAGAAATGATAGCACACCTCCTGTAGAGTGTCTTCTATCTCTGTGAATACCTCCAAGTTGTAACTTTATATATTTTATTATTTTGCATTTCACTATCTTAAGAGGGAGATTCACCTTGTAACTATCAGTATTTGAAATGCTTTCGTAGTTCCCCACTTTTAAAATTTATTTTTAACTTTAGGATGACCAAAAAATTATGTAATGTAGGTAAAAGCCCAATCTGTGTTCCTATGGAGAGATTTTTTAAAAATTTTATCTAGTTTATTCTAAAAAAATTGGTAAAATGTCGGTTTTTTACCCATTTTTCTCAATTTTTTTAAGAAAACCCAAATAAAATTTTTAAAAACTCTCTCCATATAGGAACACAGATAGGACTACATTACATACTTTTTTCGTGAGCCTAAAATCAAAAATAAGCTTTAAAAATGGGAGACTACGAACTCTTTACAATCCATTATTTTGCTTTTATAAAGTGGCTCCGCCGATTGGAAAGTAAAGGAACTAATATTTTATAAAGATAATAAACTCAATCACAGATGTTTGCATTTTACCGGGGAATGATGAAAAATACTTTTTAATTTTTGCCTTTAATTCTATATATCGTTGGCACCTTCATAAGTAATTTTTGTGTTCTCTTTATATAAAATATTTGTATCACTACGCATATTTGCATCTTTTTTAGTTATTAAAATCTGACATTAGTTTTCAGGTTAAAATATTAGCAAATATTCTAATATATAAAAAATAATTAGTAATTCAATGCAATAAATAAAATAATTATTAGGAATCTCATTTTAATAAATCAAATTAACTAAAACCAAAAAATTGTTGTTTTTCTGGTGTTGGTTTCAAGATTATTTTCAAATTTCAGCGAAATTTGTAAAAAAAGGGAGAAATCTTCGTTAAAAAATCTCATCAAGTCAGTTGTTCATCCTGAACAATTTTTTTCTAATGCTACACAATATGGGGTTGACAATGAAAGGATTGCTAGAAATGATTTGCAAAAATACTTAAACAAAAAAATTGTAAAATGTGGTCTTTTCATTGATTTTGAACTTAACTATGTAGCTGCCTCTCCTGATGGAATGGTAGAAAATGAAAACTCCATTGTAGAGATAAAGTGTCCCTATTCATGTAGAATGTTTACAATAGATGAGAGAATAAATACAAGAAAAATTACATTTTGGAGAAAAGACATATCAATTAATGAAAATTACAATTGGTATTATCAAATTCAAGGTCAATTGCATGTTATGAAAATGTATTTTTGCTACCTTTGCGTTTGGACTCCAAGGTTATTTTTACTGAATGATTTTTAATTTTTCTACCCAAGATGGTCAAAAGGGACATGTAAGTCGTTTTTTCTAATTTAGAAATTTTAGGACATAAAAACACAAAACTTTAAAAAAGTGTGATTTTCTAAATTCTGTTTTATTGATAGTACCGAATAATTAAAAAAAAAACTTTCTGTTGCCATTACATATTGGTACGTCCTGTAATTTTTAAAATAATTCAACTTTTATCTCTGACTGTTAAGATGACAATAATCCGAAACAATATCTCAATATAAAATCATTTAAGAGTTTTTGTTTAAAATATTTCTTGATGCAATTGATTTTTCATATCTTTTTATTATCTTATTTTCTTTATTTTTAGTGAAAATCGATAGTTTAAGCCCTTTTTTAACTTGTTATCAGTATGACAGATATTCACTATTCGATAAGTTATGGAGTTGACATTAAATAAAAATGTTCAAACAAAAATTCATCTTATTTTCACAATTATTTACTGATATCTAAATACATACCATTCATATATGTATATTTAACAAACTCACAAAATGAATTAGAGTGTAGGTATTACAATATATGCTCTAGAAAACTATTTACCTCCCACTTATTCGTAACAAGCTGAATTTTTCAGGGATAAAGTACATGACGAGGTAATCCTTATTTCCTTATTATTGCAGACTGTGCAAAATAAGTCTTTAAACTTTTAAAGATTTCAAATCCCCTCGTATTTATTATACTTAGGGATAAGGGAGATTATTTTATTGTAGATATTTGTTATTAAACGTAATTTATAGTATTTACGCTCCGCCCTTCAGTAGCAAAATATCTACCTCCGCCTTTACTGAATCCCCGCAGGTCTTGCTCTTGAAAAGGTAAATCCCTCACTTAAGATAAAGCTTTAGCTAGTTTACTTTAGATTTTGTGTATATTTTACCTGTTCTCAAATAATATAGATTTTGTAACAACTATTTTCCAAACTTCATGTCAAAGGTAATGACCTAGTTATTTAAATTACTTTTGTTATTTTCAATATGTTGATATCTGTAATGATTTTTAATTAAATAAAAACTTTATATTAAACAGTAAACTTACATAAACCAAAAATTTGCATGCTAATCGAAGTAACAATGATTCATTTACAATATTTATGGTTATCTATCTCACTGATAACAAATAATTAAAAAGATATCATTTACCTTGAAAAATAATCGATAATGGTGCCCTTCAAACTGCTTCTATTTTTAGGATAAAATTGTAATGAATACCTACATTAAATACTACGTGATCTAAATAAATTTGAGGATTTTGTTTGTCTTTTTTAATGTAACACAAATATAATATATTAAGTTATTGTAAAGATCAGCATGGTATAGTTTTTTCCTGGTTTTTCTATATCATTGCACAGTTATACTGATCTTAGAGGGAAGTACATCCAGTATAATCCCTTAGGGCTCATTACATCTAGGCTTTAATATTATTCTGTCTTATCACTTCCAAACTTGGTCTAGCCTTAATACTACTTAATTAACATCAGATACCTAGCTGCAAACAAACAAAATCTAACTTTAATATGTCAATCTGACGATGCTAATTCTAGCGAAACAGCTTTCATAGTAGTTTAAAAGCGAATTTATTGGAAACTTGGAATTTAAGTTTACACGAATAGTTGTTTATTATGCTTAGCGTTTTTTTATTTTTTATAAACATTAGTACAGTCGTTGAAGCTTTATACCTCCAAAAAACTTGTTAACTAATTTACATGAAATTTTCAAATTAGTTTTAACTTACACGCCGCATAAATAGAAAACACTTCAATACAACTTCTAGCTAGTGACCAATTAGAATATTTTTATGCATTAATCGGGCAGAAAACCTGCTTGAATATAGCATCGAATGGTGCACTGCTATCTCTTATGCTGAGTAAAGCCCATGTTTTCTTGCGTAAAAAAATGCCATTTTAAAGCCACCAAAGAGGCACATCCATGATTTTGTAGCTCGATTGCTTGCTGAGATTGATAATTGATCTTTTAAAATTTGTTTTGGTGATAACTTTATAATGCGAAGATTTAAGACATGAAACTCTTGCCATTTTAAAGCCACCAAAGAGCCACATCTAATGATGGCATCCATGCTTATGTAGCTCGATTGGTTGCTGAAATCGATCGATGATCTTGAAAAATTCTTTTTTGGTGATAACTTATATAAAACGAGGATTGAAGACATGAAACTCCTGTTATTTTAAAGACACCAAAGAAACACATCTAATGGTGACATCCATAATTTTGTAGCTCGATTAGTTGCTAAGACTGTTTTGGTGACATTCACGTTTGAAATCCCGAAGCCGATTATTGCAAAATGGAAAAAGTATATTTAATATAAACGAACTGTTGACACAAAAACAAACATATAATCAACAATCCTACATTTCTACCAGCTTTAGCAACCTAAAATTATGAAAGAACGATAGACTGAACTAATACCCATTTGAGTTTTAGTTTTTTTTTAATTTTTTTTAAACTAGTTATTATTAAGCTTTATGACAGATTTCCGATTTGATTAATATTTTTTTCCCAAATTATGGTGTGAAATTTTTTTTCCGAATACTATGCACGCCAGCTTATTATTCCTGGAAATTATTTTTCCGAATACCACGCAAGCTTCAATTATTCCTGGAAAATTTATTTGGGACACGAATACTTTACGAAAATTTCCTGAAATAATTTAAGTTCTTGTGAAAAGTGAAAATTTTCCTGCATCTGCCATTCATGTAGTTAAAGAGGATGAAGCTGAAATGCTTCTTGTATACTTTTACCTTATTAGGTCCCCTGTGGTTCCTCTTAAACTTGCATTATTTGGAAGACACGTGGAGAAAATGCTAGTGGAATTTACTTTGTAAGCTACATTTTTTCAATTTATTTATAAAATGATATAATGAATTTTTGAACTGAGTTATATTTTTATATTTATTTATTACATCAATGTAAGATTTGAATAGATAAGATTTGAAATAGGTTATTTTCCATTCGTTTTAAAAAAAGCGGTTGTTATTCCAATATTCAAAAGTGAAAATACCGAAAACATCTCAAATTATAGGCCCATATCTGTTTTACCATCAATTAGCAAAATTTTTGAAAACATATTAAAAACCAGGTTAAAAGATTTTTTATCAAAACACAATATTCTGTCAACCAGTATGGGTTTAGAAACAATAAATCTACCCAAGATGCTATTCACTTCTTCACTACTGACTTATTATATGAATCATTAGACTCAAGTACTCCAATAGCTGTGTTTCTAGATTTAAAAAAGGCATTCGACACTGTAGATCACTCCATTCTTCTAGATACATTAGAAGATATGGGCGTAAGAGGTACAGCGTATAAACATTTCAAAAGCTATGTGACAAACAGAAAACAAAAAGTTAAAATTAAAGACCAGATGTGCGCAGAGTAAAAAATTACATGCGGTGTACCCCAAGGAACAGTTTTGGGACCGTTACTATTTATTATCTATTTAAATAATTTATTCTTACAAAAAACAATTGGTAAAATCCATTTACAGTAATATATTACAAAAATGAGAATTGGTACAATTTTAAATTAAGTATTGAAAAAGATCTAATAAAAATCAAAGACTGGTTTGATAGCAGATTACTATCAATAAATTTTAATAAAACCGTATACGTACCATTTAGCAGCTATGAAACTTCATTACCAGACTACAACCTCAATGTCCAACAAAAATTCCTCAAAACTTCTTCATAAAACCTGCAAAATAATTTAAGTATTTAGGAATATACATAGACAATCATCTACGGTGGGACTGTCATATGGAATATTTAACAAAAAAATTACGCAGCATATTATTTAGATTTAAACAAATTGGAAATTGTCTCAATTATGAACAAAAACAAATTTTGTATCAAAGTTTAGTTGAAACTCACCTTAATTATGGAATTATTGCCTGGGGGGGCGTATGTGGAACCTATCTTAATGCTCTTGAAGTTTCACAAAAAAGATTTCTTAAAATAATGCTTCAAATCTGTAAGATACCCAAGTTATCTACTATATTCTGAAACACAAATATTAGATTTCAGACAATTATTTATTATTCAATTAGGATGCCAACAATATAAAAGTAGAATTAACCTTACCACCTTAAATCATCCATACGCTACAAGAACAAAACATCTACACTATACACCACTGACTTCTAAATCCATTGGACAAAGAAGTTATGGGTACCTCGGTCCAAAACTATTCAATTATCTTCCAGAAGAAATAAAAAACGAAACTTCTTTTAAAAGTTCTAAAAAACAAATAAAAATATTTATAAAAGAATGTAACAAAAGCGATGTACACAAAATAATTGAAGGTTGAACAAAAAAAAATTAATAAAAAAAATTTTAAAAAAATATTTATATTATATAATTACTTTTTACTTATTGTACTATTTGTATTATTATTGTTATTAATTTGTTTCTGTGATTATTAGCTTATTTACTTTATATTTTTATATGTATATTTATATTATATTTATCGGTAAAATAATAGTATATTAAACAACGCATTTCATATGGAATTCTATTATGACACGAGTTCAAGTTTAAAAAACGAATCGCGAAGCGATGAGTTTTTTAAAGAACGAGTGTCACAACAGCCATATGAAATAAGTTGTTTATAAATTTTTTTATATTTTGCCCTTTTTACCATTTTTTAAATTAATTTTTTATTTTTATGTAATTACGAAAATTTTTATTTTAAAAAGTATGTCGGCAGCACTGTGTAATTTATAAAATTTGACAGTTGTGACATTTAAATTATCAAATGTTAATGTTTTAAAATATTTTAAAATGAATAATATACCAATAATAATATATTATATAAGTAAAATATTATATTTATATTCACAAATACTTTCTTAAAGAACAATATAAAATTAATAAATTGCTATTAGCCTCAAATGTCATTGTCAATAGTCTTGCCTTTAGATACTTCACTCATGTCGCCAACCATTTAAAACAATAATTTGCGTGCGTAAAAGTTACATTACGATACGCAAATGCGTTTTATAATGAAGATTTTTATAAGTGCAAAATATAAAAACATTATTAAGCAATTATAGCCAAATAAATAAAGGTAGTAAATGAAACATTAAAATTAATGTTATTTCATTAACTATACATTTTTTAATGAACTATATAAATATAAATAATTTTAAATAATTAAAAAATAGTATGTTTTTAAAACCTTGTAGAAAAATCAAAATTTTAATACTTATTGTAATGTTTAATCTCTGATGAATAGCTTGTTTCTTACAATAAATTATTAAACTTGACGTTTTATTTGTTGGGAAACTGATTAATTAAATTAAATAGAGATTTTGCCAACATATGTTTCGTGTTTTCTAATCTGCTACATAAGACGAACAATGGTTCAGTTCAGATATCATTTGCTTATTTCCTAGTTTCAATTTATATTAATTATATCACTTGCAGCTATGCGTAATATCTTTGAAGGGTAGAGGGGCTTGGTAATAACTAGGTGCTCTGTTGAGTAATATAATCCAAAGAAAAAGAAAATACATAAATCTGTAATTCACTTTCTGCTTGGCCAAACCAAGGATGTTCATTGAAATCAGTAGCGGTACAACTTTTAAAGAGATTCGTGTGTTCAAAGTAATATAAAAGGAAACTATATTTTTTTTATTTACAGTATAACCACTTCCACTCTAGGTGATTAGCGGTGGTACATTAGAATAATTATATTCAAATTTATATTTTATGGTAAATAAAATTTCATTTTTCATTTTTCATAAGAAAACTCATTCTGTTTTAAACTCGGGATACTCCGGAAACGCCTGAAAATATTTTATTGCCGATGTTCGGCTTATTGGCTAGCGAGTCCTCAATATAGCCCTCCACGACAGCGGAAGACTTCCATCCTCCATGTTACTTCAAAAATGTTATGTCCCCACCAGAATGTACCAGCAACGTGGCCGAACTTCTGGAAAGCAGTGCCTGGTATACTCTTTCGCATGGGATAGTCCCAGAAAAGAAGCAATTTCTTCTGGCATTTTACCGAATTTGTGAGTGCCAAGGAATTGATAATGTGCTTTACCGTTCGCATAGTATAGAAGAGACGCCTATTATTTAAATTCGAGGGTCTGGAGGCTGCATATTTTCTGTAAACGCTTAAATATTCCGTTACTACAAAAGATCTTGATCTTTTGGTCTTAGTATTTGGTAGCATAATTAGCAATTTGTCGGCCATATCATTTAGGTATATCATCTGTTTTCATTTGCAAAAGCTCATCACATCTACAAGCCCCAGCGACTGCAACAATAAGTACAACCTAAAATATACCACATCTCGCGCCTGGTCTCTTATCTTAGGTAGTGTTAATTGCATCAATTCATCCTCATTTGCAGTAAATCCATTTCTAACATGACAACTTTTCAAAATTGACAATGACATAGTAAACAGTAAACAAACATATTCAACAAACGTCATCAGCGGCAATATAGGGCATATAGGGCATTTGGCAATAGCCACTCGAGTCCTGCGGGCTCTCGTGACTATTGCCTGGCAACAAGTTTTCACACAATCTGTCAAATTATTTTTAATTTATGAAAAGTCGATTTTGCGCGGAATTGGAACAAATTTGAAGAAAAAATTATATGTTCCACACGGCAGAAAAGCAGATTTAATGCCTTTTATTCATATTTCGGATTGTTTGAGTTTGGACTTTAATTAGTTTTTCAATTGAGTTCTTAGAATTAATGTGTTTTAGGGAATATATGGAGCTTAGAGAGTCATTGGGAGTGAAGAGTGGCTAATTTTGTAGCATGAAAAATAGCGTACAGTCTGGTGTAAAAATACTTGTAGCGGGGAACTTTAGGCATTGATGTGCATATGGTGAAACTATTCCTGCGTCCACTCCAGATTGTGTTTTAGAGGCGTCGGTAAAGATAAGAAAAAGGTAAAAGTGCAGTTTATAGTGAATCCGCGTATTACTAAAATTTTTAGTTTGTATGGAAGTATATGTCTCAGGAAGTTTAAAAATAAAAAAAAAAACTTGGCGGTCACTTATTTTAATGAAATTAATCACTTTTAAAATTTTCATTTGTATGATATACAAAACAATGATAACAACGAACAATCATCTTGGGATGACATAGGCGTTTGTTATTGGCCGACGTAGGTGTGTAGATGTTTTCTATTGGCTTATAGGTGAGTTGATGTTCTTTGAACATTTCCAATTTGACGTTTTTTGAATATTTCCAATTTTTGGTAGAGTATAAAGTGGTTTTATATTGTTTTGTTGGTTTTTTTCTGAAAATGGATTTCATTAATTTGGACATCGAGGACATCATGTAGATGGATCCTAGGTTTTCGGAGGATATGAACGAGGCACAGAAAGAGTTTTTATGGTGGTAGTGGCAGATAGAACCCAAGAAACACTTATGGACTGTACTGAAAATTTTATTGAGGATGGCACTATGATATATTCTGATTGTTGGAAAGGATATTCTAATTTAAAAGATAATAAGAAATATCAACATTTGCAAGTGAACCGTTCCTTGCATTTTAAGGATCCTGAGACAGAAGTTTGCACAAATTCCATAGAGAGTTCATGTTACGCTATTTTCTAATTATAAGTAGAACAAGCGATATTAAGCTGAGAAGCATAGATGCATATTCTTTGATCTGTGTCAGTTAGTCGGGAAGAGGATTTTTCTAAAATTGTTTTTGTTTCAGGCCATATGCTAAGGCGGCAGGACCTTATTCCCACAGAAAACAAGAGTTTCTTGGGGGTTATCTAGCTCGCTATATGTTTGTAAAAAAATGTAAAGAGATAAAGCAAGATCCATTGGTGATTTTTTTATGCTCGCTCGTGATTTATATGATCCTGCAGAATTGGAGCTTTCTTCTAAGAAAGCACCATCTAAGAAAATGATGGTGATTTTTTATATAGATAGGGTGGTTTTTTGTTAATTAATTATATTCATATTTTTTGTAGAAGAAACATATAATTTTTAATTAGTGGTTTTATTACGCAAATATAGAAAAATATTTTTTTGGGGTGGGGGCTAAATTTCATGAGACCGTCGGGATTTTTTTTCATTTTTGTGTTTGGAAGGCTTGTTTGCTTAAGAAAAAAATAATTTTTGTTTTTTATGACGATTCACTATAAACTGCATTTTTTCCAAGAAAAAAGTGTTTGTAGTGATCATCCAATGTTTTGTTAAATTCTGATATTAATGAACGATCTAGGCTCTGCAGATTTGTTAAACATCGCGGACTTACTACTGTCTAAGCGGGGATGATCAACGGAAGGAGGAAATCATTCTGGAAATATTAAATTGTATTTCAAAAGAAGTTCTTGTACTCTGGCATAAAATGGTTTGGAGAAATGGGGTTTTCGCTGAAATGAAGTCTGTCTTTCAGCAAACGTGTGGTCATAGACTGGTTTTCTGATATCACGAATACTGTAGCCACATATGTAAAGCCAAGTAACTTAATGGTGGTTCTTCTAATATATTTTGAATCCTGACAATGGGGGAGGATTTAAATGCACCTATACTGAACTATATTACATATAATAAAAAAATGAACTTTCAGTATAAAGCTACATTTTTAAGAAAGTCTCAAACAAGCTCTAAAACATCGTTACGTTTATCCACACTGCTCCGCACCGGAAGAGGCCGTTAATACATCGTATGTATTTATAAATAAATCACATTATTTTTGATCCGATATAAACATCCGATTCCTATTTCTAGATTATAAATATGTAATGTCGATCTGTTGAAGTAATAGTGAAAGAAATAGTATATTTTACAGTCTTGAGTGCTTTGGGATAAAATTTATGTTTAAAAATGTCAATTCGTATATTAAAAATAAAAAACAAAAATTCCAATAAAGTTGAGTATGTAATAAAATATTCCCTACCCAATTATTGAATAAACCTAACTTTGAAAATAACTAAAATAACTTTATAATTGAAAACATTTTGAAAATTTAATTTATAAATACTGAACTGCCAAACAACTTTTAAAAAAATTTGTTATTTTAAATGCATTATTTAATATTCAAACCGATTTGTGTCGCAAGTCAAAGGTTACTTAATATTTTTGGTATTTAACAGTCAATAGAAAACGACCAGCTGTTTTTCTCTTAGAAACCGGTCAACACAATTTCATTTTCGTTAGAGAAGTGCAGTATCCAAACTTTTTTGGTTACACCATTTTTAATCAGCTATTGAAGATTACCTGATACTCCTGATACATTGCAAACTTTGCAAATTTGTCAAAAGCCGTGAATTTTTTTTTTTTAGAAGTTTTTCGGTACTAAAAAGGGGATTAGAATACAGTTAAAGAATCGGAAATTTGGGTTTGAAATTTTAGGTAAAAATCAAATCTTGAATGTTCTGCGTCAGATTACCCTTCTGTTTCGATAAAATGTTTAATTTAAAATTTACTTACCATTTTTATTTTATATAGTGACTAATTAATAGTTTAGGTTAGACTAAGAAGAAGAAGTAAAATTATCGCTTCTGATTAAGGTTAAATATTTTTTTTTTGTTAAGAGCAGTATAAATTATGAATAATAAAAAACACTTAGTATTCAAAATATACTAATTTTTTAAAAGATTTATGTAATATAAAACGATCAGACCGGTCATATTTCACTCTTGTACTTGCCGGTATCTTTTAATCAAGATAAAGAATTTGTATTACTTTTCCTAATCTAGGTCCTTGGACTATCCCTCTTTCAAAATCTGATCCAACGTGCAACATAAAAAATCTGAAACAATCCTTACAGCTCTCAGTCAGTTTTTTCTATAACTTTATTAATTCTTTTAATACCTTTGTGCACATTTTCATGGATTATCCAAATAGTAAAAAACAGGAATAAGATTTGCACTCGGATTTGCATTCATAATAAATTATGATGTTAAATATCCCATGAAAACTAATATAGCTTATGTTTTTAGCATTGATGCATTTAGTAGATTTTAAATTGGTATCTTATCTTTTGGAAAAGGATTTTAGCTTGAATTTCTGGAACATTTGTGTGTAGTGGTAACATTGTACATATATAGCCTACATATCTAAATTCAGTAGTTATATAAAGTCTTATAATTTTAAATTTAAAAATAAAGTTCTTTATGTAAAAATAGATATAATATAATCTTATATCCGGAGTTGAATTTAATAGAATGGAAATGACAGAAATATGAAATGCGTAATGCTAGTTAAAAAAGTTTAAAAAGTAAAATTTAAAATGCATTACATTTTATTTGTACAATTATTATTAATGATAATTATTAAAGTAAAAAAATAAGTATTAACTATTCATCAATATATTCACATAAAAATAACTAAATATTACCCGACATATTTAATAATATTAATAATAATAAAAATAATTTTAAAACAAACAATTTTAAGAATAGAACGTTGCGTCTCCTCTGATAATAGGTCCATGTAGATAATAAATTCTTAGGCCTCGCCTAGAACAATAAGACACAAATATCGTTTTATTTAATATTTATTGAACTGTATGTAATAAGTAAAGCAAATGACAAACACAACCTAAAAAACAAGACAACTAACCACTGGGACAAGTACCTATCTGTTGGCCCAACTATTTAGTATAATATACGAATTGTATTGTTTCGTCACGTCAAAAGACGTATATCACTATGGCCCGTATGCACCAACAATCGTACCAACCATTGGTTGAATAATCAACGGTTGGCCTCTAACCGATAATTTCAACCAACGATAACAAACTTCGTATGCACCAACATTATAGCAATTTATTGACATTGTATAGCAATCCGGTTCGTGAACCAACAGTGTAGCCACTACACCATTAATGTTCTGTGAGTATAGCCACTACAATGATAAAATTTTGTTTTATTTTTTAAAAATGGCGAGTGAACGTGTGGTGGTGCATTTTTCAGAAAAAGATAGGGTAGAAATTATTGAAGAAAAATTAAATTATGTGCAAACCGCCTTAATAATCCCATTGCTGTTGCTTTTGTTAAACGATAACGTTGCTTAAATTCAAGTTTTCAATAATTATTATATAAATCTACTCTCTGTCTTATATGCCGAATTGCTGGTAACGCATTTATAATTTCGATATCATCATCATCTGAAGAAGACGTAGAAGATAAATCCATTTTTCTGAAATTTAAATTACATTTAATATACCTTCAACGTAAAACGTAATTTTATACACTACCAGAAAAGCTGCAAATTATTGCTGTATTTTCTGTGACCAATAATCAAAAATAATTAACCCTAGGTTAGTGGTTTGTGCCAATAATACTATTAAATACTATGTATCTAGGAGATATAATTACCATATAATAACATTAATTTTAGAAGTAGATAGAACATATATTTACAATATCCACAGATCATATAACTACTAAAAAAGTAAGACAATATCAATTAAATTGAGGTTATGAAACATCGATTCAATTTGTAACCAGCCGAATATGGCCGATCCGAACCAACGGTTGGATTTAATCACTAATTGGGTTGGTGCATATCAAATTTGCAGTTTTTGACGGTTGAACCGTGGGTTGAATTGGAACCGACTGTTGGTGCATATGGGCTTATGTATCTTCCATTTGAATATAGTATAGATTATGATGTACGGTTTGACATATAACGCCATTAAAACAAATAGGTACATTATAATGGGTAGAATAAAAAGTTTAATACATTACATGATCCGAAAGCAATTTCGGTGTTTTTCATTGGCCTCGTTCGTGAAAATTAGCTTTCCGATCTTGTAAAGTAAATATCTAGTACGTGTATGTATTTAAATAAATTATCATAGTTTTTGGTTATTTTATTTCTATATATTTATTTTATTTCAGGCTGAGATGGTTTCTGGTAGCTTTAAACACAGGCGCACTTGTTCAATTATATTAAAATCCTGAACATGAATTTTTGGTCGTCAAAAACCCACATACTGTTTCGTTATCAATTTCGGAGTAATTTTCGACATAATTATTTGCAGTGCTAAAGTAGTTTAAAAACGTGCCGACACTGGTGTACTCACTACGTTGTTAAAGTTAATATCTTTTAAAAATCATGCAAGGAAAGAGAGACTATATTTACGTTTCCTTCCTTTCATTGTCTATTTATGTACGCCATAAAAAATCCGGAAGAACTCGTTTGGAACAAAAATAGGCTTTATGCAATATGTAAGAAAAACGTTTGAACTGTTTTCTTCAAGAATATACTTTTACTTACGACCTTGGCTTAACAACGATGCAAACTTTTTTCGAAAGAGGTTGGACGGATACCGAATTACATTTTGATCATTATTAAGGACAAGGTGAACTTCCACAAATCTGCACAAGTTTTGTTAAAGGTAAAATCAACTTTTTTGAAGAAAAAACGTAAACATTTTTTAAAAAAGGTACAGCAATATAAGTTCTGGAAATATGTTATAAAAATAGTGGTTGGGAGACAAATGTTTTTCCTGAGACTGAGACTGACTAATCCAGAACGAGACCGATGCCACACAGGCGAATTTCGAGAAATTCGTGGCCAAAATATATTATGGGTAATATGGGGCAAAATTAAATTTAAAACATTTAAAACTTCTGTTAATAATAAAAAAAACTTGAAAAACACATGTTCTTTGAAAAATTATACAGGGTATAAACAAAAAAGGTTAAAATACAAAAAACATAAAATAATTGCGAGAAATTAAATTGAACATCCCCAAACGCTATCTTTAATTAGTTATAGATAGACATCTATGTAAATTATTATATTTTATAAAAATGAACAGGGGTATCCAAAAATATCTCTTATATAAAATAAATTACAAAAAAAATGTAATTTAATTTGAAATAATATTATATAACTTATACATTTACCATTTAAATACATTTTTTTACAACAATAATCCAAATCCTTAAATACAAATAAGAAATTCATTCAGTCAGTTTCGGAGTCTGATTTTTCTTGTGCCTCTCCTACTTTTACTGGCAATTCGGGCTCTTTAAAAAATTGTATTACCTCCGGAGGATAAGATTTAAATTTCTTTATTCCATTTTTTCTAAAACTTGTTATGTAAGGATCAGATGAAATCAATAGGTTGTGGAAAATATCTTCCATGTTTTGGGTCCGTGAAAACTTTCTGGAAAAGGATTCTATATATTTTTTAATGTCTTTATTTCTACTTTCTTGGGCTTCTTCTCCAAGCTGACCTATAGTTAAAATTGCCGTTGAAATAATATCAGAACTATGGAGTAAAATCTTGTGCACTGTTGTTGGCATTTTATACCATGGATAAACTTCTACATATTTTCTAGCCGTTTCAAGGCAGTACTGGTGAAATAAATTGGCATCTATGGAAAATCCAGAGGAAATCGTCGAAAGTATAACTTTAAATCGCTTTATTAAATTTATATCTATTCCTGTTATTTTGGAGGAAATATCTGGATTATCAAAAAAACGACGAGCAGTGTTCCCATTATTGGTACTGCCGAAACCCGGTTTGGGTTTATCTACTAATAAACCCATTTTGTTTTGACTGGTTTGACTGGTTTCTGAAATAAACGATTCAATTAATTTATGGCTTACTATAAGAACCCATATTGGTTTACAGACGCATGTTTACAAATTATTCGTTTGTATTTTTTTGTGACACTTTGTATACATTTTCAAAGTAAATGCCCCACAATATTTTTAATTTGTTCTCTACCATTGTTGTAACTTTACTTTTTCTTAATCTTGAATAAAAAACTCAAAACATTTATTATAAAGACAAAATATGAAAATTGCCCCTTTAGTAATTTTTGAGTATTGGTAGATAATAAAAAATTAATATTTCAAAAAGGGGCAAAAAGGGGCAAACTATTTAAACTGGATAAGAATATACACATCCTTAGCCAAAATTTCCCGAAAAGATTCTTAGGTGCGAAGACATTCCACCCTACTTTTCTCTTTAGTGAAATAAATATAAACATTTATTTTGTAATTTTTTGCCTTATGTCTATATATTTACGTGTATCTAATTTCGCTATTAATCTTCGACCCTGTATATGGTACTAAAATTATCTACTTGCCACTAGTAGTTGCCTCCATAATTCACGAAACGAACTTAACACTGCAACTATCTCAAATATTTGGCTCAAATATAAGGAAATTTTACTGCACACTTGAATTAAATATCACTGCTTTCAACTAACGTCAACTTTAGACAGATCCACACCGTTCATTGTTACCACTACCTGGAAAAGAGTTGGTATTCGGACATCCCCCACCTTTTATGCGTTATGTTGTGACAGAATTGCCTGGGAAACCCTAATTTAATATTTTGGAATATTGGCCAAGAATTTCTCAAAAGTCGCCTGTGTTACGAATCTGGAAATTTTTTTTTATTTTTTTATCATTTTACAAAAACGGTCGAAATGAGAACGTTAAGAAGTAATCAAGGCAAAAATATACACGACAAAATAAGAAGTGAAGAAATCAGAAAAAAGTGGAATACAGGACATAGAAAGGTGGGTCAGACAGATACGAAGGTATTGGAAGAAATATATAAAAATAATGGGGGACAGCAGACTCGTTAAAAGTGCAGAAACGAATAATGCAGTAGGAAAATGTCCACAGGGTTAGACCACCAAAACTATGGTGAGAATGCTGGACCTCATCATCCGGAGAAGACTTGATTGCAATAAACAGGCAGTAGCCTACTAGCATGTTTAATCAGGCTAGAAAGAAGAAGATTAAAAGCTTGAAATAGGAGGCAAATTGCAATAATGTGAAAATTTTACCAAATTAAGTTAGTTCTGATATTTCAGTCAAAATCTTGGGTACCTTACCAAGGCTAAGAGGAACAGTAAGTGATAAACAACTAATATTACATAGAATTTTCTTACAATCATCATTTTCTTTCATCACTACATACATGAATGTTAAGCAAATTTGTAATTTCTTCTCGGGAAAACTTTGATTCATTAGTAAACAACACGTTTGATAAAAACATGATTTTCTGCAATTCTTTGAATTAGCCATTGAGAAAAATATAACCGGGGTTGAAAATCACGTGGAAAAAGCTTTTGTAGACGTTGCAAGTGATATGGATGTAATTGTTGTTCGAGCAAAATATCCCTGGCTTGTATATGAAATTCACCAGTAATCTTCCTGGTACTTGTTTCAGGATGTTCTTCAATTATATTAAGAACAGTTTCTTCTCACGCCACTGTCCTGACTTTGAGGTGATGATCACAATTTCTTTTATTCTCATTACATGTACCAATTTCTGAAAGACGTTGGTGGATCCTTGCAAACATACTGTATACGGTATTGCACATCGAGGATTCATCTGTACGTAAAGACGGGTAACTTCCTAGGTATTACCTCTAGCCATGCCAAAAAACAACATAGTTTAGCAAAGAAATCATAGAGACAAATTATTTTTTGAATAAATTGAGGGTAATAATACATGTTTTTTTTTATTTTCAAATTGTGTTCTGTTAAAAAGTTCTGTAAAAAAATTGTTAAGGATAAGCCATATTCGAATTTAATTTCTTCAACTAAGTGAACACTTCTTGGGGAAGCATGCAAACCTATGTGTTTATTAAAAAAATACAAAGGAATCATGTCCAAAATGTTTTTGCAATTATTTTGACTCCCACTCTATATTATTCCGCATGCAGCTTTAAAGGCTTTCTTTTATTTATGAGTAAAAACTAGTCTGGGAATGATATAAACAAGATAAAGGTGCCAGATCCCAGAGGAAGCTGAGGAAGGTTTGAAAATATATTACCAGCACGGGCCCTCTATAGAAATAAAAAAGAAGACATAAAAATACGCCCAGATCTTTTCACTGGATAATGCTGTTTGAGATATCACTTAAAAAATAGGCAAATCAAAAACTGTCGTTTCTACGAAAGAGCTAAATAAAAGTAAAACCATGTGAATGCGTAGCATTGTTCTGCACATTTCTTGGACTTGCGATAAATTATAATCAAATTAGGTTAGTAGATCTAAGTATGTCAATGGGCATAAAAGTCTAAAACAACCAAAGACAATCTAATCTATGAGATTCACATATTTAGCTGATTTATTTTTAGAAATAAGCTTTTAATACAGTTTAATGAGCGTTTCTAACCTTAAAAACATAACTACAAGCAGCGTTCAAGAAGAAATTAAAGTTATAGATGATAATTTTCTGACAAAATATCAATCCAACTAATGTTAGACAAAGTTTATTTAAAGTCCATCATCGGTGGGGCATTATTTACCTTTGACACATCCTCACAATATGAACAGACTAAAATAATACAGATGGGCACTAACACATATTCAACAAATTTTCATCAACATGTGTGATGTGTTTGAGATATCTTTTAAAATACTTTTATTATTTATAGATATTACATATTATGTTAAAGATGGAAAGAAAATTATGTTAAAGGCAGATGCAAAGAAGTACTTATAACAATTCATTTAAAGTTTTTAAGTTTAAACAGTGTGATATACCAAAAAATATGTTTCCAGTCAGAAAGTTAAACGATATTTGTATGTGCATTGCTCAACAATTATAGTGGATATTACGAAAATCTGTAATTTTCTTTTGTTATTGGTTAATAATAATCTTTATTCTTTCATGCTACAATCTACCAAAAAAATTTTTCATGAAGAAAAAAAACAGCTACAATAAAACAGAAAAAATTTAAAAATGTTACATCATTTACTGCGCAGGTCAAAAAGTCCTTTCACGATAATTAATATCGTGTGGGTCCACCCCTAGTACGGATAAAGACAAATTTTTCGCCTATTGTACCAAAAAATGGTAAATTATTGGCTCTATAACCATGTCCCTATATCGTACAGCCATCAAAGTCATAATTAACACCACTAAATCAGTGCGACTATCATAACATATGCCTCCCCACACGCAAACTGAGACACCACCAAAAAGAGTGGTTGGCTCCATTAAACGTTCATTGTATCGTTGTCCTTTTTCTCTCCACACCAATATTCAACCATCACACATATTCACCCAAAATCTGGACTCATCCATAAAGCTACAGTATCTCCAGTTCCGAAAATTCCAACTATTAGGTTCTCTCGCCCACTGATATCTGCATGCACGCTGATCCGCAGTCATCCGTAGATGTGAACTACGCTCTTAAATTGCAATCGCAACCTTCTTGACTAGATATCACTCTTCCTGTAGCAGGCCTAAAGAAGCTGTTTATTCTCGAAGCTGTAAATGTTCGTTTTCTTCTTGCAGTTACAGCTATAAAGCGGTCTTGAGCAGGAATTGTAGCTCGTTCACGTCTTCATCCATGCCTGGAGGCTGCAGACCCAGTTTCCAAATATCTATTCCATGCACGACTGACAACACTTTGGGCCACATTTAACCGTGTAGCAACTTCTTCTTGTCTTGTCTTGCACCGTTTCTAATCGCCGTAGTGCCTTTTTTTCAGGTAAACAGATTTATGGACTACAGTAACAATGTTAAAGTCACTGCAACCACTTCTACGCTACTAAAAGTATTTTGAAATCGAATTCCTACAATTCTGGTTAAAGAGATAACAGCGTATAAAAAGAAAAAAAACGGCAAAAACAATTTTTTATAAACAGAGTTTACTGATAGCGTGGAACGTATATTTAAAATATTATTTTTGTACGCAGTTTTCTGAAATTTAAAAAATATCCACTTCAATTGTTGAGCAGTGTATATAATCAGAACCTTGTTATACCCGAAGGTGTCAAGGTGGCGTTTAACGTAAAAATTAGCCCATGTTTTCTCGTTTCTAACTTTATCTATCTTTGATTTACCCATTGCAGCTCTAAAATATTTCATCTCTATTACCTGTATTTTGCTTTTTGGTTTGTATCCAGATCAATGTCGGTCTATAAATGGTTTTATTTACGGTCATTTTTGTTTTTATTGATATTTATCTTTTTCTTAGTAAAATATTGTTTATGGAGTAGTACAATTTGGTAGCGTTTTCAATTCTGTTATTAAATTCTGTTTCATTCTTACCATTTTTTAGTAAATTAATTCCTAAATGTTTAAAATTGTTTCTGTTCTAGATTCTCATTTCCAAGAGGTAATGTAGTTTCCGTATCTTTTCCTATACCTAATCATGATTTTGGTTTTTTCTAGATTTATTTTCAAAGTACCTTTTTGTTAAGACCGTCTTCCATAATCCTTTGTTACATCTTAGATCTTAACCGTTTTTTGCGCAAATCAGTGGATCATCCGCGAAAGCACATTCTGTTAAATATACTAGTTGCATATTTCTATATCCGACTAACACTTTTTTTGTTTCCTTTGTTTACTTCTTTCGTAACATCATCAATTATTATGTTAAAGAGTTGGACTTAGCACACCACCTCACCTTGTCTTAGACCTTCTTTTGTGATGTAGATTATTTGTTCTAACATAATTACGTTTATGCTAGCGGTATTATCTATTAGACTGCTGTTGATTCCTCGTTTTTTTCAGACTTCTCCATATCAGTTTCCTTGGTATACTATCAAAGGCTTTTTCTAAGTACAAAAAAGCTAAACATATTTCTCCGTTGTTTTTCTTTATAAGTTGGTTTAATCGTAAATTTGTAATCCTGAATTCCTCTTTCCTTCCTCCTATCCTAAATCCTCTTAGTGACTCTTCAAGTTGCTTGTCTGTTATGTATTTTAGTCTATTGTCTAACAACCTTTCTTAAACTTTGGAAACGATACTAATTAATGTTATACCCTTGTAGTTATTTCTATTTTTGTTAATACCTTTTTTATGTAGTGGCACTATAATGCCTATTTCCCGGTCTTTGGATATACATTTTTCATTTTTTAAAATCTCCTTTCCATTGTCACCCAGATTTAGCAACATTTCTGATGTAATGCCGTCATGACTTGCAGCTTTGCTTCCTTTTAACATGTTTATTCCTTTCTCCACTTCTTCTTTACTGAATTCATCTGATTTCTCCATATCTTGCACTATATTTAGTATATCCCTAAAGTGTTCCTTCCATCTTGTCATTATATATATCTCTTTCTCTGACTAATACTTCACCTTGTTTGAATTTTAAACTTGTCGTTTGTTCGAAGTATTTTTAAGATCTTGTAGGATAGCTTTTGATTTCCTAAACTGTCTTGTTCCATTTTTTTGTGCAAAATCTTCTCAGCTTTGTTGTTTCTGTATTCTAATTGATTCCTTTACTTTAATTCGTTGCTTTTTAGGTACACTCTGCATACCTAACTGTCAGCATTTCTGTTTCTTAAATAATTTTCCATTTTGCTTTCTTTATTTTTATTTACGATATTTGTAAAAACAATAAAAAGGATTCCATCAATAACATGTTCGTTACTCGTTTTCTGTTTACCTGAAAGGTTATCTTGTTTCGAAATTAAATTAATTTAATAATTAATTAAATAGTTATTTATTGTATATTACAGTTGAATAAATCCTGTAAATATAATGAACTAACATGTAAGAAAGTAAGAAAAATGTTGGATGAGATACAACATACACTTCATGCTTCGATTGTAGATCTGTAAAAATAAATTAAAAAATACATTTCAGAACATCTCGATTTTTAATGATGTTAAAACTAATAATCTAATGAAAAAGAAAATAATATCTGCTAATTAACTAAACATAAATGTTCTTTTTATTGACCTGAATAGTAGTAGAAGGCGTATACAGTATAACACACAGGTGTCTCCTATAAGAATCAGATCATGATATTAAAGTTTTACAGGTCTGCAATAAAAAAAGTGTTTGGCACGATATATTTTCCTGGTTTTCTATATACCTACTGATCTTTGAGGGAAATACATACAAAATAATCCCTTGTGTAAATACTACTTAATCAAGATCAAATAGTTATTTCGTAAAACAAAATGTAACTAAGTAATGTAATTAAGATCTGGTAACCTGACTATGAATGTTAATTCAAAAGATCTGTCATTGACAAAAAAGTACATTTTTTATCAAATAGTGTAAGTTTTCTAAAATTATTGTTTGTTTTATAAATACTGTGTATTTTTGAAATATATTTTTTAATTAACAAAAAGACCAAAAAAATATAAATTCCAAAACTAAACTTCGTCTCGATGAAGAAGTGGGCCAGAGTGTTTAAATGGACAAGTCACGTGGGAAGCTTCGCAGATGAATCTGTATCTGTAATTTTTGAAGGGTGGGTCTCCCCACTGCACCTAGGCCACACTTGGCCCATCTTCGCCGATGAATTAAAGGAATATATAAAAACATTCAAATTTCTACTAATTATTAATTACCTCTAAGAGCATTGCTACAAATTCCTCAACATCATGTAACTTCCAGTTCACTTGAACCGGTCATTTCCAAAATCCAAAACGAAAAAAGAATACTCACCCTAGTAATTAAACCAACCCAATATTAACCTAACACCCAAATTTCAAATAAAATTTTTTTAAAAAACGAATTTATTAGGGAATTAATTAACACCATCCAGCCACACTGCAATTTACCCGTGCACTCTGCTCCCATACTAACCTTTTTGGTTTACAATGGTAGTACTCAAAGAATTTTTCAAATCTTCTATTATTATGGAAAAACTAACTAGGTACATTATTATACAATTATTTATAATTATACAGGGTGTTTCTTAAGTAATCTAAAATATTATATGGGGCGCTTCGTTACTCAATTTTATGACGAAAAGTTCATATAAACATGTGTGATAGGTGTTGTCGTTTATGAGATACAGGGTGTTGTACGTGAAATTAATTTTTCTTGGTGACGCTACTGATTTATATTTTTTTATTATTTTATTACAAGCAACATGTGTTAAACATAAAAAAAAAATAATACATTTCAGAGCAAATGTTCAAAATGTCCACCTCCAGATAAAATGCAAGAATCCGCTCGATGTCTAATGGATTGTCGAATACGTTCGAAGATACCAGGATTATTACGAATAACATTACAGCCGTCTATGATACGATTTTGAAGATCTTGTACGTTTAATATCAGTGTTGTGTAAACAAGCGATTTCAAATATCCCCACACACAAAAATCCAGAGGATTGTGTCCAGGTGATCTAGGGGGCCACGGGTGTGGAGATCCTCGTCCGATCCAATGGCCTGGAAAAACATTATTTAAAAACTCGCGTACAATCACTGAAAAATGTGGAGGAGCTCCGTCATGCATGAACCACATGCGCCTTCTAATAATAATAGGTACATCTTCCAAAAGAAGTGGAAGTTCATTTTCTAGAAAATGTTGGTATGTCTCACCGGTTAACCGTGCAGGAAGGAAAAATGGTCCAATTAAATAATCATCGATGATGCCAAGCCAAACATTGACCGAAAATGTTTGTTGAAATCGTTTTACACTTATGGTATGTGGATTTACATCTGCCCATATGTGGTCATTATGAAAATTCATAATCCCATGTCTAGAAAAGTTGGCTTCATCCGTAAATAGAATATTGGCCACAAAATTCGGATTGTTCGCGATTTCACGTAAAATCCATTGATTGATAATATTCTTCGATTTAGCAAAAGTTCCAGTTTCTTGTAACTTAGTAAACGTATCTGAACATGGTAAACGATTATTTGGATAACGCTGGGCATTACCATTCGCTAATCCGTACAAAAAATGCATATTAGCCATTTCAACATTAGTAAACACTGGCATAGTTATTAACTAAACACAGAGTCAATCAAATAAAAATGTACGATTTTTGCGTTGGTTTTCAAATTTGACACTTGTCAACATTATTTCAAAGGCCACTTAGAATAAGCATGTTTTTGCGTATTACTTCTAAAAACCAGTAGCGTCACCGGGAAAAATTAATTTCACGTACAGTCAGAACTGACTTATTACAATAAATTCAACACCCTGTATCTCATAAACGACAACACCTATCACACATGTTTATATGAACTTTTCGTCTTAAAATTGAGTAACGAAGCGCCCCATATAATATTTTAGATTACTTAAGAAACACCCTGTATATTATATTATAGTTTATTTATTAATTATATATTAATAAGGAAATATGCAAAACGAAATCTTCATGAATGTTCCTACTTTGTAAAGAAACCCGATGAAAGAGTGACAAATGATAAGGAGAAATTTCACTTTGAAACGTAATAATATTAGTAAAGTAATAATATTAGACAATGAGGTGATGCATTAATATTTATTTAAGTATAAACTGTTAGTTCCAATACATAGGATTAGACACACTAAAATGGCCAATAATTTTATCAATACTATAATATTGAAGAGTTGAAAATATTGCAATGTTTTTATTATTTATTTAAACAGTATTTGTGCATGGGATCAATTAAGCACACTATGGTTAAATACTGTCTATTTATTTCATAAAATACACACTTAGATTACTTAATTTATATACTCCATATATCAGTCCTAATTTATTTGCACTACTTGGATATAACACTATTTCTTTGCACCTATTTTTGACTTTACTTTCCTTGGACTAATTGTTTACTGTAAACTAAGACTGTTCTAGCTGATAACTGACTTTTTCACTCATGTATCGCCTTTTATATATCAACCTAACGCCTTCTCGAACCTCTTTAAGTTTATCAGGCCGAACATTCTAGTAGACATTATTTTTGAGATATAGAAAACAACGGGGATTATTCTAGAATAAGCATTCGCCACTACTTGAAGTTTTGGACAGGGCCAGCTTCTGATCTATCATAATGGGTTTAAGAACCCTTTTTAACCATAATTTTTCAGATCAGGTCAGTTTCTTAGATAGTGAAAAGAACTATTCAACTTAGAAGAATTGTACAAAAGAAAGATTGTTTAAAACTCTAACTCCTTATCAAATGGTACTTTAAAAAAATGGACAAACGATTATCGCACATATGTTTTGTGACATTTTTGATAAAAATTACATAAATAGTTACATTTTTTTAACTTAGGGGATTAGAGGGATTAGAAAGAATTAGCTAATGTCAGTTCTCATAATCGGGCCCTAACTAAAAAAAAACTTTTTTTGCAATATTCAATTTTATTATTCAAGATAGTTGCCTTCGAAGGTGATACAGCGATTATCCAACATTTTGAATCCATTTTTGTAGTACGATGTGTCATTGGCTTCAAAATAGGCCTCTTTTTCGGGAATACTTCTTCATTGGTCCTAATTTTTTTTCCAGAGAGCATCCTCTTGAGGTCTGCGCAAAGAAAATAGTCGCTAGGGGCCAGATCCGGAGAATACGATAGATGGGGAGGCAACTCGAAACCTAATTTATGCAAGTTCGACACAATAATAGTCGCAGTTGATTGTTTCTTCTTTGTCAATGAACAATATACCGTGTGTATCCCAGAATACGGAGGTCATAACCTTGCGTTTTTCCTGGCTTTGGATTCCGTTCTCCGCGTTCAGTCCAGTCCGCTGACTGTCGATTGGATTGTAGTGATGAAGCCATGTTTTATACATTGTCACCTATAGACTCATAAATTCGTCTATATTGCCATTAAATAGGTTCAAACATTGCTCCGAATCATCAACTCGTTGTTGTTTTTCATCGATTGTGAGCTCACGCGGCCCCACTTTGCGTAAAGCTTTCGCATGTCGAAATATTCGTGAATAATATGATGTAAAGTACGTTTCACAATAAATCGTTGACTTGGTAACTGCTCTTAACTGCTCTTAAGGGAATACTAATAAAAGGTGGTTAATATTTCTTCGAACATTTACAGAAAGGTATTATTTATTTTTGTCCAGGAAGATATATACGTATATACGTATACGTAAGTTTCAAGTTTGTTTAATTTCAATTAATAAATAAACTTAAAATTTGTTTGTTTGTTTTTAAAAAATTTCGTGATTTTTTTTACAAAATAAATTTAAGTTTTAGTAAATGTTACTGAGTTTTATTTAAATCTATATTGAAAACCGGATTACGGATCTGTTAATGTTTACTGTACAGTGAGAAATTTATAACCTTTCATTACTAATCCCCTAAGGTCAGGTACCGGAGTCAACGAATTATTGTGAAACGTACTTTACCCACAAGTTCCTTTGGTTTTTTTCTGAGTCTCAGCTATACCACTCGACTTCACTTTACGGTCATTAAAAATGATTTTTTGGATTTGTTGTGCATCTTCTGTTTATATTTGATTGTGCTAGAGCAGCATTTCCAGGTAACATTTATCAAGCTATTATTTGGTTTGCACAGTACTTTTTTTCCGTCAAAAAGAAGTGATGAATCAACACACGAAATCCGTTATACATTTTTTTCACATTAGCAAAAGTTGCTGACTATATCTCACAACCTAATGGTTCAACATGTGTTAAATTTTTATACGTATCTTTTGAAGGTTGGTAACAACTAAAATTCATATGGATTTAACTCTAGCGGCACCATCTATGCACCAGGACAAAGACTCATACCCAAGTATTATAAAAATTCACGTTAAATGAAATAAATAAAGCATACTTTTCCTTTCAATGTTATTTTTATTTATAACAATATTTTTAGTAAAAATATCTAAATAACAGGTATTTCCAATTCACTAAACCAATTATATGTATAAAAATATTTAAAGTCAAGTTTAAGGCTGGACATCTCTAGTTCAGAAATACTATACCGTCTTGGGCTATTAATTTAATAAGTAGTTTCGTTTTTGATACCATTTTTTTATACTTTATAGTATTTTATTGCCATTTTTCTACGCTTTCTTATTAGTCGAATTAAGTATTTGTTTAAGTGAAATACACCGTAGCGAGCATTTAAGTATGATCATTTTAATTGTAGACTAATATCGAAATAGATATATTGGTAAAATAAAAAAATGTGTCGTTAAATTTTAAAACCTTTTTAAATAAATAATCTCCGGTATAATTCCAATTAAATTAATCATTAAACCGAAGAATGTGCCAACTTTGATTCCGCAAACGTTACGAAATCTAGCAACCGAAAGCATAAAATGTTGTAAAGGACAACCTTGGTGTTTTTAAATGGATTGTTTTATACTTCAATAGTAAAAAAAACACCTCATGTTTTACTTTTCTTACTTAATCTGACGAATTGTTTCCTTGCATCCAACAAACAACAAAGGGATATGTCGTAAGAAACTTGTGTGCGATTTTTTTGCGACAAGTTCGTTAATGAAAACAATAATGTGCATCATCCAACGTACAGGGCGATCTAGTTGGCTAGAACGCTACAATAAATGAATTGAAATATTGATAGATAGATAAAAATTGTCTAAAAATATGTACAAATGTGCAAACATCTATAAAAAAAGTAAATTCCACCATTTTCCGTTCAAATTTTATAGCAGGCTGTTTCAGCGTATAAATAATTTAAATATTAGACTGTAAAAATAAATGAACGTTGCACTACATTAGACATTTAAAATATAATTTATTTCATTTTAGTTTAACATATTTCTTGAGTAGATTCTTTCTTTTCAATTTTAGGCTGGTCTTTTAATTGCTTTCCATGAGATTTTCTAACGGGTTGTCTGGGAGGCTCTATTCTCTTAAAATCGACGTAGATATTTTTCCTATCCAAAAACTCTTTGTTAAATTTACATCTAACAACCATTTCTCCTTTTTTTGCAGAGCCACTTCGTGGTTTAAACTTTATTTTCGGGGATGAAAACTTGGGCGGTCCTTTTGGAGTTAACATATATCTGAAAATATATTTATAGACTTAATAAGCCTTATATAACAATGCAATTTAAAAAAAAAAAAAAAAAAAAAAAAAAAAAAAAAAAAAAAAAAAAAAATAGTCCCACGATAAGTGAAACTTATATTCTTAAATACTGAAAGAATTGAGATAAACAAATCTCTTTAATTTAATTCAGCTCTGCACCATGGTTAAATTACTTAGTTTTTACTAAAAACATTCTAAGATACCCTCAAAATGAAATATCACACAAACATACTGCACACTAGAAATTTTTAAATGTAAATGTAAATAAACTTTGTCAACATTTAGATATTTGTTTAATTAAATAAAAAACTGTCCAAATTTGTATCTTTTACGTTTTTAAACAACTATAGAAAATTAAATTAATTGTAGTAACCTTTACTTTGTGAAAGTCCATCTTTCTATGAATATTAAAAATAGAACAAATAAAACAAATAACTACATCTAATGACTATCCAATACATTTAATAAATAAATTACTTAAAAAAAGAACAAAAAATGTCACTAGAACTAATATTTCCAAAACCAACTAAAGAAATTAAAAGTTATAAATATATTACATATTGTGGAAATATTTCCAATACAATTTCAAAAATAATATCTTCGGCAACATCAGCATTGATATCATTTAAACACAAAATAATGTTACAAAATTATTAAATGTAAAAACAAAATTACCCAAATTAAAAATATCTGGTGTTTACAAAATTAATTGTCCAAAATGTAATGCTGTATATATAGGTCAAACACAAAGAAATTTTGAAGTAAGATTCAATGAACACTTAAGAGCATATAGATTAAAACAACCAGATAAGTCAAATTATGCAAAACACCTACTTGAACATCCAACCTCACTCTTACAGACCAATGACATCCAAATACTACACACTTGTGATAAAAAACAAAATTTAGATTTCCTTGAAGAACTTGAAATAAAAAGACATCTAGCTGATCCACAATTTAAAGTTGTTAATGAACAAATAAATCTTGGAAGTTCTCCACTATTAAACTGTTTACTTTGATTGAGTTTACATTTTATACATAGATAAGACGTAATTGTAAAACACAAATATATTAAGTTATTGTAAAAATCAGCATAATATAATTTTTTCCTGGTTTTTCTATATCATTACACAGTTATACTGATCTTAGAGGTAATTACATCAAGGATAATCCCTTAGGGCTATTAACATCTAGGCTTTAATATTGTTATAACTTATTACTTCCATACTTGGTCTAGCCTTAATACTACCTAAACAACATCAGGTACATAGCTACAAACAAACAAAATGTAACTTAAATGTCAATCTGACGATGCTATTCAGCGAAACGGCCGTCATTGTAATTTAAAACATAATTTTTCAAATAAACTTGGAAGTTGCGTTCAAACGAAGAGTTTTTTATTATTCTTAAATAAAGTTAGGTATGTAGGCTAGTAGTGAAAAAATGGATTATACTTTGTACAAATTCGTCAAACTGACATACGATTAGTGGTTTGCCATATGATTAACTTTTAACTTAACTTGTTACGTAGGTAACTATACTTTATTTACTATTTAACCAATGACTAAGAATTAACAAGGAGGTACATATTAGTATCTCTCAAAATATTAGAATTGTTATGGCTTCTAATTATCAACTACGTTAAAACCACTAAATGTATATCTGTTTTTTCAGAAGTATTTTTATACATTTTAATGCTACCGTATTGTTGGAATATTGAAACACTATTTTTTTATTTTTAGATCGTTGAAGTAACAGTAAGTTCAGAAAGAAAAAGTGATGGCTTTAATTGTTTAACTTAGACCGAGTCACATAATACTAGTATTTACATATTCCAAAGCTTAATTTACGGTTATGAAAATAAAAAATTTAATGTGAAACGGGAACTTTCATTAAATTACTTGGTAAACCGCATACTGATAAGCGACATTGTATATTATATTATTATAATAGACGTACAATTACATCACGCTGCTGTTTACAACTTTCTTATGTTATACTTTAACACACGACTTGGATTGTTTATTTATATTGTATTTGTAACAGTTACTTAATTTACAATTAATCCAAGATTTGTAAACAAAATTTTAACAAATAAAATGTATTCCGATGTTACTGTAAATCGTAAATATGATTTCACTACGGTATCACAGTCACAGGACCAAAATTGTTCACCTTATGGTAACACAAATACGTGTTAAGTTAATATTGCGCCAACAGAGATTTTCCACTATTTATTTATTTAGCGCCTGTTATCTTAGACTACTTTAAAAAGAGATTAGTAGATATGTTAAGTACAGATTTGTAGTTAAGTGAGATGAAGACTGGTAAAGACCTATTTCAATATAAACTATAAAACTTTATTTTTATTTTAAAATAAAATTTACGATTAAGGTCACTACTTTTTTGTTATTAATATGAAAAGATGTATGTCGATGTGTATCTAAAGTTTATTTATTTTGAATATAGACTAAACAATAACAAATCTCGGCGAGTGACCAAATTGTTCCAGGTGGAAAATGCAGCTCTAATTGATCCAGAAAGGTCTGTTGATTATCAATACTTTTTACAGAGTCACATTCAGTTAATTAATTAATTTTAATGGTTTTGTCGTTGAATTTAATTAATTATTATTTTTATCGATCTTTTATTGTTGAGTTGTGCTATTATTAAGTTCTTCCTTTGATACTGATTAATACAGAATGTCTAGCAACGATGCTGCATATGGAATAACTTTCCGAATAATTAAAACACTTTCAGGCTAGTGCGGTCCTATTCAATATTTCATTTTGAAACTATGACGGGCATATATACAGGGTGGCGCACCGAAAACGAAATAGAGGCATTTACTGGCAGATGATTTCTTTTTTGAAAAAACGCTCGGACCCGTCGATTCAATAAATCTCCAAAACTACTGAATTGAATACAAAATGTAATGCTGTATATATAGGTCAAACACAAAGAAATTTTGAAGTAAGATTCAATGAACACTTAAGAGCATATAGATGAAAACAACCAGATAAGTCAAATTATGCAAAACACCTACTTGAACATCCAACCTCACTCTTACAGACCAATGACATCCAAATACTACACACTTGTGATAAAAAACAAAATTTAGATTTCCTTGAAGAACTTGAAATAAAAAGACATCTAGCTGATCCACAATTTAAAGTTGTTAATGAACAAATAAATCTTGGAAGTTCTCCACTATTAAACTGTTTACTTTGATTGAGTTTACATTTTATACATAGATAAGACGTAATTGTAAAACACAAATATATTAAGTTATTGTAAAAATCAGCATAATATAATTTTTTCCTGGTTTTTCTATATCATTACACAGTTATACTGATCTTAGAGGTAATTACATCAAGGATAATCCCTTAGGGCTATTAACATCTAGGCTTTAATATTGTTATAACTTATTACTTCCATACTTGGTCTAGCCTTAATACTACCTAAACAACATCAGGTACATAGCTACAAACAAACAAAATGTAACTTAAATGTCAATCTGACGATGCTATTCAGCGAAACGGCCGTCATTGTAATTTAAAACATAATTTTTCAAATAAACTTGGAAGTTGCGTTCAAACGAAGAGTTTTTTATTATTCTTAAATAAAGTTAGGTATGTAGGCTAGTAGTGAAAAAATGGATTATACTTTGTACAAATTCGTCAAACTGACATACGATTAGTGGTTTGCCATATGATTAACTTTTAACTTAACTTGTTACGTAGGTAACTATACTTTATTTACTATTTAACCAATGACTAAGAATTAACAAGGAGGTACATATTAGTATCTCTCAAAATATTAGAATTGTTATGGCTTCTAATTATCAACTACGTTAAAACCACTAAATGTATATCTGTTTTTTCAGAAGTATTTTTATACATTTTAATGCTACCGTATTGTTGGAATATTGAAACACTATTTTTTTTATTTTTAGATCGTTGAAGTAACAGTAAGTTCAGAAAGAAAAAGTGATGGCTTTAATTGTTTAACTTAGACCGAGTCACATAATACTAGTATTTACATATTCCAAAGCTTAATTTACGGTTATGAAAATAAAAAAATTTAATGTGAAACGGGAACTTTCATTAAATTACTTGGTAAACCGCATACTGATAAGCGACATTGTATATTATATTATTATAATAGACGTACAATTACATCACGCTGCTGTTTACAACTTTCTTATGTTATACTTTAACACACGACTTGGATTGTTTATTTATATTGTATTTGTAACAGTTACTTAATTTACAATTAATCCAAGATTTGTAAACAAAATTTTAACAAATAAAATGTATTCCGATGTTACTGTAAATCGTAAATATGATTTCACTACGGTATCACAGTCACAGGACCAAAATTGTTCACCTTATGGTAACACAAATACGTGTTAAGTTAATATTGCGCCAACAGAGATTTTCCACTATTTATTTATTTAGCGCCTGTTATCTTAGACTACTTTAAAAAGAGATTAGTAGATATGTTAAGTACAGATTTGTAGTTAAGTGAGATGAAGACTGGTAAAGACCTATTTCAATATAAACTATAAAACTTTATTTTTATTTTAAAATAAAATTTACGATTAAGGTCACTACTTTTTTGTTATTAATATGAAAAGATGTATGTCGATGTGTATCTAAAGTTTATTTATTTTGAATATAGACTAAACAATAACAAATCTCGGCGAGTGACCAAATTGTTCCAGGTGGAAAATGCAGCTCTAATTGATCCAGAAAGGTCTGTTGATTATCAATACTTTTTACAGAGTCACATTCAGTTAATTAATTAATTTTAATGGTTTTGTCGTTGAATTTAATTAATTATTATTTTTATCGATCTTTTATTGTTGAGTTGTGCTATTATTAAGTTCTTCCTTTGATACTGATTAATACAGAATGTCTAGCAACGATGCTGCATATGGAATAACTTTCCGAATAATTAAAACACTTTCAGGCTAGTGCGGTCCTATTCAATATTTCATTTTGAAACTATGACGGGCATATATACAGGGTGGCGCACCGAAAACGAAATAGAGGCATTTACTGGCAGATGATTTCTTTTTTGAAAAAACGCTCGGACCCGTCGATTCAATAAATCTCCAAAACTACTGAATTGAATACATGAATTTTACATCATTATAAAGGGAGTTGAAAGACCTTTCAACCCCCATTCGACCCCCCTTTCCATTTAAGATTTTAGGAATGATGCCACCCCCGCTTAAGGGCTGCAAAAGTTAAAGTGATTTTATGCCAATTTTGTGTCTCCCTCGATAACAAAATCGACGGGTCCGAGCGTTTTTTTTAAAAGGAATCATCTGCCAGTAAATGCAAGATATAATATTGATACATTACATAATAAAAATTATTTCAAACTTAAAATTCTCTTACAAATACACAAAATATATAATAAAATAATACAGTATAATAAAAATTATTTGATTTAGTTATATTAAACAACTTCTGTTGATATTATAATCATTATACTATTGTCGAATATTTAAATATTACAATATATTCTTTTATTTTTTCTCGATGATTTTTGTATTTTGAATAATTTAAAGATCATTAGGAAACAATTTACAAGTTCAGATAAGGGAATTGTAAGAAAGATTATATACAGTGTGGAAACCACTTATGGAATTAAATTATTTGTGGGGTTAGTTTAGAAGATTATAAAAAAGGCTGAGACCCGTCAACTTTGAAATTCAAATGTGAGCTTATTAAACATAATTTAAATGTACAATAGGATGATACACGCAAAAACCCTGTATGTTTTTATGATTTTAAAAGCTCCTTAACAATACGATCTCAACGAACTATACTATGTAGGGACTATTATGAATTGTACAGGGTGAAACTTTGAAATTATTTATAATTTTGTTCAAGATAGAATACATAAAATTGTGAAAATAATAATTTTTCACACTTTAAATAATGGTTTTATTTTTAATTAGCTGAATGCAGACCTCAAAATTCTTCACTAAGTATCAATATTTTGGGTTTTATTTTTTGTCACGAATAGGTAAAAACTGTATAGATAACTATGCCAATATAATTAAACTAAATCGGTAAATAATGTCTGTCAGTTGTTGATGTGTTGACATTTAAATATCGTAGTTGTCAATTCTAAATCAAAAACGAATATTTTGCGAAGTAATAATGAAATATTTAACTGAGACTCATCGGATTGAAATTTTAATGATGACTGGTTACGGCGATAATTGCAGAAGTCAAGTTGAAGTGGCAAACTTATTTAATCAGAGGTATCCTCAGTCGCCTAATATTTCACAAGGTACTTTTTCTAAAATTCAGGTATAATTCAGAGAACTTGGACATGTCAACTTTAGCACCCTGTAACTTTTTTTGTGTGCACTATTGTATATAGGTAAGTGGGGATCAATCAACAAATATTTTTGACCCCAGAATATGTGGTATAAACAAGTTAATAAAAGTGAGAAAACAATGATTACCTATGTGTGAAAACAATTATTGGGATAGTAGATTTATAATTAATTAAGTCAAAAAATGAATTGAGAAAAATAATCTATTAAAACTTGAAAATTGTAAATATTTAATGACATTCTTTTGAAAACTTATCTTTATATTTATGTTTAGGATTTTGAAATGTTTAATATTTAATATTTTTAGCTTAGAATTAATCACTGGAATGAAGTAGGCACTTACTTTTTGTAGAGCGGATGCAGCTTTTTATCCGCCAAATCTATGAGACGTTGTCCGACAGATTGAAACTCGGTTAGTGGATCTTTAAAATTTTTCAATTCCGGATGCATTTCTAGTTTATCCACCACTGCGTTTTCCCAACGCACCGATTCGGGAATTGTAGTCTTCGGTATTGTATCTTTTTGAATTATATAAGCCGTACCACAAGTTTTGAACACTCTTCCATCTATATCGCTCATATCTGGATCCGGTCCTCTCTGAAATTTTACTAAAATCATAAAAGTAAACAATATGTAGTTTATAACGTCATGCAGGCAATTTAACAACCAAATCGATATGCATTCCTTTGCACAAGAGGGGATTTAGCTAGAAATGCGGAAACTATAGAAGCATCTTTTTAATTTCAAAAGCAAGTGAAATTTTACTGACTAGGTATATTAATCATACGAAATTTTCACCCAATCTGACCAATCACAAGCTAGAGACAGCTAGTATTATCGCGATAATACCAGCTGTCTTTCAATTCTGATTGGTCTGTCAAGTTCGGTGTTTTCAATGACGTACCTATTCAATACCGATCACAAAGCAATGTTACCTATTATAGCTGTATTAATTAATCACTTGGTTCGTGATATATTCCACAAAATACCACTAGTGATAGAATTTTAGAAATAAGTCAGTCGATTTACTTCTAAAGTCAAGTGAGTTGATTAAAGACTTAGTTTCATTTATTCTATCACTAGTGGTATTACTATTGAGAATTATACTTCGGAGACTAAACTGTTTTTAGGGGAACAAATCCCAAGGAACTAGCAGGTTTTGTAAAGTAACAAGAAACTAGGCACATTAAAGAAGTAAATCAAAGTGCTTGATAGAATGGGAGTATGAAATATGAATAGGTGTATGAAATTTGATGGAGATTTGATTTTTCCACTAAGGGTTTGAGAGAATAAAAATAGATGAGCCCAGATTTAGGATTTAAGATCCTCTACAGGGCTGGGGTGGCGTTGTTTTTGAGTGGATGTCGTATTGTCCTGGGTGAATTTTGAGTTGGGACTGGGAGATAATGGCTCGATGTGACAGAAAAGTGTCTGATAAGGGTAGCAGGGTCTGTTGGACGTGGCGTCGAAGAATTCGCAGGCAACGGGCTTAAATTTCGAGGCGTGTTGGACATCGTGGGGATTCGGGTACAGAGCTGTGGCTGTACTGTTTGTTCCCTTCCTGTCAGCAATTCGCTAAGTGTTATAGGAAAACCACAGAAGACCTATAACCTGACAGAGTGCCGGGGAGGGGTTAGCTAGGCTAACGTAGTAATTCGAGGAATTGTGAAGATTCCTCGAAGAAGTTACCCGGGTTTTGTAGGAGCAGACATTGATTTAATTGCATCCCCGGGGCATGGAGTTGCGGGGTAGGCCCCGGTGTGAGTTATTAGCGCATCGCTAGGGATAATGTGTCGTATTCCTCGGGGTGGGTTTCTCGTGGGGTTGCTTGGAGAAGAGGTTGTGGCAGATAGGGAGTTTTTTTTTTGGGTTTTTGGAAGCGGCGTTTGATTACCCAAGGAAGTTTTAGAGTATTTTTGGCTAAAGTGTTGTCGGAGAGTAGGATGCGCTGGACATAGCGCGATTGGAGATTTTTGAAACGTTCAAGGACTGGGGTGATGTTTGTGTTTTCGTAGACTACGTTGCTAGGGGTAAGACGATTTTGATATTTATAATATCTAATGACGGCTCGTCGTGTCGTCGGCGAAGAGCTGGATGTGGGTGTGGGGGTTCCGTGGAGTGGGAACGTCGTGGGTGTAGATGAGTTAGAGTAGTGGGGCTAGTGGGGGAGTGAAAGGTAGGGACAGTGAACTACCAGATCTGACTCCGATAGTGCGGTTTGTGAGGTAGGAGTAAATGAGTTTGACAAAAGGAATAGAAAGGTTGATGCTCATGAGCTTTCCAACAAGTTCGGCGTGCGAGACTTGGTCAAAAGCCTTCTGAACAACCAGGAATACTGCGGCACTGCAGAAACGTTGAATTTGAGACCTGGATATAATGGTTTGAAAATTAACCAACGGGCTTCGTACTTCGTACTTAAATGTAGCAAAGTCAGAACAGGTGTAAAACACAAGAACATGAAAAATGAACCATAATGGTAAATTTCTAAACTAACAGTTGGGTAATAAATGTATACGTATTAGAGTTTCAGGAAATAAAAATCGGTATTTTCCAGTATAATTGTTTATTTAGCTAATAATGAAAATATGCGTTACTTATGGACGCATTGTACTACATTATGCATTCTAAAAGGAGTCACTAAGTCATCCTAATCGGTTTGTAACACCAATTCCATCATCGGTAAATATCCCTAGGCGATTTCCTTAAATCTCAGTAATAATTATTTTGGTATGTCGCTAATCGATTTGTGAATCAGCGTTAAAGCGGTCGTGTTATATATACCATTCACTATTATATCTTTAGGTTATATAATTATAGTCGATGGTAATCGTTGACCCTCTTTCTGCTCGATTTGTTTTGAATTTAAAATTAACATCGTACAATGTTTTGTTACCGTTTAAAAAAGATGTAAATAACGATCAATGAGCCATTGCCTGCCAATTAAATGTATAGTAGTAATTCCTCAAAGAATATAGTACCCATATCTTAAGTTTGAATTGGATTTTTACACATGTATGTTAACGAAAAAGAGAATTCCGTATATCTGTCAACAAATACGTTAAGTCACAAAATGAAGGTATTATAATATTTAAGATAAGACATTTTGAAATTATTGACATTTTGAAATTATTGACATTTTGTTTGTTTACCTTCTTCTTGTTCGTTTTCTTATGACTAACTCCATGGTTGCAAAAATCTATTTACTCTAATTTTCCATAATCTCGGTCTTGTGTATAAATTAGGTAGAGGCCTGCATGTGATGTTTTTGATTTGATCTATCCATCTACTTCACGATCGGTTCCTGGATCTTCTTCCTTCCACTTCTAAACTTCATGTTTTTGTCGGTTTATCGTCTCATTCTTATTTTTCTTAGCCCTTTAATTCGGTCAGTTTTGCTTCCATGTCTTCCACTATTTTCTTTCCGTCCTTTCCGATTTTGTGCTTTCTGTTTCCAGTGTACTCCTCCCATCTTTCTTATGTTGTCATCCCATCTCATCTGGGATCGTCTCCTTATTCTCTTTCTAGTCGATGGTCTCCCTTGTTGTATTGTTGTGTTCCACCTATTGTCTTTTTGTCTAGCGTTATAACCTACATGTTGACCTGCGTCTATGACTTGTTTTCTTTCTTATTTAAATATTTTGCTTTTTATCTGTCAATTCAACGTCTTAAGTGTCTCCAAAATATTTTAAAATTTACTTCTTTCTGTTACTTTTATCTCATTTTCGTAATATTTCTTAATCACATTCGCCTTAATTGCTTCTAGACTACTTAGTATACACACTCTTCTATTAACTCGATATTCATGATATGCTTTTGTCGTTGGGAATTGCCCCTATCTATATCACTTTGGTTTTATTAAGATTTATATCTAGATCTAGTTTTTTAATTTCATTTGAGATTATTTCCAATGTGGCCGGCATTTCATTTTTAGTCAAACACAAGACCAAATTAGACAAGAAGTACGTAACGTAACACCTACTATACCATAGAATGTTAAAGACGAATGTAATGCCTGGTTAAGTCATTGTCTAACGATCAAAGAAGGTCAATTTGAAGATTTACTATAAGTTTTCAGTTTTTGGTAGCCTATTAAAATTATTGCATAACTAGGCCCATTTGATTTTTTTATTCCATTACTACTTATTTTTAGCAAGGTTAACTTTTCATAAACAATTTCCATAATTATTTCTTTATATTTGCTTACCCTGTATGTACCAGCTCATCAAGGGTGTGTGTAGGGTGTGTTCGGAGAGCACGCTTTCGAGCTATGTAGCGCCAAGAGCCATATAACGCAAACGAGGAATAGTACTAGATAGCGCCAACTGGCGCAAATAGCGTGCTCCCCGAACACACCCTTAATATGCCACATTATTGTGACGTCACTGTCACCATTGCTTGACATGTCATAGCATTTTATCCAAACAAACTGTGGCCTTATGGTAGTTAGTTTGCATTGATGTTTTTTGTATTGTGGATTTTCTTGTTTTTTGTAGAGTTTTTGACATTATAGTGCTATATAAACACATTTTTATCATTAAGGGATAGTTTGAGTTATATTTAAAGAAGTTTTATTTTGTTCTAAGGTAAGAAGAAATTAAAATAATAATTACTTAACCTCAAAAGCAAACTTTTTTATATAAAACAAAATAAAACTTCTTTAAATACGACTCGAAATATTCCTTAACGATAATAAGCACTATAATAACTCATAAACAAGAAAATACATGAAAATACATAATATAAAAAGCTTCAATGCAAATTACCTACAATAAGGCAAAAGTTTGTTTGGATATAATGGCGACAGTGACGTTTCTAATAATGTGGTGTATTCGGAAATTCCTTTATAATTTATAAAAGTAAAACTTAATAAATAACGGTCTGATAAAAATAAGTTTTATAATTTTTTTAAGTTCAAAATTGACATTAAAAGTAAAGTGTATTGTTGTTTGTATTAATTATATTAGACATTGTTTAAAAAATTATTTACAGACCCGCCTATCTGTCACTTTATCAATGAAATGACACTGATGGAATCGATGGAATAAGGCGGCAGCTTGTTGTGTAGTTTGTTGGTGGCATTGTCGGATTTTACAAAATTTAGAAAATGAGTTAAAATTATCCTACATCGTTGTAATTAAAGCACAATTTAAAATATTCATACTCAAAAAATAACAAATTTCCACATACAGTAGAAAAAATTGACCTTTACCCTGACGTCACTAACGGTCAACAGTAAAAAATACAAACTTTATATACCTCATCCTATTCTACTAGTAGTAGGGACACATCAAACAATTATGTACACTTGTCTATCACGTTCAAATCAACACTAATTATGACCTTCTAACGTTTAAATGGTTGTATACATAAGAATTATGACAACTGTCATTATTTTGATACATCGGTAAGTACAAAATTAACTTCAAACAACAGCTATATTTAGTTATGTATAGGTAACACAAAAACCTACTGACAAGATAAACAAACAATGAAAATATTTACGCACTCGACAAAGTAACAGTAGCCATATTTATGGGCTTATTCTGTACAAAAATGTTAGCGGTAGAGGCCGTGGATTCTGAGTAGACCCGTGACGTCGTAAATAGTTGCGCACAACTGAATGGCAGCGGTGCATTAGAGAGAGACAATACGACGTAAACGGCGGACTGACCAGAATAAATTAGTAAAGGGCTGCAATTATTAGTATAGTTAATAGGACAATTTTCAAACACAAATTTGTGTACTGCGCCGGTTGACGTCACAGGTCTACTCAGAATCCACGGCCTCTAACAGCGCTGTAAACTTTCAAGGTCGAGAGATGTTATGAAAATGCTATTCTGTACGCTCTTACTGTAAAATACATCGATGTATTTTAACATTTTCGCTGTTAAAGTAACGCCGACCAAAACATTCGACGTTAGGAGTGTTGGAACTGTCAAACTGTGTTTGTGATAGAATTGTAAATTTTAAAGAAGTAAATCAAAATGAACAATATCATTCCACAATAATCAAAATAAAAATAAATATATAAAACTAATAATAATAAATATCTTTCAATAAATATAACGATAACCTAAAAAGTAGGTAATTTATATTAACCAACACAATAAAAGTGAAGTTAGCTGCAATGTAATATTGACCATTCCAGAACACGTGACTTTGACAAGATCCGCCATTTTCTCTGGGTGGCACACAATCTGACTTTCTTCGTATTGCTTACGTGTGTTTTGTCTGTTTTCAATTTGTTTTTAGCGTTTTTTCCTGTTTTTAGTGATATTTTTTTGTTAAAATTTCTCGTAGTGACTACTATACATCCCTTAGTGGCGATGTTAAGAGCCGGTATGACGAAAAAATTAAAATTGTTGATAATATCGACCCATACGCAATCCCTCTCACAGATTGCAAGTAAGATATAATGTTAGTGCCAAATATTACAATAGTAGACCTTATGAACTATTTAATATTGTCTCACAGCTTTTATACTAGACAGCAGTTTAAGGCTTATAAAAGCACCCAAGCTTATAAACAATATGAAGCTGGGTCTATTCAAGAAATTGCAAAAAGTGCAAAACTCTGTATAAACAAATGGAATTAATGAGTTTGTATGCCACCCAGCAAACATGGCCGACCGTCAATGACGTCATTCTGGAATGGTCAATTGTTCAGAATACGATTTTTAACCGCGCTGTTAAATTTGATTTTACAGCGCGATGTTAGTAACATCGATGTTAAATTTACAGCTGTTACGAATATTTGTACAGAATAACCCTATTAACTCCGATTCATTTCGCGAGGTTTGTAGGTATGGCGTCAAGGTAAAGGTCAATTTTTTCTACTATAGTAAATTTAAAGCAAAAAGCGTTGCACGCTTGCACGTCATAGATTTGAATGTCGTCATTCGTCAGTGATAATAACACAATAGTTAAAAAATAAAAGTATCTCTTATTTAAAATTTAGTCATTTTAGAGCGGTATTGTTTTACAAGAAAGCGCTGTTGCCAAACAAAATATATGTAAATAAAATATAGCATATATTGTTATCTTCGTCTTTTCCAAATATTAAACGAAGAAAACTATTATAGAATCGGAAGTTGTCCTTATCAAATTCGGGGTTACTCAGTTGTACCAAAAGATAGCAGGTAGAAAATTTGCGATAGCTCAGTTGTACCAAAAAATTTCTAGAGGGGATTAAAGGATTAATATGAAGGTTAGGTTAGGTTAGGTTAGGTTAGGTTAGGTTAGGTTAGGTTAGGTTAGGTTAGGTTCGGTTAGATACTTATATAAAACTAAAATATGCATTACTCCCTACTACTTTCTCAACCTAGTTACTTCGGTGTGTCCGGATGCACCGAAGGTCAGGGTTTTCCCGTAATCCTATACTTAAGAAAAATTTAAATCCGTTTATTTTCCAAAAATTCCGAAATTGATTGGAATTATCTACCTGGAATATTTTGGTACAACTGAACCCTCAAAAAGGGATAACCTTTTACGCTACCGGATTAAGACAGGTAAAATTGGTACAACTGAGTAGTCCCCATCAAATTACATCTACATATATATTTTTTAACTTATTTACTATTTCTATTGCATTTCAATTCAGTCTTGAAGTCCATCTTTATGTTTATACTAAAATTGGATTTCTGTATTAAATTTAAAAATAATTTCCAAAGTAATATTCAAATTTTTTGTTGCATCTGTGTTTCATTTTAATTTCCAGAACATACTATTTTAAAAGTAATTTTTAAACTATTTTTAATTTTACTTTATATAAATGTATGTATTAAAAACTATATTTAGTTTGCAGAGGAATATTAAATAATAATATTGGACATTAAACATTACAAATAGTTATATATTATTTGGCAACGCTGCGTTAAGTACTACAAAAAAATTCGTAGTAAGTAAAAAATTAATGTGGGCACAATCACATTTTGTAAAAAACTCTATTGTCTATTGTATTACTGTGGGGAAATCTAGAAATTTAAAAAAAATGGAGGTTGCTAAAAAAACAACCACGAAGGTGGTTCACTCTGCATAAGAGATTATAATTTGAAAAAATCGTTTCTTTTGGTTTATTTAAATAAAAAAGAAATTTCAAACTGTTGCCACAAATGTTATAACAAAATTTTATAATTTCTTTAAATATTGCAATAAAACAAAAATAAGAACCCTTTATCTGCACATTCTAATGACCGTATCTCATACTAAACGTTAATCAGCTATTATTAATTTTTTTACCGCACAAATGTCGGCAAATTCATATCTAGTTATATTTTGAGACATCGCTTTGAACAAAATGAATACTATAAAATATACTAAAAAACTTACTATATTCGATACATTGTTTTTTACATTCTTCTGCTTTTGCTGCTGCTTTTTGTCGTTCTTCAGATTTCAAAGCTGAAAAGACATTCCATTGTCTTTTCTTAAATTTAGGTCCTTTGATGGGACATATATCTGCAATGACTGGTTGCTGCCTCGGTTTAGCTTTAGCTACATCTTTTTTAACATATCTGTTATAATATGTTAAAGGGCATTTTAATTTTAACAAAGTTTTATCTGCCGAGCAGGAATTTGTAAAATTACATTCTGCATCGCGTGGTCGTTTACATAGAGCAATTCCTAAAATGTTATTAAATACTTTTGACGAAACTAAGCCGCTAGCCATATATCATAAGAATTTTGACTTATTGTGAGAGGTGTAAAGACACGTTGATGGATATGTCAAAAATAAAGAACTTGACAGTATCACAGAGTATATAATACAAATCAGAGTATCGACTCACTGTCGGCTCCTTTGATGTTCATAAGACAAGAGCAGCCATTTTTTGGGAGTATAAAACACAAAATAGAATATTGGTTAGTCTGTTTTATGCTAATCAATATTCTGTTTTGTGGTATAAGCTCAGGGTAGTACTTAAAAAAATTGTTATTATAAATAAGACCCGTACTTGAAATTTTTCTTTATTGTTGAGATAATTGTTATTTTGAGAAAGTTTAGAAAAAAAGAATTTGTTTTCAACAAGATTAATAATATTAACTAAACGTTGATTTATTTGTTTTTAAAAAAAGTAAAATTGGTTTTTTAGGTTAAATAATTATATATAAATAGAATTGCTACGCAAAATAAATGACCGAATATGTATGTCTTGCACGCAATTTTCCTCGTTAGTAAGGAAGGATATCAATAATTAAAAAAAACACATCAACAGCTTTAACACCTATTTATTTCTCCAAATTAACAACTTATCTTTATTTTCATTACTTTTGAAATTTCGGTTGATGCATTTAATGGTAGTGTATAGTCTTAACCTAAAATATAATTTTTTCATATTCAGTAAGGAAAACTGTGTACAAGGATGTATAAAAATTTCATTACTGCTAATATTTATTATAGTTTGAAGAACATGATCTTTTATAGCCAAATAGTTTTCAAAATGTAATTTAGTTTAGCAATAAATATAATAAAACTATTACCAGGCATTAAAATATTTCCATAGACACTATAATCTTAATTTCTATATGCTTTAAATAAACAGAATAAAGCTAAATCATCTAAATTTTCAATGGATTTGGAATAATGCTTACATTTAGGACATGTATGTTGTTGTAAACATTTTATTATTGAATATCCACATACAAAACGTTCAGCATTTTGTTTTAAAATATCCGTATTATTACGATAATCCGTTTCGTTAAGTATAATAATCTCTTTATCAAGATACAGAACACTGAGAAGGAGTACATGCATCAGTAGTATTTATTTTAATGTAAGTAATATTTGTTCCGTATCTCCTTCGCAGTTTTCTGTACCTGAATTAAATAGTTTAATGCACCGAGAGGTAGCAACATCGTTAACGTCACATTTGTTATTATTTAAAGTAAATAATGTCACCCCAGGAGGTATGTTTATGGAGCTATATCAAGCTCAGTTTTATGGAGTCCAACAGTCAAAGACCACAAAAACAGAAACGGGCAACGTATACTGCCACTTCTAAGTCCGACATGTTGGCTCTGTTTAGAGATAACTGAGCTTGGCATCAATAACTTTCAATATCTGGATGCTTTTAAAAGAAATACCGCCAGCTTAGCCCAACGTTGGTCCCAATGTGCAGTTCCAGGTTTATAATGATGAAAGGGGGTCCGGTGTGGAATAGGGAGACACGAACAATATTAACACTAAAAAGGCACTGGTTTCTATAGTAAATTTTCGTAAAAAAATTTGCGGGTTATCCAGTATTTTTCGAGAAAAATGGAATCAAAAATTCAAATTTTATAGGTTAAATACACAAAACATTCACTGTCCAAGGTGCGTTATGTCATGTAGATACCAGCGTTGTCACATCTCTAAATAAAACCTAAATATTAGGATCATATTTTTTTACATTATAAATATATAAAAAATATTGAAAATAAAATGTGAAATGTAGAGAATATTACTAACCAAATCTAATCGATCTTTTTGCATATTATAAAAGATAAAACAAAGATAAACAAACACGCAAAATTCAGTGACGGGTGGCGATGCTATCCTAATCCAACCTAACCTAACCAAACCAAACCTTACCCAACCTAACCTAACATAACCTAATCAAACCTAACCTAACCCGAAGGGATACTATCCTCGAAATGATACCGGTCAGTGTATAGACAGATTCGCATAGAAGAAAATATCAAAAACAGAACCTGGCGAAATGAAAAGACATCTAGCAGATCCACAATTTAAAGTTGTTAATGAATAAATAAATCTTGGAAGTTCTCCACTATTAAACTGTTTACTTTGATTGAGTTTACATTTTATACGACGTAATGGTAAAACACAAATATTAATACATATTATGTGTTAAAATTTGACTTGGTGATTTTTTCTTGATAAAAAAATGATCTTTTGAAGTCATTTTGTAACAATAAGTCGAATTTAAGAAAATGTGACTTGGTCACTTTTCGCAGTATACCCACGATATATTATACAAGTTAATATCTTTAAGATATACACACAAGTTTTTAATACTATATTGTTCACCTAATTTCGACTATAGATTAGATTCAATTGACCACTGCCTTCTCAATGATTGGAAAACCGTACACTTGATTAGAAAATGTTTAACCAATAAACTGGTTTGACACTGTTCACACACGTGGGTTAGTTCTTGTTATGCGAATGGGTAGCAAATGTGTGCTCAATTCTTAATCTGCTTATTGATGGCGGTTTGTTTAAACATCCTTTCAGTTCTTTACTGATCTTTTAACCTCGGCGAGTTTTGAAGTGGAACTGTTTCAGGTTAGGTGCCAGTTTAATATGATAGTCTGTTCATAGAATTGTTTGAGATCTGCAAGGGGTGTTCTATTTTCCATCACGGTAGTTAGTATAGCCAATTGGTCTGCTTTTTCATTTAATGTGATACCTACATGGCCTGGAATCCACATAAATTTTACAATCAAATTTCTTATATATGTTACAATGGAATTAGAATGCTTGATCTGTCGAATAGAGTTAATAGAGCTCATGGAATCCGTTTAATATTAGTACTGTGTTTATTTTTTCTTTATTTACATATTCTAGAGCTTTCCAAATAGCATATAGTTCAGCCGAAAATACGGAATTACTTGGTGTTAGTGTAAAATATTGTTGCATGTTTTCCAGCACCATTGAAGCACCCACACCTTTCACTGTTTTGGAATCATCAGTGTATATATGTGTGTAATTCTTAATAATAATAATAATAACTTTATTGCCTTAAGAAAATACATCTTGTGACAAGAAGCTCAACCATATACAGAGTTAGAAATGCCTACAATATAAAATAAATAAAAAATAAAAATATTCACAAAAAATAATATGAAAAAAAATTCAATATAAAAAAGTAAATTACAACAGAGTTAGCGACTTGGTAAATAAAAAGAACAAATTATTCATTTAACAGAAAAGATCTTAGATTAAGCGAGCTTAAAAATACTCATTTGCATGCATGACATGTCGTTCAACGACTGAGACAAAGTCGTATAGCTTTCAAGGAAGTCTACTTTAGGTCTTACTGGGGACAGTATAGGACAGTCAAACAAAATGTGCTTTAAAGTTTGATCTTGATGTGTGTTGCATAGTGAGCATATTTCAGTTGTGTCGATTTTATAGTACAGGCCTTTATGATAAATCCTGAATACATTTATATTAGCCAAACGGACTTGTGAGATTAAACGGATTAAATGTATGCTGATCTTGAATGTCAAGTAAGTTTTAGTGTGTGGAGACATTTGGAAGTTTAATGGGAATAGAGGATATCTGGAGTTGGCAAGTTTCAATAAGTCATTTCGGTGACACAACATTTTAAATTTTTCAAGAAGCAACACTTTGCTATTGATAAAAACTCGTGCATCAAACTAATGAAATATATGGAGACTGTCTATAGCGGAAAAATAAGATTCTAGTTGCAAAATCCAGTTGTATCTTTTATCAGAAGCTCCACATTCTCTGAGTTTAATAAAACATTTCTTTGGATAACGACAGTTTTCCATACTTAATATTTATTTAAAAATTAGATAGGATAGATGGGTTGATCCTGTTTCCAACCTTACTAAATAATCCGGTGTGTTTTGCGGAAGAAGAAGGATTCGCTTGAAAAAAGCAACTTGTACTCTTTCCACTATATTTGGGTATTCAAGGCTCCAGAGGGGCATACAGGCCGAAAGCGTATTGATAACGATGGAATCATATAACTTAATTCGAGCATCCCAGGAGGTGCACTTAGACTTAGAAAGCAGATTTAAAACCACTTATTTCACTTATTTTACTTTGGAATATTTTCCTGATTCTCGAAGGGTTCATTGAGGTTTTATCAAATTCCAACATTCTTGTGTCGCATGTCGGATGAATAAAATCCCAAGGAGGGAGGGATTGTTTAAAGTGGTTGTATGTAAGGGGTGAATGAATGTTTAGGGTATATTGGTAATCTGTAAAGTCTTACATGAAAAGGAGGATCCAACCTTGGACGTTGTTGAAAAATATTTCTAAAGCGATTGGAAAAAACGCTGCGGTAAACTTTGATGTGGTGTTGGTTCTCCCAATTCACATAGTACACTATTTACAGGGCTTGTGCAGAATGCTCCCAAAATAATTCTAACAAGTGTGATTTTGTATTGAATCTAACTGTTTGATTATGTGTTCTTTTGCAGAACTATAAATATCGGCTCCCCACTTTTTAGGTTATTGTTCGCATTAAATTTAGGTCTCTTTGGCATTTAGCTTTCCGATATTGAATATGTTTTTCCTAGGTACGCTTCTTATCAAAGTGCATACCTAAAAACTTAAACTCATCTACATATGAAATATTTTCATTCAATAGCTTAAATTTAGGGATTACCATATTTGGACAACGTTTATCAAATAGCAAACTTTTGCTTTTTTGTGCTAAAAATTGAAGCCACAATGTTGGCGGTATTTTTTTAAAAAAGCCAAAAATTTTGACACGTGTACACACGATTAAAATCTTTAGTGACAGTGTTGCCGAACAGCTTTGGTCGTTTCGTATTTGCACGATCCTAGGTTTGGCTTCTTGCAGACGGTTAAAGTCCGAAATTATAATGAAATTCGGGCTTTGGTCATTTTAAATAGTCTAATCCTAAGATTGAGCAAAAAAAACGACTATTGGCCGTTTTCGGGCTTTGCGCCCAACATATACAATAAAGACTCAATCAAGGTAAACAGTTTAATAATGGAGAACTTCCAAGATTTATCTGTTCATTAACTACTTTAAATTGTTGATCTGCTAGATATAAAGAATAGCGTCACGCTTAAGAAGCATCCTTGTGGTATTCCATTAAGTTGTTGTTTTATGGAAGAACATGTTTTCATGTTTGTTTACAGGCATTAATAGATTTAAAATTCCAACCCAAAAATTATACGTTGACTTATTAACCCTATTAGCTCAAATTTCTGACTACGATTGTTTCGGAAAGGCAATATCTTTCAAAATGCGATTGAAGTTCTCCTAAACGCTTCCCATAGTTTAAAAATGAAAAAAAATTGTAACATCTAAAGATTATGTTTATAAAATATTATGTAAATGTATATTTTAACATTTACTGAAATCTTAAAGGTCACTTTGTTTTAATAAATCCTAACAAATTTCTAGATATTTACATACAATTAAAACACTGATTTACTTCTACTGTGTATTGCTTAACTCATTATTATTAGCTTGCCGTGTTAATTGTTTCATTTTAATAAACCTTGTAGACATTACTACAATATAAACTGACAGATATGGCTCGTTTAGAATAAAACAATAAAGATTGCGTAAATTTAGTTATAATAAACAATTATTGTTACAAAATTGGCACTGCAACATGCACCATGAGCTTTGTTTTTTACAATATAACCAGATCGACCACGACGTAGCCCTGACACTGTAAAGATAATACTTCTTTGAACATAGAGAAAATCTTCAGTAATTTTTAATAACAAAAGAATAAAATATTAATAATTTGTTTCTAGTACAAAACTTAATGTTAATGATAAATAGACATTTAAAATATTTACTTTTAGAAATACTACTTTCGTAGAATAAATCTCCTTAGTTATCTCGCTGCAGGCGAGAGATACTCCTAGCAAAAAAGCCAAAAGAATTCAGCTAGATAGGTAACGAAAGAACACCTTTTTCTGTAAAAGATAATTTTCGCACAATAGATACTTACGGTAAACTTTTACAGTACTCGATTCGAATTCCGGACATCTTACTCTTAAACATTTCACTGTTACTAAAAAAGTTTACCAGATGTGTGACGTACAACATTTTATTTGATGCTACAAAAAATAAAACATTACATAGCTGATAGAGAAAAAATTTACAAAACAATCCTTACCTAATAAAGTTAAGTACAATATAATGTTAAAGAACCATTCCAAAACGATTGCAAGCATTGCAGTTGAAGGTATGAAATTAAATTTAATTTTAATTTTATTCATAAGCAGTTATACCAAATATGGTGACCACCGATGATCAAAAACAAAGTTAAAGAACTGTAGATGAAGTTGGAAATTGTAATGGGAGTCAAAAAATTGTTTTGGACATTGAAAAACAAAAAAAGAAAGGAGAAAATGGAGACTGAAGATTGAAAGAGCAAAGGGAGAAGCCTAGAGCTCAATGTAGAAGTTGTGTAATAAGTTTGGAAACTTGAAGAAGGGTTGAAGAACCCCTGATATAGATTTATGCAAAAAGGAGAGATCTATATAGTTAGTAATAATGTTAAAACGATTATGAAAAAGGTTTTTAACCCGTTTAAAACAGGTACAAAAAACCAAAAGACATACCTCTTGTGTCTCAGAGAAAGGTTTCTAGAGCACAAAAGGAAAGAAAATTGGATAGGATCCAGGATAGAATTATTTTTTGACACATAACCAATATTCAGACTACTCTTCTTTTATATTGACATTCATTTGATTGGGGGTTGCTACTCGATAGTTAGTTTGATGCCTTTGTTGTAATTGACATTATGTTGTACTAACTCTTTTCCTTAATTTAAGCTGGTTATCCATTGATTGTTTTGCAACTTATTTCCTGGATGATTGCAGTATTGTTGTTGATTTGTTCTTTTCCTTAACCATTTCGATAACAGTTCCATTGATCACAGATATTACTCTGGTTCTCTTGTCCTGTGACTTCTCTTAACTTTACCTTCCATGTTGTTTGCCTATGTTCTATGATTCCACTATATACGTGTCTATCGCCATTATTTTGAGTTCACGTGCTCTTTGTAAAGAGTAAAATAAATAGTTTTTACCTAAGTGCATGTATTAAGTGCTTTTTGGTGAATTTCAATGCATTTAACCTTTATATTGTTATGGACAATGTTTTTCATGTTTTGGTTGACTATGCATTTTATTATTTATAATTTGATGTTAATTTTGATACATTTCCTAATTTGGTTTTCCATAATTTTGTGGAATCCTATCCAATATTCTTTCCTTATGTGCTCTAGAAACCTTTCTCTGAGACACAAGAGGTATGTCTTTTGGTTTTTTGTACCTGTTTTATACGGGTTAAAAACCTTTTTCATAATCGTTTTAACATTATTTCCAACTATATAGATCTCTCCTTTTTGGATAAATCTATATCAGGGGTTCTTCAACGCTTCTTCAAGTTTCCAAACTTATTACACAATTTCTACATTGAGCTCTAGGCTTCTCCCTTTGCTCTTTCAATCTTCATTCGCCATTTTCTTCTTTCTTTTTTTGTTTTTCAATGTCCAAAACAATTTTTTGACTCCCATTACAATTTCCAACTTCATCTACAGTTCTTTAACTTTGTTTTTGATCATCGGTGGTCATCATATTTGGTATAAGTGTTTATAAATAAAATTAAAATTAAATTTAATTTCATACCTTCAACTGCAATGCTTGCAATCGTTTTGGAATGGTTCTTTAACATTATATTATATGTAACTTTAATAGGTAAGGATTGTTTTGTAAATTGCTTCTCTATCAGCTATGTAATGTTTTATTTTTTTGTAGCCTGATGATGGCCGTATTGTAGGCCGAAACTAGTCGCTTTTGTTTACAACAAATTCATATAACAATAAATATTTTGTGACATTGACATTGGTTTTTGTCCTTTCTTTATTTAATAAAAATCAGTTTATCAAAAGGGAAAGAGAATCGAACGAGGCCTAGGGCGACAGCGAGCTTAAATCCGTCACTTACAGAAACTATTTATAATCCACTTATACTAATTAAATTAGCTGAATTACGATGTAATTTCATACATATACATTAATACAATTCTTAAAATAGAATTACTGCGAATCGTTTTGCACAGCAAATAATTATGCCGAAAATTTCTCACCTCTACTTTTTAACTAATAAAATGTCTTAATTTTTGTCTAGTTACCATGGCAACTAAAAAAAATTTTTTGAAATTTTTCGTGACGCCTCGTCACTTCGCGACTCTGGATAATTTTCAAAATATTCGTACCCTCAAATAAAATTCCAGAAATAATTTAAGCTCTTGTGATATTATGATTATTTTTTTCACTTGTCAAAATATTACAGTTTATTTTAGATCTAATGAAAAAGCTTAATCTTCAATGTTTTGTTTTGTACTAAATACTAGCCAATCATAAGTACCAATATGTTTAACCAGTATTGATAGAATCATAGAACTGTCAAAAATTCAATAGCAATATTGAAAAATTAAATCAACATTCATTTATATTATCTAAATATTCTAAAATATATTTTGTTAATATTATCACGATTCAAATCATCTAAACGACAATAAAAATCAAATAGGTAGGTACTTTAAAACTAACCTGATGGTTCTGTATTTAAAACATTTAGATGGGCACCTTGTAGATATGCCTATGTCAATTTTTATACTTGAAATGTAAAAATTAATATATTTAATTGGTTTTTGAATGGATATTCTTTATTATTAGGCATGCAGAGTTGCTAACAATTAACTCAGGTTAGTTTTTTTCCATTTTGATTTTGACTGCGAGAATTAAGCCCATTCGGAATTAAAATTAAATCATGATACAGTCAAAATCAAGACGTCACCAACAGCAAACAGTAGTTAACACAAACTTTATATACCTCATCCTTTTCTACTTGCAGTAGAAACACATCAAAGAATTATGTACACTTCAAGGAATGTCATACGTTCTTTCAACTCTAATTATGACCTTCGTATGTTAAAAAGAGATAGTGCCAAAAACGTTTAAATTCATAAGAATTTATTTTGACCTATTATAACAACTGTCATTATTTTGGTACATCGAATTTTCTTCAAAGCGTTTTATCATTTGCATTCAATAAATTCTATAAAATCGGTTTGTTTTTAAATCTCTTATTTGTTATTTAGTTATGTATAACAGAAAAAAATACTGACAAGATATACAAAGAATGAAAATATTTGTCGCACACGAAAAAGTAGCAGTAGCCATTTTTGACCCCCATTCATTTCGTGAGGTTTGTAGATGTTGTAGGTGTGACGTCAGGGTAGAGGTCAATTTTTTCGACTTTATATCTAGCTAAATCGCCTTCGTCATCTCTGATAATTAAAATTAGGAACCGATTAAACATAAAAAATAAAAACAATGTATCATAAAATTTTTAAAATAAAATATGTATTTATGTTTTTTTAATCATTTAATAATAAAAACGTCATGAAATTATACATTGTCAGAGAAACCACTACATTATTTTAATTTTACGTAAATTCTCAATAACTTTATTTTTATTAAATATAGGTATCACCTTTTCCATTCACATTTGTTCCTTTATTAGCTCTTTTATTTAAGCAAAAAAGCCTTTTTGAGTGTTTGTATTAAAACATTTACTTTATTTTCAAGGTAACTGTTAATCTTAAAATGTCAATGAGTAAACGCTTTGTGTTATTTGTGGTTGAAATAAATTATTATATCGGTAGACAGTTAAAACCTTGAAAGCCTTGAATTTAAATGGAAAGTGATATAATTCTTTGTTTGAATAATCAATGACTAATAGGTACATGTATCGGTCTATGAACAAGCTTCCAAAACAGACTATTACCTGTACGATTTTAATTACGTGTAAGATTTCGTTGAAATAATTTGCTAAAAATAAAATGGTTGCCTCTAGTGGCATACGCTAATTAAGAGATGAGTCACTATGAAGTTCCTCACTTTACCGACAAGTTAAAACAGAAATATGTATATATTTCTGTATTGCAATAGAATTAAAAAAAGTATAAAAACTGCACATGATATCTCATTTTAACAGGTCTAGAGTAATAGCTTTGTTGCAACACGGCTTTAATCAAACTGAAATCGCTAATACTGTTGGTGTTAGTCAGGGTGCTGTATCAAAAAAAATCAAATAAACAAATTATGTGAAGGATCGTCCTAGAAGTGTGACAGAAGTCGATGTACAACAGAGGCAAATAACATTAATAGCTCGAATAAATCGCCTAGAAGTGGTAAATTGCTAGACTTGATGGACACTAGTTTGGAGGGCCCCCAGGACGACAATCCCGACTAGAACCAGCCCAAACGCGTGTTCCATTTTAAGGTGGGCGTATTATGGTTTATGTATTATGACGGGTACACGGACGATTCACTGGTGCATGCCAGTCACTCTATATCGAAGAATTTTTATTACTTGGGGCGGTAAGTGATGGATTTGTGTTTATGTATAACAATGCACGTACACACACGTACAATTTGTATTGGAATAATAAGGAATATCTACATTAAAATTGCCATCGAATTCCCCTGACATGAACGTCATTAAACATGCCTGGGACATTCTTAAAATATGAATTAAGAAGTGAAACCATCCCACTTTCATACTATGAGAACTAAAAAGTGCTGCTTGTAAAGAATTGGAAAGGATTCCGCAAGCCCAGCTAGGTAGATTAAATTAGATTAGTATCGGAGTGGCTTTTTGTACTATCCCACTGCGACCTTTACACATCTATTGTGGTCCTATCTATATTTAAAGTTCGATATCCAGCTTTATCATTTTTATTAGAGCTTTTAGCCTGGACGCTGCCCACTTGCATAGCTACCTGCCCTTGATTTTTCTTCTCCGCATAGGTGAAACCGCACCCTTGCTAGGCCTTTGCACTCACAGAGTATGTGCTCCGCAGTTTCGTCTTTTTCCTGGCAGAACCTACAAAGGCTATCATCTCTTATGCCGATTGTGTGCATATGTTTCCTTAGGCTGCAGTGTCCGGTCGTCGTTTCTCGACTTTGAGATAGCAGGTCGCGTGACAATTTAACCGACGGGCCTTTAAGGAATAGTTTAGCTTGCCTTAGTCCTGGGGTTTCATGCCACCAGCGCAACACGTGATTGTTTACCCATTGTTGGATACTCTCCTTAACAAGGCATTTGGCAATTCCATATGAAGGTTCTGGCCCTATCATGACCTCAGTTGCTTGGCTAATTCATCAGCTTTTTCATTACCTTTTGTTCCTGTATGGCCTGGCACCCAGATTAGTGTCACTCTATTATGATTACCTAGTATGTTAAGCGCCTTGCGACACTGCCACACCAGACTTGATGTCCGAAATGAGCCTATCGCTTTTAGTGCTGTTTGGCTATCGGAGTAGATGACGATTCTTTGGCTTTTTACCTTCCGTCTCATCAACTCTTCTGCACAACATTGCACCGCCATTACCTCTGCCCAGCAATATAATTCTCTCTTCTCTTCGTCTACCTTACCTTCGTCCACTCCTGGATATAGGCCTCCTTGGAACCACCTATTTCCTGCACGCTTCTTAATGTCATCAAGCCATCTTCCCTGTGGTCTTCCTACGCCTTCCTACTTCCATTTTAATTCGGCAATTCGCTTTATTATGTCTGTCTCTAGCATGGCCCGTTCTATCGCTCTTTGCATTACTCTGATGTGCGGTTTTTTTTGGTCATTGTTGTTGTTTCTAGGCCATAGGTTGCAACTGGCATTACTCAAGAATTGAAGACATTCCTTTTGAAATTTATCGGAATGTTATTGTGTTTAAATACATAGTTCATTTTGGTCTTGGAGATGTTCATTTGGATAATGCAGTTTCCCATTATCCTTATTCGGACCGCCAGAATTAATAAATGTTCAATTAAAAATGTTTAATTTAATTTTATGATAGTTTTAAAAAAAAATTAAAAACACGCTTTTATTTCTAACCGAGCCAATAAATAGAAAATAAGAGAATGAAAAGTTTAGGAATAGTTCTTTTAGTTTTAAAAAGTACAAATTTAAGGTTCTCAGGACAGTTTAAGTAGAAAATAAGGATACTGGATGGGTTAAAAACAATATACTGTATGACAGTTTAAAAAAAAACTAATGAAACACGCTTTTATTGCTAACCGAACTAAAAAAAGCAAATAATTTTTTATTACAAAGAGTTTATATTACAGTAGTAGAAACCCCAAAATTAAATTATAATAAAATTAAAGTTATTTGAAAGAATCATTTACACTAAACAGCGTGTAGTTCGGTAAGCAATAAAAGCATATTTCTTTATTTCTGTACCTCGGAGGGATACAACACTATATCCATTTTTTTCCACATTGACTTTATTACAGAGTTAAAATCAGCTTTTCTCATATTTCTTAGAGGAATAGACTATAACACTAAATAGAATGTTCTGGTAAAATATTGTTTCAACATCTCAATAAATAGCTGCGCCAATAACACTTTTTGTTGAAAAAAAGTTTAAAACTCCTTTACTGTAAAGTTATGAAAATGGACTTAGTGTTGTATCCCTTCGAGGTACAGATTTTTTTAAACTATCATTTATTTATTTTATCATGTATTTATTAAATAAATATAATGTTTAACATAAATAATATTTGTTTACTTGTCATAAAGTATAAACTTAACACATAAAAATATCAACAGAAGAGGTCCCACTAATTTATAAACAAATTCTAGTATATTAAATTTATATAAAAACGAAGAGCATGATCTTTTAAATTCACCAATGTTTTTTTTGTTAAAACATTAATTTACTGAAATCAGATATGTGAGGATCATCAATCCATCCCCCTTTAAATTTTTTCAGACAATTTGGGGTGTTAATATTGGAGTAAAAATACTATTTTTTACGCAAAAATGGCAGCCTAAACTTTCAGAATGAATGACAGTTGGGCGCCATTTTAAATATTTTTTTCTTATGGAAAGGGGGTCAAGTGACACCTCGTTTTAAAAGTAGTTTCCTTCCTAAGTAAACCCCCAAACGAAAAAACTGAAGCAACTATATTCTTTGGCGAAGCTAATCGCAATTACCATGCAAAGAGCAGCAAGTAGAAATTTTTTTCAAAATCTAATATCAAAATTTCAACAAATGTGGACGTAAAAGGAGCACCAAAATCCAGGATATGCAGCAGGGCGAATTTGAAAAATAAATGTCAAAGCCAAGAAACCATAGTAGTAATATACCGACATATTTTATCATACGTTCCGAATAAAGTTTTAAATGCATCGATATATCCAGGGGTTAAAACTAAATTCGCCTTCACATGAAAAAATATTTAAAATAGCGCATAACTGTCATTTTGAATGCTTCGGCTGTGACTTTTACGTCAGAAACTAGTATTTTGACTCTAATATTAACATCCCGATAGAAGGTCTTACCATTCGAAAGTTAAAGGGGGGTCGACGGACTTTTGATCTCATTGTATATATTCCGCAACCTTACAATCTTTATACAAATATAGTCTCTATCGCTCGCTGATCTGAACTTAACCCTTTGTGTTTTGCAACTCAGTCACCCATAAAAATATTACTCATACACTGAGAAAAATGAGGCACTATAAACTATTGTGCATGCACACTTTTTTCAACAATCGTGCCTACACATAAAGTTATTCTGCCGTGTGCATATAAAATTATGGTTCCTCCGCCAATTAGCGACGTCACAAACTTATTTGCTGCTCGCACTATAAGATATAGGTCAAGACATCATATTGTATAACTCTAATGAACGAAAATATAAAGTGCACTGTTTAAAATACGTAATTGACAGCATTTTATATTATAATGCATTCATAATCCTATTATGTGCCTTTGCATTTTACTTTTTGATGCGTACCAGGTCGTACCCTATAATATATCGTGCCTGCGCATGATATTATTTGCTGCTGGAAGCATATCTTTATATGTGACTGCACTAAATTTCATAGTGCTTTTTTAGCTGGGCATGATCCTTTTACGTGCCCTAGTATTTTTTTCCGCACTATTTAATATCGTGACGGGATTGATATTTTTCAGGATCAGCACTTTATCTCTACACGGTATTTTCGGACGATTAAATAAATAATAAAGGGTGTAAGAGACAACTTTCCGAAAACTTTAACAATGTCTTCAGATCATCGTCCTGATTTTTTTGTGGGGAAAAAAAAAACTTTTGGCTCTTCATACAAACTGATTTGTTTTATTTGTATGGAGAGTCGATTTTTTTTTTCGTTTTCGACAAAAAATTCTTGCTGTACGTTGTTTGGGATGATGGCCTACTAAAGACATTGTTAAAAATTCGAAAAGCTTTCCCTTACATTACACTCTGTACAATCAAATAAAGTGTTCGGAGAGGTATTCTGTGTCAGTCAGAAAAGATAGGTAAAACAAAAAAATTTGGTAGTTTTTTTTGACTTCACCGAAAAATACTCGTAGTGAACGATCTACCTGTCCAAAGACTAATCTGATTATGAATATAATTTCACCGTTTAGAAACACCGTGCAAATATTTGTTGCTAATCTTAAAAAATATCCACACATGTCACAGTACAGTGCAGAAAAAAGTGCTGAAATTCACATAGTAATAATCTAATCACACAGAGTCTAGAGCAGGTATGTATGTACTATGTAGGTAATTTAAAAAATATTAAAATCATACAAACATTTATTTTCCATAAGAAAGTTAATCTTAATCTAGATTCAACATAAACTTAATTAAATATAACTTTCTCAGTAACTCGTCCATTTCACACAACACAACACAGCAAAATTTAATATAGAAGTATTGAACGACACTCACGCGCGGAGGTCACAGCACAGAATGGTGTATGGTGTTTGGTTGGATCCGGCGGCGCGGTGGTGTCGATGTCGGCGCGCGCGGGGACAGATTCCCCCCCGGATTCCCCCGATTTGTTGCATGCATGTAATGTTTATATACATACGCACCATATTTTTTTATGAATTCTCAAAATGCACGTAATGTTTAGTGCATACGCACAATACATTTTAGTGAATTTTCAAACATTTTTGTGCTAAGCAATAATTTTTTCAACCTGGCACGATTCTTCAACGTGCATACGCACTAAATTTTATTGTTCCTCAGGATTAATGTACTTATTATGCAAATAATCGGGAATGTCACTATAAAATTTTCTGCGTAGTTTTAAATATATACATGCATTGCATCGAATTTTATGGTGCAACTCTTTGCACCGTAATTTTCTATGCAAAAAACTATATTATATGGTGAATTTAAGACGTCATAATTTATTGTGCTTTGATCACTGTAAATTATGATGTTAAATCCATAATTTTACTATGCATAATAGTTCTTGCACGATAAAAGATACGACATTTGAACATAAAGTTTTGATGAGGTTTCTTGCACAATGAAGTTTAATGCACTGCAGAATAAATATACATTCCTGTCACTATTTAGAGTAATGCGCACTATTTTATTAGTTGTAAGCAGAGTATTTCACAGTGTTTGCATAATATTTTATTACGTCGACTTCAATCCATTTTTCTCAGTGTAGGTTCGTTAAATCCGCCTTTTGTTAAAACTTTATTCATTTTATTCTTATTCAGATAATAATACGTTAAGAATTAAGTTGGATATTTAAAGAAGTGCAAGTTTTGCCAAAAACGTTCACTTTCTCATGAGAAGGGTCACAAGGAAGTAATTATCCATATATCAAAGAATAATATGAAACCATTGTGAAATCAGATATACAAATTGCTTGCTAAAATAGCGGAAGGAAAAAGTAGTCTTAATAAGTAGTTTAATAGACCATTAAAGTATAATAAGATTAAAGGCACAATTCCCACTGTATTTTTAATCAATTAAATATATTTAATTTGTTGATCTTTTCCTAGTAACTATTTTGAAGGTATATGATTGTATAAATTATACTTTTATTTAAACTATGATTTATCTACTACTTACTATGAAATTTATTCTTGGTCAAAACTATCCCTGATATGTTGTATTTTGAGTTGTAGTTTGCTATTAATGCGGTGACACAATTGAAAAATTTATAGAATAGAATATAAGATTTAATACTTAAAGAATACGAAATAAAAGTTAAGAATATAAAATTTCATTAATTATGTTTTACTACAAAGGCGTGGCTTAAACGTTCCGCGGTTTTTGCAGTTTTTCGTTTTTCTAATCTAATTTATTCTATTCTATTAGGTATTGTTTACTTTGATATAAAAGATGTTTAATTCATGTGTAATGATCAATGAAATGGTCAAAGTCATATATTCCGATTTGGTTGAATTTTTATTCCAAAAATCTTAAAACCACTAAGTCGGATTCTTATTCCTTATAACATAAATTTTGATTGTGTTTTGCCCCATTAGAAAGCACTGGTCCATACCTTAAAACCTATCCCTTAAATTATATTCTTATTCCTTAATTATGTTCCAGCCTTAACATATTTACTTTAATAATATAACGCTAAAAGTAATATGCATGTTTTATTAAAGACTTCCGTTTTACCATTTTTGATTTTACGCAATAATCCCTATTGGAAGTCAACGACTTTAATACACCTATTGTAGGTATACATCATTATTTTGTGAATCCAAGTATAATTTACTAAATACATCACGGTCGGTTAAATCAATATTTTTATTAAAATAAATGTGTAATAATATTATTATTAAATATAAGATTTCGTAAATTACAATTTTAACACATTGATCGCCAGAGCAATTTTAAAAAAAAAATTCGGGGGGCCACGCGTATATTTACGCGTATTTGTTTTTACGACATTACTTTTAGTGACTTCGCAATCGTAGAACCCTAAATTGATTGAACAGCCCTTGATTTTACTGTAAAAATATGTCGGTCAAATATGTCCGACGTGGCGATCAATGTGTTAATAACTTTATAAGAAGAAAACGTTTTTGTCTTTTGTAAATAAAAAATAAAATGTAGATAAAAGATGGCTGAGATTTAAGGAGTTTATTTAAATTTGTGCTCTCTTTACTATATAATATTATTAAATTAATAATGAAACACATAACAAACATATGATACTTTTTATCCATATTATTTCGTGGTCCATGTAGGTGAACTTATAAGCAAAACTATTGTAGAAACATTTGTTTTTAATGATCTTTGTTATTTTTTCCACAGAACCAAAAGTTTTTCTTGTATTTTTGCTGTATTTGATCTTATTTAATGTTACGCAACAAAGAAATCTCTGAACTAGCACAAATACGTAAGCTCCAGCACCAACTATGCTGCAAAGTCTTGATAACATTTATTGTTTTCCTGAAGCGATCTATAAATACTGTGCCCCAACTGTGACAAATATTGAAATATTGCTTTCACACATACTTTATATTATCAATAAGCTCAGAACTATTTTATAAAGGTTTAGAAAACAAAACAAAAATGTTGTTATATACGATTTAATATTATATTAGCAGCCCGCGGTTGCGGTTGTATTTTCTGCATAGCGAGGGCAGCAAATGTATCTATGCACGTGTGGCACACAATTGTTTTCCGCCTACCTTTATATGACTATAAAAAAAATGTTAAAATTCGTGGTGGTTGAGAATTGAATCCCAGCCTTCCGCGTAAGAGACCATCATATAAATCACTGCGCCATCAGGCGTTTTAGAAAACATTGCTCGTATTGTAGAATTTGTATTATTTATTGTTAAATTCAATATCCTCATCTGAGCTTTTGTCGAGATAGTCATTCATATGACTCATCTTCAACAATTTAATATTTGTTTTGTCACACGCCAGCCCTGTACTATTCGAATTACTTTAAAAAAGTATAAATAAAAGGTTAAACAGGTTAAAAAGGTACGTATAATTTACAAATGTCAAATCCGATACACACTTTTTCAATGCTAGCATAAAAATCGAGGGGTAAACAATACTTTCCGCCCTATTTTGGTGTTGATATAATTGGTTTTTAGGTAAGGTAGGCAGAAAAAAATGTATACTACTCTTGTAGAAATAAAATAATGTGCACAGACGCTTTTTACTTTTGATTCACAAATTTCAAGTATAAGACACATTTCTTTTCTCTGTACAAGCCATATTGCCATATTGCCAAAACATAATTGTTGAAAATTTTATAAATTAAATTATATTGTTCAAGAAACAACAATAAATTTATCCAACTTAAGAATTTTAATCCCATAATACAGTATTTCTGTATGAGCAGTTATAAAAAAATTAATTTGAGCACCTTATTTTGTGTTACCTGGATATATAACTGGACCTGTACGATTTTGTTAAAATATTTTTGATTTTAAAAATATTGAGTTTATACAGACCTGTACGTAGTCACTGTATAGTAAAGTAAACAATAGTGAAGATGCAGTCAAAATTATGGCCTTAAAGGTGCAGAATAAAACTCTTTGACCTACTGTTAAGTTTTCGAATTATATTTATTTCTTCATCAGAACATCTAATAAATATAAAATACTTTATTCCCTATGGCCCGCATGTATATTTCTTCTTTTGAAATAATAAATATTTATAAATAGAATTTAACGAATATTATACAATTTTTTAATTCTGTGATACCAGTTTCCATCAACAGGTGACTATGATTTTTTTTAAGATTTCTGGTGTAAATTGACGGCATTGATGAATGATCCAAGCTTGTAAATAATCCAGGGACTTTGGCTGGGTAGCGTAAATCTAGGATTTTAGGTAACCCCGTAGAAGCAAGTCCAGTGAAGTCAGATCTGGTAATCTGAGTGGCCACTCAATATGTCCCCTTATTCCGATTGAGGCTCGAGGAAAATTTTCATTTAGGAACCGTCGCAACAGTTGAACCGAATGCCGTGGTGCGCCATCTTATTGAAAAATTATATAATATCTTTCTCCTATAGATAATGCCAGTGAGATTACAGAGTATAAAAAGGGGCCGATTATGTGTCCGAAAAATAGATATAGAGTATATAGTTTTAATTACTAAAGAACTGAAGTCGGTAATCGGGATTATCCTCAGTCAGTTCTTCAACTAATCGCATTTTATAAGGATGGAATTTATTATGTTGATTCAGGGTTCTTATGATTGTGCATGAATCACCAGATACAGATACAGCCAGGTCCCTCGCTGCGTATTTTTATGCACCCTCTTTGTGTTTCCGACTGAACCAACAGAGTCAAATTTGGCAACCAGTTGCACAACGTAAGCAACAGATACTTTTTTCCCAGGATGTAAAATAATGCCGCTGTTGTTCTCACAGAGTCGTCATTCCTAAAAGATAATTTTATAATGTCCACCCTTTCTTCTACGGAAAATATGTCGGATACGAATAAATCGACATAAATTCCACATTGCTTCTTTCACTAGCTGTGTCATTTTCTCTGGATAGTTTGAAGCGAAATTTCATGAAAGTCGTAAAATCGAGGTGTTAAGTTTCCGTGAGGCCACCTTGTATAACCCTTTCGAGACGGATTTTTATATCCGTTAATATGTAATCAATATATACTTTTTTTATGTTTTCTGACATCACACAGATATTCTAAGATTAAGTATGGCCTAAGTATGTCATGTATTGACAAAAAAATTTTGGGATATATCGTCCCAGTAGTCTTTTATATTAGGATTATATATCCCAATAGCCTCAAACTCAAAATAAAACTAAAAATTCAAAACGAAACATTTATTCTATGAAGAAGTAATACAAAGATATAATTGAAAAATATTATTTGTGATAGGATGTAAAACAGTTATTGCAAAGTCCCACACAATAAGTTGAACATATGGTGGTAGTTCGTTTCTCAACCCCCCTTTGTGAGCATCTGATACACCTTTTTCTTTGTTTTTGAATAACCGGTAGATGATCTACGATGTTTACAAAAGACCGTTGTCTCTTTGATGAGCGTCCAGTGCTTGCTCGTCTCTTTACATTTGCGTGAAGTTTACCCTTTTCAATAAGTTCTTCTGCTAGTACTATCATTGTATAAACAGACATAGTAGGACAACCCAATGCTTTATTTTCTTTGACACAATTTGGGACGACCACCAGATGTCGGTAAAGACTTGGTCCCAATTTTAAAAATAAATACTAATTTTACTAATATTTGGTAGATGGCGGTGCGTCAGAAACTAAATTCTCACTATTTTCTATAGGGGTAGTTGCATTTGTTGTGCTCTTGTTGCAAAGTTTATTGTTGACGATCTTAGTATCAACTGATACGTTGTTATATTTTGTGGTTTGCGGTTATTTTGTTTTTGGAGTGTTTGTATTATAGTTATAGTTTATTTATTATTAAAAAACTTTACTTAGTGACAGAAAAACTGAATAGTGTTGTGATTGATTTTTTATTTTGAGGTAAGCATAAATCAAAAATTATTGCTATTCATTAGACATACATTTATATCCGGTAAATAATACATATATATAAGTTTTACAGATGTCAGGACATTAGTATGTTTACTACCAATTCGGTAATTCCACATACAAAGATTCAACTATCAGAATGTTTCGATTCCCATACGCAGCAGTATGTCAACAATGGATAATAAACTCAGGTAAGACTAATATTTTTTCAAATAAAAAATAATAAATTTATACCCTTAAAATAATTGAATTATATTAAAATTTTAAATGACACTAAGACGGATTAATTGTTTTTAATCAAAAATCAAATTAAAAACATTTTGAAATATATATAATATAATCAATGTCTATTTTTAACTTAATAGTTGTTAAAAATGTTTTATGTTAAACTATGTTTAATATAAAAGTCTTAAACCGGTGATTTTTAAAATGTTTTTTCATTACAATAAAGAAATAAAACATAAAATTTGAAAGCATTAAATTATTTTTTTTTATTGAAAAATAATGTATATCGATACCGTGGTCCTTGACACAGTTCTTATAAAACTATAATATGTACATTAAGACTATGACACTGGAATTTTGTTAATTTGAAATCAGCTGACTTGCATAAAGTTTTCTGTATTACGGAAATAAAATTTGTTGATATATTTTTAAAAATGGACCATCCTGGTAAAGACAAGTAGTAGATTTAAAAAACTAAAATTTTTAAACATTTTTCTAAGAGCAACAATTTGATGTAAACTTAATTTTTAATTTTGTTCGACAAACATCAAACAAAAAATCAACTGTCACTTCATAATAAATCGCAACGTTGTTATTCTTTTTTATGTATCTATGGTTATTACCATTGTAGCATTATTAAATTTTATATGTGTACTTATAATTAAAAAAAACGACTTAAATTCTCTTCACTTGGCTACTTTTTTAAAAAATTAATATATTTTCTGCTTTAAAAGTTTTATAATTGAAAAATATTAAATAAATATGAAAATGTAATTCAATTTTGGACTGGCTTAATAAACATTTTCATATTTTTTCTTGCAAAAATTAATTTTAATAATTTATTAGCTTAGACACTAAATTTTTGTTGCTATAAACAAGCCGTTATGTTAAACCCCATGATTCAACCTCTACTTTAATATAACAATAGGTACCGTTTTCTCCACAACAATTTTACCGTACTTCCGGTAATATCGATAATCTCGATAATTCTAAATAAACCAATAATTTATGAATATAAAAATTTGGTCGCTCAACATTGTACAACAGTGTACAAGATAAAATTCCTAAAAATGTAGTTAATGGCTTAAACGATTCGAAATAGTTTTAGAAAAAGAAGTATTTTTATTTTTTTCGGTTAAAAAATTACAAATGTTATTAGCAAAGAACTGTTGGAAAAAAGCCCACCAGCTTCTTCCCAATACCTCCAAAAAAGTATAACTGCGATTGTTTAAATAATAAAAAAAATTCTGAAAGTGCGGTAAATTTCAACAAAAATTCTCAATTCACGGAATTGTAACTCTATACTATTTTCACCATGTACTAGCGTGAAAAAAATAATAAAAAGAAATCGAATTAGTGCTTTGAATTTGTCGCGCTTAACAATAATAATAATGATAGAATACTAATAATCTTTAATGTTTCTAAAAAAAATTACAGCAACGGTTTGGTTACATATATTTTATTATTAATAAATCATATTTATAAGTTTTAATTAAATTAGATTAGTTATTGGCATTTTTTTATTAATAGTAATTATTTACATTGTAGGAAATACTTCTTTGGCGACCCTGAGTTCGAATATTCTGAAGGGAAAATTTATATGTAGCAAGCATTTCGATCCTGTACTTCTGAATTCCAAACGTTTACCAAAGACTGCTGTTCCACAAAAATATGATGATCAAATGCCGTTTTCTGAGTTATCTGTAGCAGCAGGTTTGCGACAGTACCATCAACCAATAAAAATACTTTTGATTGTGACGAAAGTGAGAGTTTGAGCGAAACGAGTACAAAAACCATCGATCCATTTATACTCCAGTTGATTGATATGCCCTCATCTCCTCTTCTTTTGGAAAAAGATCATAAAGAAATAACGACTCTTAAAAAGCGTTTACAGGAGTTTCAAAAAAAAATTAACAGATTAACAAACTAACATAAAAAAAAGTAAAAATTCTCAAGCTGTAAAAAAAACTCTAAGTTTTAAGTAAGCAATACTACAAAACAAATAATGTTATCTATTTATCCATCCTAAAATATAATTTTAAGTGATATAAAATTTTTACATAAAATCCTTGTGTATTTAATTTTAACGGAATATTTCATTCCTATCATAATTTTAGGCAATAAACCGCAGGTAGAAAAAAGGTTTGAAACAATTTTAAAGATATAACGGACAACAATTACTAACATATTTCTGCATTGTTAAGTACAAAATCCAACTATTTTTTTAATTTACATTTACTTTATGTATGATTTTTACTTTAATACATGTTTTTAGTTGCTCAGAACAAAAATGTAATTAGATTATTATTGTAGAAACTCTGTAAAAATCCATGTTATTATAAACCACACACAAAAATGTTTAACGAATATTTCCACGATTTATTAAAACATTTCTTTTTATAAATCAATCACAGTTGCGTAGAATCTGACGATGGTAATTATTATCCAAACAGCTCTCATTGAATTATTGAATTTTTTTAATAAATCGTTGAAATATTCTTTAAACATTAATTTTTTTTTGGTATTTATGATGATGTAATTATTTATGAATAAATATTTTTTGTAGTATTTTTTTATTTATTGTAGAAATCCTTACTTTTTGGAAATCCGTAATATGAAAATTAAACAAATACATTTTTAGTAAAAATTCCCACTATATATTCTAACAATCCTTTTTATAGTAAATGACAGCTTTTTCGACTAAATGAAAGATCGTTATAATGAAGTTACAGTTTTTAAGACAACAATTTTAAAGATATATTATTAGCCCTAAGGAATAATCCTGATCCTGATTTTTACTATAACTTTATGTTTTATCAATATATAAACTGTTTGTTTTGATTAAGCTTAATTTTATAAATAGATAATACAATAAAATATTAAGCTATTCTAAGCATCAGTACGATATAGTTTTCAACTGTTTTTTCTATATCATTGCACAGCGCTGATCTTAGATGAAAACATTTCCGGGATAATCACTTTTTTTCAAATCCCAAAAAACGGTAAAATTTTTGAAAAATTGAAACGTACAAAGAAAGGTCATAAAATAGTACCGAGGTCCGAAGGTACTTTAGAATAACAATACTTTTTATTTTAATAAGCTATGTATTAAAAAATTAAATTTAATTTACTTTATCTTTACAACCCTGTAATTAATGAAAATCAATTTTTACAGATAATTTATACTGACTTTCTGCTCTCAGTACCAACAGAATATTTCTTTCTATGTTTAATTTTTTAAAAAATACTTACTCACTTTTTTAGTATTAAAAAAAATCATTCTATTTAAAATGTATTGGCTAAAAGTTTTACGCCTACATCTCCATGAAGAAATTCGGCTAAATAATAAATTTATCGAACAACCCCTATTTTCTTTGCGATCAAAAACTGTAATTTATTTTGTATATTTACTCTATTCGTCACCAGGTACCACCACGTTACGGGCGTACAGAGCTTCAAAATTATCTACCATAAGGATTGTCCTACTATGTCTTTTTATACAATGGTACTATCAAGAATTCTAAAAATGGTACTTTTTTGTCACTGCGCAGTATTGTGAAAATTATATGCATTTACTGCAGCCATCATGAGTAATGTATAAAAAGTTTTTTTCCACCATTTGGTACTTTTTCTGTCGAATTCATAGAGGCCTGCTAAGTGGTCAGTCAGGTCCACTCCTCCCATATATTTGTTATAAAAGGATAATATTTCTGGACTAGGTACCTTTAGTTTTTCACCATTTTTCTGCCTTCGTTTCATTTCCGTGACAGTTGCTAAGTGCTAAAACGTATTTAATGTCATGCCATCGCTTAAATGTTATTCCGTCGGGTGTGCAGAGAAACTCTGCGGCATGGTGAATTAATTTCCCACCTCTTTTCGGTATATTTTTTCGTCTAATAAGAAGACTGAGGTAAAGAAACGATCGCAACATATCGCAACGTCTTTTTCTCTTACAGAGAAACGTAAGTTTTTCTGCAACCCTTTCTCCCAATGTTCCATCGACTTCACCAGTCTCCTTTCCACTGTAAACGTTTATGTTGTAAACATATCCAGTGAGAGCATCGCTTCTCACCCATAACTTTATACCACGCTTTGTTGGCTTGAGTGGCATATATTGTTTCAGACTTGACCTCCCTTTGAACTTGGCCATACTTTCGTCTATTGATTGATACGTGGATTCCGTTCTAGTGGAAGTTTCTTTGAAGCACGCTAGAATTTCATCGATATAATAAGTCTTATCTAAGTTGTCAGGTTTGTTGAGAAGATTCAAATACAATTTGGACATCAAAAATTTGAATCGATCTCTTGAAATTGCTGTCTTTATTGCTGTATTGTCCATTGATGTGTGTTTGGACCAATAAGAATTTATACGAGATAACACGTTGTATGACATGACAATCATGACACCGGTTACTAGCATTATTTCAGAATAATCAGTAGGCTTGTATTTCTTTTACACCTTTCTTTCTAAAATTTGTATTTTATCATTTGTACACTGCGCAATAAATATGTACAAACTTTTAGGAAAAACCTTTAAAAATACATCCAATCTCGAAGTACGGCTATTTATATCTGCTAACAGATTTTTACATTTCTTTTCAGAGGGCAACTTCATTGTTGGTTTATATCCATGCGGCACTTGAGACCATATGATATTTGCATCAGGTTGAGTTTCTGATTCTGATTCTGGGAGTTGGGTGTATTTCGTCTCTTTCAGTATCAGAATTTTCAGCACTACTATCACTCTGATAGTCTAAATCGTTTTGAGGATTTAGGTCAGGCTGATCTTCAGACTCACTTTCAACTTCATCATTTTCAGAAACTGTCTGTCCAGTCGAGATCGTCATCGCTGCTACATGCGAATGGATCATTTTCATCTTCAGAAAAGTCACTGCATTCTAAAAACTCTTCCAGTTCCTTCTGTGACAATCCTCTCTTACTATTCATTCTAAAATAAATAGAACGATGTATAAACCTACTGGGACTGCTGGGATACATAATCCCAAATGCTAGTAGTGCTGGGACATATCGTCCCGAATAAATAAATTTTATTGTTTTTCATTATATTTGCTATTTATAAATTGTAAACAAAACACTATCAATATACTACTCTACACATCTTACCTGAATAAAATTTCACAAATCCGATATTCAAAACAGTTGAAAAGCTCTCAAATCAATGGCACGTGTTCATTGCAAAGACGGATATAGCTATTGTACGTGTAATTTCGGGACATTAACCCAGTAGTATATTTAAAAATTTGCTTGGGACATATCGACCCATTAGGCTCAAAAGGGATAAACAAATATCGTCGAACTCAGCTACTCAGTTGAGAACGAATCTTCGCTTGTACAAGTTGTTACAGACATTATGAGAAACAGACATTGCTACATATTTATTGATTACTGTCTTAAGTTTTCGAATGCTGAGTGAGCTCTGTCTCTAGTTCAGCAGAAGTTACACATGTAAAAATCATCCGAATTTAACTTTAGCAGTTTATTTGTGGCAAAGATTACACTTATTTATTTCTAAAGAAATCTGAGAGTTATGGTTTTCTTTAAAATTGTCCAAAATAGGTTTATGAGTAAAAACATTTAAATATTATTTTTTATGTTAAAGATATCTTTAAACTCTTCTTTACTGTTTCCAATCTTCATAAAAGCAAGAACTAGGTTGTCAGCTTCTTCAATTCTTGAATGCATAATTGTAAAGATGTAACAAAAGTCAAAGACTTCACTTCAGCATAATTATAATAAAAAATTATTTTACTTACTTGAATAATTATTGTTTGCATTATTATATTTTTTGAGGGTTAGTCCTTGAGACTCAGTGATAGCACGCGCTAGTCCCATCGGTAATACGGCGCCAATTTGATAAACAATATAAAATGTGAACGGTATATGTAGTTAAAGTTTTCAGTTGTGTAGCTTCCGATTTTTTAAATCCTAATTATGTGCACGTGAGAACGCTCCTTGACCGAGTTCTACTTATGTGTTTGTAGCCGGTATACGTTGAAATAAGACTTAAATCGACGGAATATACCACGCAACGCAATCTTATTCGGTAGGTACGCTTTATTATAAAAACAATAGATTCATAGAATATTTAATTATATAAAAAAACATCCCCATTTGTCACAACAGATTGCGGATATTTGTACGTCTCTTAGAACAACCATTGATTATAGTGTGGTGAAGATCCTAAAATAAATCGAAATGTATTGCGGCACTGTTGTAACGTACCGTTGAGTGAGAAATGTAACAAGAGATGCAACCTCGTAAGCGATTTTGTACTGCAAAATGATGTTGGCGGAGAGATGTCGCCACCCGTTCATTATCTCTAGGAATTAGTAGCCTTATACTGACCGTAGGAGAATAAACAACTTCAAACGGAATTTTTAGGTCGGGACTCGATTATTTTTGATTAAGTGTGTAGTTAATCTAGAAATATTTTTAATTCTGATATATAGGTATTATATTAATATGTGAATATGTTTACATTAGAATTAATATTTAAACTGTTTTCAGATTTGTACAGTTCATAATAAACGTGTTTTGAATATTCTTATGAAAATAATGATTTACAGATCCTTCAAATGGCAATCTGAAAAATTTGAAAAGCCCTTTTCAAAAAACAGAAAAATTAGGACATTGGAAAAATATTAGTTGTTCTTTTGTATTTACCATGTTTTATTTCACCAAATTAATAGTTTTTAGTTTTAAGACAAAGACATATTAAGTTATATAAAAAATAGAAAACATTTTTTTTTGAAAATGGTCATAGTTTTTTTATCATAAAATTAAGTATTTAAAAAAATATACCAAAAAACATTTTTAACAAATTGTTTTTTAAATAAAAAATAAATAAAAAAAATTTTTAATACGAAAGAATTTATGATTTTTAGAGAAAAAATGGTATCTTAATTTTATTATTTAATTGCAAAAATAGAATGTTGTAATTTACAACGGATACAATTTTTTATATCCGTTTTTTTCACTAAAAATCACGAATTGCATCAACCAATAAATTCCGAAAAAAAAATTTTGATTAGCTCATAAACAATGCATGTGTTCATAACAATTTTTAAAACAATACCTTTAAAAAATAAAATATTTTTATATAGCTTTTAACATTTAAAAATCTAAACATTCGAGATAAGGAAAAAGATGTATTGATAATTATTTTTTTAATCTTTTTTTTCAATTGTTAATAAAAAATTGAAAAATGCAAATTTTTGAATTTTTCCAACTAGGATCTATTTGTTAGCCTATTTAAAATAATTAAACGAAGTAAAACAAATCCTAAGGTTTTTTTTAGTTCAGTAAATATTAATCGCGATTTTTTTGTTAAAAAAAATTGTCAATTAACAACAGCATAATTAATGAAAACATTGGGATTGGGATAACATTTTTTTAACTTCGGATTATTGTTCATTCATATATCCCAATAGTACCTGAATTTTATTATTCCTTAATAATATTTTTTTAAGTTACTGTGTCAGAGTGTCCCAACGCGCAGATTACCCGTTTTTGGCAGTATTTTCAGGGCTCTGTAAAAATTAGAAATATTGGGTATTCAATTCCGGGAGTAGGGACTTCTTTTAGCAAATTTAATGATATTTTTAAATCTTATTTGATATTTCGAAAATCTTGAATATTATGTTAAACCCCCACTTTTTTTAACTTTTTTGATGACAACTATTGCTATTTTTTTAAAGGCGCATCCACACTAGCTATATAATATCGTTATATAACAATGTTATATAATATGTTATAGAAAATTTTACAAAATATCCCAAAACATTTCGATTTTCATCATGTTATAATATATGTTATCGGTTGAGAGCGGTAAACATCAAAGAATCTTAGATAACTTTGTATATAAACCTGTCCACACTTGTTATGTTTCAAATAAATAATAATTGCGATCAGTGCGTGGTTGTCACTTGAACGAGAACGCTGTGTGTTATTACGGAGTGGACAAAAGAAGCTACTACGAAAATTATTAATATCGTTAGAGAAAAGGAAGTCCTGTGGAATTCCGTAACCCAGATTATAAGAATCGGCAGTTAAAGCATGATGCGTGGCATGAAATTGGTCGTACCCAAAATCTTCTTTTTCTGTTGAGGTGTTTTTTCTTTTCTTCATCGTATAAAATGACACACGCGGCAACAGCCAGAGGAACATCTTGTTCGTCAGCCATATCGTTTAAAACTGATATTTTATAGAATGGATGCTCTCTTGTTTTATAACAGTGTTATTGAAACAATGTTATATAACTTATTATACAACATGTTACTAAGTGTGGATGCGCCTTAAAGCAAAAAATATCAGCCATCGCTCATATTAAAAGGTAGGTAACTATTCAAAAATTTTTATGAAAAATCGTACATGTGAACTAGACCAATTTACTTTACTATTAATTTTCACTCCACACTTATACAATTAAATAAATAAGTTTAATTGTAAATTGTTCTCTAAAAATAACTTTTTAATACGAAAGTTATATTTCTTTCAAGACAATTTATATTAAACGATATAAATTTATAAATATTGTATGTAGTTAACTAAAAAACCGCCCGGACCCGCTTTTAAAATAAATATTCGGTCGTAATGGTCCGGCTACACACCACGTTTTGCCTGAGAGCATGCCTGCAGAGACTTGTTTGCGCAGGTAAGAGCGTGCGTATAGACGCGATGTTTATACGGTGCGCGATACCGTCTTGCCGTCTACACGCACGCTCTTACCCGCGCAAACAAGTCTCTGCAGGCATGCTCTCAGGCAAAACGTTGTGTGTAGCCGGACCATAAGCAGGTATCGATGTGGATACGAGGCGAGGTGTGGGGACAAGAGAAATAAATAGTTCGATGTTTAAACACCACGCCGTCCAAATACAGTATAGTCTTTCCACTATTAATTGCTAAAATCCATTTAAAAGTGTCATACAGACTACCAGTCTAGTGAGACCTGGGTTCCGACGATACAGAGTGGATTTTTAACGGGAGAAATGTGTCGTTTTCATGCCATTCTTTCTACTTTGAAGCCTAGTAAACTAACTCGCTCTGTGTGACACTTTTAAATGGATTTTAGCAATTAATATTGGAAAGACTATATCAATTTTAATGAATAGTGGGGAATAGCCTGGACTCTCCATAAGGCACAAACTTTTACATTGCGTTGCGTCTCTTCTTATATTTATCACTCAACGAACGTACATAATGTAAAACACCTCCATGTGTGATAAAAAACAAAATTTAAGTTTTCTTGAAGAATTTGAAATTTAAAGACATCTGATAGATCAGCAATCAAAAGTTGTAAATGAACAGATAAATCTTGGAAATTCTCCACTGTTGAACTGTTTGCTTTGATTGAGTCTTGATTTTAGAATAACTAATCAAAATAGCTGTTCCTAATTTTCATAAATTATGAAGGGCAATTAAATAAAAAAACTTTATCAATACATTATTGTCCGAAAATGTCTGGGCGTCAAGGAAAACTAGAGGGTTTAAAAGCAATCTCAGTATTTACAACAGAAAAGATTTTAGTAAGTTACTTACTAAATTAAAAAATGGAATCAAAGTAACCTGTCAAAAACAAATATTGTCGTAGTTGTTTGACGTGTGTCAAATTATTTCTTATGTCTTTTGTTGATCGTTTCACTAATTAATTCTTAAGTGTTTGTTTGAAAATGCATCGTTTTACAAATATTGAATTAGCAGATATGCATGGTTTCTTTAGCATTTTGCGAATTACATACGGTATATTCATTCCTCTACACAATTTAACCTTCTTTTACAAAAAACTATAGACTCACATTATATTTCTATAGAAAGCTTCACCATGTTAATTTGGCATTCATCTCGATTTTATATTAATGAGTTATTTCGACATAATCTAAATTTGCATAAACGATATTTCGTCACAGTTGTTACTTCTGCTACAAACAAAGATGTATGAAAGTTAGAACTTGAATATAAGAAATTCATGCACTGATAAAATTTTTTACTTTATTTACGATGGTAAATAAAGATTAAAAATGTTTCAACTTATTCAGCGGAAAATTAAAGAGAAAACGAAAAAATATAATACACCATATATCCCATTAGTGTGACTCATAAATTAATATAACCGCAAACACTAGTACAAAAGCAACAAATAACAGTACTTTTTATGCATTGTCAAATTATTGTGTGATACATAATATTTTGATTAATTTAGACAAATATACTGTTATCTATTGTAGATATCATTTTTAAGAGAAAATCAATGTGCTAGTTTAAATTAATGTAATCTAATTCTGTAAGTAGTACATTAAAATTCAGAACTACACTGTCGTGCAGAATTTTTCAGCGGGTTACCTACTCGTTAGCATTATTCATGATCGGGGTATTAATTAATTCAAAATTACGTAACCCGTCAATATTTTTATTCCATCCACTACTTATAACGCTGTTGAATTGAAAATATTGTAAGTATTTGACTTGTAGGTCTTTTATAATTTTTTCATTTCACGTATTTACTCATGGTAGGTTAGAAGTTCTATGTGAGTGATCGTTCAACGCCCTTCCACTGCTATAGTCTTTTCAATATTAATTGCTAAAATCCATTTAAAAGTGTCATAGAGACTACCAGTCTTGATAGAGTTGGGTTCCGACGATACAGAGTGGATGTTTAACGGGAGAAATATGTCGTTTTCATGCCATTCTTTCTACTTTGAAGCCTAGTAAACTAAGTCACTCTGTATGACATTTTAAATGGATTTTAGCAATTAATATTGGACAGACTATACCTGAAAAATCTATTGTTTCACTGATGAGAACGTTATAATGTTTTTCTAGTGGTAATGAAGAATCGCCTATATTTAACCCGGAAAACCAGTCAACTAAGTTTCCCATTATCTAAATATACTTTTACATTATATATAATATACAGGGTGTTTCAAAAAGGTATGTCATAAATTAAATCACGCATTCCTGGGACAAAAATAAATTGAATCCAACTTACCTTAGTACAAAAGTGTACACAAAAAAAGTTATAGCCCTTTGAAGTTACAAATTAAATTTTATTTTTTTACATTATCTCCCAAACTACTTGACATTTTGTAATAAAAATTGACACGTTACTTTCTTGTTCTGAAAGCATTTTTCATAAAAAAGAAAAAAGAAAATCTCAGAGCTCAGAAAAATTTTAAGGGGGTGTGCAGCCCTAAATCCCCCCCAAATTTTTGAGTACGTTCAAATCAAATGAATTTTGTGGCATCATTAGTTTAACACATTATTTTTAAAACTTTTTGCGTCTTATCACTTTTGTCAAAAAACAGTTTTTATTGAGATACGGCCCTTTTTTTAATTAACCTTTAAAAAATAATGGCTTAAATGAATTAACAAGTACAAAAAATGTCTATAACCTCTGTAAATATGATATTACAATAAATGTTCAAAATGACCCCCATTTTCTTCAATACACATTCGGTATCGTTTTAATAAGGAACACCAAATTCGCTGAAAAATCATATTTTCTTGACGAACTTGATTTGCAGCCTCAATTATTCTAACCCTCAATTGTTGTTGGTCCTCTATTGTTACAGCATATACTTTCTCTTTCATAAACCCCCAAAAACAAAAGTCCATGGGGTTAAGACGTGGACTTCTGGGTGGCCAACAAATAGGTGCGTCACGACCCTTTCCAATCCACCGACCAGGATACTACCTACAAAGGTATTCCCTGACTTCATTACTGTAATGTGGTGGAGCGCCATCTTATAGAAACCACATATTTTGCGTTATTGCAATATTCACATCTTCCAAATACCCTTGTAAATCGTTTTCCAAAAAATGCAAATAATTATGACCATTTAAATTGTTGGGAAGAAATACTGGGCCTATTAGATTGTTATCCACAATTCCTGCCCAAACATTAACTTTGAAAGTCCTTTGGTGATGAGTCGTTTTTTTGGCGTGTGGATTTTTGTCGGCCCAAATGTGCTCGTTATGATGATTTGTTATTCCATTTCTATTGAAGGAAGCCTCGTCAGTAAACAATATATGCCTAATAAAATTAACATTTCGAGTGTTTTCCATTAACAACCAATCGCCAAATCCAATCCTTTTAGGATAATCTTCAACCAGTAACTCTTGAACCGTTGTTAAGTGATAGGGTTTAAGCAGCTGATCATTTAAACGCCTCCAAACCCTTACATGAGGAACATTTAGTTGAGCAGCTATTACCCTTGTACTTGTTCCAGGCATTTCATCAATGATATCTAAAATGTCTTCATCATTTACATCAACTTTTGGACGACCACTATTGCCAGCAACTTGCGGTTTGAATGTACATACCTGTTTCCCGTAAACGACGATCAATGGTCAGAAATAATCGTCTATCGGGTGTATTTCGATTGGGGTATTTCACTGCATAACGCCTTGCGGCTGCCGCACAATTTCCTTGACATTCACCTACGAAATTCCCGATAGTTTCTTTAAATCATAATTTGATCTGATACAACTTACCCAAAGTTAAATGCATATCTGCCATTTCCTGAAACGTGTAGGGCATTGTAATATCACAATTTTTAATATTAATCTTATTCACACAATAAATCATAGCTTCCAATTATTGACTATTATTGATGAAACTGTTTGTAATTGTATCCGTAGAAACTAATTGATGGCCAACTAGGAAAAAAATAGTTTTGCGAAAAAGTGATAAGACGCAAAAAGTTTTAAAACGATACCGAATGTGTATTGAAGAAAATGGGGGTCATTTTGAACATTTATTGTAATATCACATTTACAGAGGTTATAGACATTTTTTGTACTTTTTAATTCATTTAAGCCATTATTTTTAGTTGCACCTTATTTTATATAAGTTAATTAATAAAAGGGCCGTATCTCAATAAAAACTGTTTTTTGACAAAAGTGATAAGACGCAAAAAAGTTTTAAAAATAATGTGTTAAACTAATGATGTCACAAAATTCATTGGATTTGAACGTACTCAAATTTTGGGGGGGATTTAGGGCTGCACACCCCCTTAAAATTTTTCTGAGCTCTGAGATTTTGTTTTTTCTTTTTTATGAAAAATGCTTTCAGAACAAGAAAGTAACGTGTCAATTTTTATTATAAAACATCAAGTAGTTTGGGAGATAATGTAAAAAAATAAAATTTAATTTGTAACTTCAAAGGGCTATAACTTTTTTTGTGTACACTTTTGTACTAAGGTAAGTTGGATTCAATCAATTTATTTTTGTCCCCGGAATGCGTGATTTAATTTATGACATACCTTTTTGAAACACCCTGTATAATATATAATATATTCAAAAATTTAATAAACTTTTCTATGAATAAATAAACTGAAACCACAAGGTTTAAAACAAAAATAAAAACATGTCAGTGAGAAGGCATAGATACTATATCCTTGATAAATCACTTTAATTTTATTTTTACATAATTAGTTTCTAGTAAGATGGTACTCAATTATTTAATATATGCATTAATAGATCTGATGTACCTAAAGAATAGAAGTTATGTGTACCTAATCTCGACAATTCAAAAAAAAGAAATGCTACAACTATCGTGGTGTTTCAGTTACCATTACAATAAGTAGAATATATGGAAAGATTCTTCAAAATTGCTCTACCATAGACCAGCTTTTCTGTGTAACACAAGTGATCGAAAAGAAGGTGGCGTTTAATCAAGAAGTCCATTTGTTCTACGTTGATCTTAAAAAGGCGTATCCCAATTCCGATGAAAACTCTGGTCAGCTTTGGAAGAAACCAAGATCAATGTTGAGATCATTAAGGCGATCAAAACCAGCAACACGAAAGTCGAGGAGCTAAGAAAGCCATGGAATGGGAATCCCCCTCAATGCCAACAAACTCTACACACTCTGTTACGCATATGACCAAAACTGTAATGAACTGGAATACATGATACGAAAACTCAAAGAAGAATTAAAAAAAAGGGGACTAGAAATGAATATGGGGAAAACGCAGTACATGTGGATAGGAGGAGAACAGTGTGAAAAATATCAGTATATAGGAGGGCGAATAATAAATAAAAGAACATTAGATTAAGTCATAAAACACAGAAACACCCTGACAAGGAAAGCTGTCTCCCAATTGAATATTGTTCTGTGGTGACAAACCATCTCAAAAAAAAATAAAAAAAAATTTACAATGCAATAATAAAATTATAGTTATATGTACAACTCGGAAGTCTGGCAAATTATAAATACAACGGATTTTTGGAGACGATTAGCCGGAAAATCCGAAAACATAAAAACCAAACAAAATGTGTGGTTTGGTCATGTGCTAAGAATGGCTAAGAGAACTGAGAGAAAAAGGCCTCGAGGAAAACTTATGGGAGGATCGACTAGAGAGCAATAAAGACTAGAACCTACACCCAAACCAAAATATATATCATATAGTTTTTAGTAATGTAATACTAGGAGCTATAAAACTGAAGAGTTTGTTTCAACGGAATTATCTTAGGAACTACTGGCTCGAATTTGTGTATAGAATAATAGTACATTTATTGAGGAAGACCATGCTGAATCTAGTGCAGGACTAGCAGCAAGACCATTGCAACAACCAAGATGTTTATAATAAGAAAGGCCTCTATCTAATATTAAAATATACATCATTGACAATTGTTTCAATTTCTCTATTTGAGAACGGATGTTTTTTATCCAGAATAGGATATTAGGGAAGGTCGTTTTGCATTGTATACACTCCAGTTGATCTAGGGTATACAGATGTTGGTTAGAAAAGTGGATGCCTTTGGTTCAGTAGTCTTTAATGTACCGTTCGAGTAGTCACTTCATCATAGAATATAGTATATCAAAATAACGCCTGTTTAGTCATTTGGAGTATTGAGTATCTGCATATGCCCACAAGATATATGCCATCCGGTCTTGGTGCTTTAAGAATTGTTCATTATTAGTAATAAAAATTTATGAAAAAAATAATATTTGTATAGTATTTGACATATACCAAATAATATTTTCTTTAAAAAACGTGAAATCTAATTAAAACAAAAAATAATTAAAAATACCAACCAATTTTAAGGTCTTTGTTTATTCGAAAAATAGTGGAAGTTTGGTTCAACCGTTCAGTTATTTATTGTTCTTAGTAAGATGAACTTCCACAAAGTAGAGGTTACCACAATCAATTTTAAATGACTTACTCGCCCACTCTGCTCTCAGAAGCTCCAGTTCAGAAGCCTGTCCCATAAATGTTACTCATATTTGGAGTGATTCTACGTTGAAGTACATCCCATATATGCTTAATAGGATTAAAGTCCTCAGATTGTACTGGGTATGGTAAAACTTCAATTCCCTCGCTTTCCAACCAGTTGGTCACAATACGTGCGGTATGTGGAAAGCATTAAGCGAAAGTTTTCACCAACTGCGCCTTCAAATGGGACAAAGAATGGTATCTAAATACAACTGACCTCTTAGGAACGAATCAGGAAAAACGAGATCGGTCCTGCCTCGTATAATTATTATTCCACCCGATACCACCATTGTGCCACCTCTGTATCTGCTCACTCCCTGAACATGTCTTAGTCGCTTTACATTTCAAGATCGTCACCACACTCTTGTTAGATGACAGTCTGGGTGAAATCAAAATGTAAATTCGTTACTGAATAAAACTGTCACCAAATCTTGAGTAACCCAATTCTGAAATTCTTGACACCATTCCAGTCTTGAAACTCGATTACCTCTAGACAGAGGTGGATATCTCAGGGGCCATCTACTAAACAAATTGGCTTCATGAAGACGATTTCGCACTTTATTTCGAACCATCGATGAGTTATGCGCTCTTTGTAAAGTCGTAACTAACTCAGCAGTAGTTATTGTTGGTTGCCTCCTAGCTGTTAAAATTAAAAATCGATCTTGAGTTGCTGTAGAGTGTCCCCGTCCTGGATGATGCTCGGCCTTGCCCCCCCCCCTGCCCCTCTCTGCCGGCGCCCTTGCGTCTACCGGGTTATAGGGACGATCGGGGAAATAGGTGGTATCGCTACAATTTTACATTTTCATATTCTTTTTTGAGTCTCTTTGAAAGGGCGATTGGAATTGATTTCCATTGTGCAATAAGACGCATTTTAAACTTTTATTGAAACCGTCAGTAAAAAGGCGCCATTTAGTAGATTTGTATTATTTTAAAACCATATTTAAAAGCAGCTTCGCGATATTACAATACACCAATCCTTCATTTTTACTAAAAAACTCTAATAACTATTTTTCTCGCGTTCTGTACGTTGTAATTGTTACTGTGGGTGCAAGTAAATTTTTTTCTTTCAATCATGAGACTAAATAATTCCGATCCTTGTTTTGATTAATTGAAATCACGTATTATCACAGAGCTCATCTTGAGAATATAAATTTGGCGTAGATGTTTCACCCTTCCATTCACTTCCACTGGTAGACGGTCCCGATTTCTGTGAATTTAGCAACATCATTCGTTTCTGAAGGCATACTAATTACTTTTGAGACGTGAATAGGCTGAGGAAGACTTTCACTTTGTAGAACCAGACATTTCGTAGACTGTAAATCTGGGTATCTCCACTTTTGATTTCGATTAAAACCTTTAACATCTACTACGCAAAAGTAACAATCATCTTTTTTCCATAACCGTAAAGTCTCAACACAGGACAAATATTATTAGGAACCCATTGTTTACCTAATTTGACCGTTCAGTCTTTTTGACAAAGTCTGTGATATTTCTCTTCAAGGCACTTGAAAATGGATTGTTGTACTTTTTGCACGTTTTAAACGAACAAATATATTTATTATTAGAAATTGAAATAATACATTGGTTTTTAAAATAATCCCTAGACTTTTCCGATATGTGTCAAAATTATTATCTATAGATAGATATTCGGCTTCGATAATGTGGTAAAAATTTACGATGTAGTTTCATTATTTTCCAAGACACGTACCTACCTTCTCATTAGTTTATGATAATTTACGTAGTCACGCTACAAATTTCCTCAAAGTGTGCAAGTATCTTGCCTTTGTGATGCTTCTTACACAAAAAAAGACCAATTATTTATTAAATTAATTAGTTCAGAAAAAAAATCTATACTGCACTATTTGCTTTTGATTACATGATTCATTACAGCGTTTTTCCTTATAAACTTTGTTATTACATTATATTATTTTTAAATAATTCATGATATTATTAATTTTAAAAAAGTTTGTAATTAGATCAATAAACATTATTACGTTTCAGCTAATAAAACTTTGGGAAGTTAAATTAAAACAAGATGTTCTCACCGCAATTACTTAACATCATTTAGACTTAGTTGATCCACTACCTAATAATCATCAAATTGTTAATTTTTAGAGAAAGTCTTAAGATCTAAATTGGTTACTAACATTCAACGAGTAGAGCAATGATTGTTATGAAATCATTAAATAATAGAAAATTGAAAGCAATCGAGCATGTATACGTTCAAGTGTTTACTATCAGAACCGGATTTACAACAAATGACATCCAAATAGGAAGAAAAAAAATTGAATATTAAAACAACATACAACAAACTGACGTCCAGTAAGAAATAATTTGTATAGTTATAGAACAAACGAAGTATTACGTGATCTGTAATGTTGATTATATGCTTTTCAGAGTTTCATATTTATTTAATATGCCCATTACCGTCAACAGGGGATACTTTGTCATATTTTTGAAAAATCACGAGATTCTTACACTTCTTGTAAATCCTCTGCTTACACCTACCATTCGACACCTTTTCCTTTACACCCTGTATACACGATGATGACGTCGACTTCTTGTAAAGCCTCTTCTTACACCTGCCATTCGACACCTTTTCCGTTACACCCTGTATACACGATGATGATGATGACGACGACTTCTTGTAAAGCCTCTGCAGACTTCTTGTAAAGCCTCTGGAGCCTTCTTGTAAAGCCTCTGGAGACTTCTTCTTGTAAAGCCTCTGCAGACTTCTTGTAAAGCCTCTGGAGCCTTCTTGTAAAGCCTCTGGAGACTTCTTCTTGTAAAGTCTCTGCTTACACCTGCCATTCGACACCTTTTCCGTTACACCCTGTATACACGATGATGATGACGACGACTTCTTGTAAAGCCTCTGCAGACTTCTTGTAAAGCCTCTGGAGACTTCTTCTTCCTCCTATAAAGTCTCTGTTGTTTACACATGCCATTTGACACCTTTTCCGTTACACCCCGTATACACGATGATGACGACAACTTCTTGTAAAGCCTCTGGAGACTTCTTGTAAAGCCTCTGGAGACTTCTTGTAAAGCCTCTGGAGACTTCTTGTAAAGCCTCTGGAGACTTCTTGTAAAGCCTCTGGAGACTTCTTGTAAAGCCTCTGGAGACTTCTTGTAAAGCCTCTGGAGACTTCTTGTAAAGCCTCTGGAGACTTCTTGTAAAGCCTCTGGAGACTTCTTCTTCTTGTAAAGTCTCTGCTTACACCTGCCATTCGACACCTTTTCCGTTACACCCTGTATACACGATGATGACGACGACGACTTCTTGTAAAGCCTCTGCAGACTTCTTGTAAAGCCTCTGGAGACTTCTTCTTCCTCCTATAAAGTCTCTGTTGTTTACACATGCCATTTGACACCTTTTCCGTTACACCCCGTATACACTATGATGACGACAACTTCTTGTAAAGCCTCTGGAGACTTCTTGTAAAGCCTCTGGAGACTTCTTGTAAAGCCTCTGGAGACTTCTTGTAAAGCCTCTGGAGACTTCTTCTTCTTGCAAAGTCTCTGCTTACACCTGCCATTCGACACCTTTTCCGTTACACCCTGTATACACGATGATAACGACGACGACTTCTTGTAAAGCCTCTGGAGACTTCTTGTAAAGCCTCTGGAGACTTCTTCATGTTAACATGGACTCGATCCATCCGAAGCGCCATCCAATTTTGGTGGAGGCGCTAACATGGGAATTCTCCATAAGAAAATGTGTCCTCGTAGCCCCCTATTATAACTACTATTCTAAAATACTTACCTGTCTGATTTATTAATAAAACAAAGAATTTACTGGCAAGTACCTACTAAGAAGAAATCACCGAATATTCAGAAAAATTGCAAAACTCAATTGCTATAACTTTTATGCGAAATTTGTTATCTCCGTTTTAAAACTCATCAGTTGTCTTCAATTAAATCATTCATTAATAGGGTGCATTAATCAACGATTTTGGGTGCGATAAAATTTCATAAATAAACCGTAGACGGAAATAGTAATTATGCGCCAAGGTAGAAAAGCGAGGTTCAATAAAGACCGAGAAACGAAGCTTCGAGGTTTTAAATGGATCCGAGACAAAAACACCCTTTTTTACCGGGTCACCAGTCACTCCCGTTTCACATGACGTGACAGTAGTGGACTATTGAATGAGTAAGAAAAACCTTATTTCATTTTGCCTTTGCGTCAGTTAACTTCACATTCTGTCAAATGGATTGAGATTTAGTTCTAATCAAGTAGTCCCTGTGTTTTTTTACCTTGTTTAATAATGAACAACTTTACTACCTCAACAAAAGTCAATACAGTTAGGTATATAGGCTAGTAGTAAAAAAATAAATTTAATTGTATTAGTTGTTAAAAATCCTTTGTGGTTGATGCATTAATAATAAAAAAATGTGTTTTAAGCAATCATTAACTTTAAGCTAAAAACGCCATTAACGCTGAAACTGAATGCTTTTGTCTCTTATCTTACAAGATGGTATCCTTAAAATAACTGTTAGAACTAAATTTTTATCTCTGGTAAAAAATATTACTCAACGTCATCTAATGTCATCTAGCATTTACATACCAAAATTATTATATCATTTGTTGTCATAACACGAATGTGGTACCGTAAACAAGTGTAAAAAATCAAATTTTTACAACAGACCATAAAAAAGTTCAATGAGCTACTTCCAATTCTAATACAACCTACTTTTAAACGAAATGTGCCTAACTTGAGCTTTACCAACAAATAAAGAAGTACTAAATTATTAATTTTAATTTTATTTCTAAATTATGTAATTACTTATTACCAGACGCTTTCATCAAGTTACATCTTGTCTTTAAAATACATTCATACTTAAAATATTTTCTTAATCTGACCCTGTTCCTAAGAAAACCAGTTCTGCAGTTCTTTCTTTATTTTAACTAGAGTAAAAATTTTATTTTAATTCGTAGTTATATGTAATTAGGTCAAATCATTTGAGATGGATATGCAATAGGTATTTCAAATACCAAGGAAGTCACGCTTTTGGGGACTGCGGTTATAAATAAATAAAGCTAAACTGTTATTAATATAGTTTCGATTCGTTGAATCTTTTTTTTATTAAAGTTACAATTAATACGAATTTGTAGATATATGTAATTAGATAAATTTAAGATGGAAATGCAATTGTTGCCAAATACCAAGAATGTGATATTTTTGTGGTTTTAAAATGAAAAATATATAAGCTGTTATTATTACAGTTTCGATTTGTTGAAGCAGATTTGCCTACAGCAAAATGTCATTATACTTGAGCTAGACTTTATTGTAAGTACGATGTGTAATAAAAAACAGTTAGTAGGTACAAGCTAGTTAGTTAGACAAATACTCGGTATGGATAAAATAAAACAAAAACATACCATAACAAATGATTAAATACAATAATAGACACATCGGAAAAGTATAGGGATATTTTTTAAAATAAGCGTCAGTTTTTCCTGACACTTAAGTTGTCACTATAGAGTGGCAAATTCTTGAATCTTTAAAGTAGCATTTGTAAGTAACCGGCACTTAAAAAAGTTACCATATAGTTTCTGGTCTTTTATGGTGATATTTTGAAGGATTTGGGTAGTTCCGGATTCTTCTCGTAGGTGTATTGTTGCCACTTCAAATGTGGGTGTTTATTTTCCACCAATTTGGCAGGCAGGAACCCACCAGGAACTCCTAAGATATACTATAAAATGACCATTTCCTATTAAGTTATATTTTAAGTAGCAGCGTGTTTCCAGGAACTATAACTTAGTGGCAAACACTTTTTGCACTATAATTGCTAGTTGGGAAGTGTTCGTTTGAAAGGTAAACCGTAGGAATCTTGGAATTTTTCCACTTTCGATACCAATTTAGCAACTCTGAATTGATCCACCCATCTGAAAGGACCTCCTGTGAATGGGGGAATCCGAGACCGAACACTGCGCCGATATCACCTTCCAAAGGACCGCTAGGATATTTTCTTCCAAGCATAGAATAGCTTCGTTGACGAATCTGTAAAAAACAATAAATCAGTCCAAGTCGTACAAGTTACATTAACTACTCTTAGACATAGTTGTCCTCCCGTAACTACAGATGGTATTGTAATACCATCACTATTAGTGACAATTAAGTGGGGGATTTACCTTTTCAAAAGCAAGACCTGCAGGGATTCGGTAAAGGCGGGGATAGATATTTTGCTACTGAAGGGCGGAGCGTAAATACTATAAATTACGTTTCATAACAGATATCTACAATAAAATAATCTCCCTTATCCCTAAGTATAATAAATACGAGGGGATTTGAAATCTTTAAAATAAGTTTAAAGACTTATTTTGCACAGTCTGCAATAATAAGGAAATAAGGATTACCTCGTCATGTACTTTATCCCTGAAAAATTCAGCTTGTTACGAATAAGTGGGAGGTAAATCGTTTTCTAGAGCATATATTGTAATACCTACACTCTAATTCATTTTGTGAGTTTGTTACATATACATATATGAATGGTATGTATTTAGATATCAGTAAATAATTGTGAAAATAAGATGAATTTTTGTTTGAACATTTTTATTTAATGTCAACTCTGTCATAACTTATCGAATAGTGAATATCAGTCATACTGATCACAAGTTAAGAAAGGGCTTAAACTATCGATTTTCACTAAAAATAAAGAATATAAGATAATAAAAAGATATGAAAAATCAATTGCATCAAGAAATATCTATGACAAAATTTAAAATCTGTCATGTTAAATTTGATAATACCAATTGTAATTTTCATTAATTGATTTGTCTTTTCTCCAAAATATAATTTTTCTTGTATTTATTTTCTCATCTATTGTAAACATTCTACATGAATAGGGACACTTTATCTCTACAATGGAGTTTTCATTTTGTACAATTCCATCAGGAGAGGCAGCTACATAGTTAAGTTCAAAATCAATGAAAAGACCATATTTTACAATTTTTTTGTTTAAGTATTTTTGCAAATCATTTCTAGCAATATTTTCATTGTCAACCCCATATTGTGTAGCATTAGAAAAAAATTGTTCAGGATGAACCTTTTTTGGAAATCTAGCCGAAATTTGAAAATAATCTTGAAATCAACACCAGAAAAACAACAATTTTAGGTTTGAGTTAATTTGATTTATTAAAATAAGATTCCTAATAATTATTTTATTTATTGCATTGAATTACTAATTATTTTTTATATATTAGAATATTTGCTAATATTTTAACTTGAAAACTAATGTCAGATTTTAATAATTAAAGGCAAAAATTAAAAAGTATTTTTCATCGTTCCCCGGTAAAATGCAAACATTATCTTTATAAAATATTAGTTCCTTTACTTTCCAATCGGCGGAGCCACTTTATAAAAGCAAAATATTGGATTGCAAATAGTTCGTTGTCCCCCATTTTTAAAGCTTATTTTTGATTTTAGGCTCACGAAAAAATTATGTAATTTAGGTAAAAGTCCAATCTGTGTTCCTATGGAGAGAGTTTTTAAAAATTTTATTTAGGTTTTCTTAAAAAAATTGAGAAAAATGGGTAAAAACCGACATTTTACCAATTTTTTAGAAAAAAATAGATAAAATTTTTAAAGAATCTCTCCATAGGAACACAGATTGGGCATTTACCTACATTACATAATTTTTTCGTCATCCTAAAGTTAAAAATAAATTTTAAAAGTGGGGGACTACGAAAGCATTTCAAATACTGATAGTTACAAGGTAAATCTCCCCCTTAAGGAGAAACATCTATAGATATTCAAATCAATCTAAACTAATTAAAAAATCGTTATTTATAATTAATTTGGTGCTGCGAACCTCGCATCGCTCGGCACGCAGTGATTTATTTATTCTAACTCAATTATGTTTAAATGTGATATTATTATAAATAAATCACTGCGTGCCGAGCGAAGCGAGGTACACAGCACCAAATCAATCTAAGCTAATTTAAAAATCATTAGTTATATTTAATTTGATGCTGTGAACCTCGTAACTACGACCCTTGTAACTTACTCAGGAGCAGTTATTGTTGGTTACCTCCTAGCTCTTAAAATTAAAAATCGATCTTGAGTTGCTGTTGTAGAGCATCCTCGTCCTGGATGTTGCTTCGCTGGACTACTAGTTTCCCTAAAACAGTTCCATAGTCTACCGATAACGCTTTGAAAAACACCCATCCGCTCAGCAACTTGAGTTTGCCGCATGCCACTTTCAAGACCTGCTCGATTCATTTTGTCTAACGTTAAATGTCTCCTTTCCATGATAAAACACAATAATTGATATGTAGGTAGTCACTAGACCATATTTTTGTTAGAATAATAAAATAAGAAATAAATTTAAAATTTAAACAATGTAGTATTTCTACTTCTTTGTATATTTATTATTAGAAATTGAACTAATACATACATTCGACGTGCAATTTAATCGATACAGGAATTAATTCTATCTAGTTAATTATTTTTTTTAAATTATCCCTAGACTTTTCCGATGTGTGTACCTATTTGAATATTTAAACTGATCAACAAAATAATTGTTAATTAGTTTTAAAAAAATGTGAATAAAATATAAAACTATATTTGTGGCTTATATCGGAAGTGTATTAGGTACAAAACTGACTATAAGAGTATCGCATTCAAGCGATGGGAAAACATTTCATTTCTAATCGTATCAATCTAATTTTGTGAACTGACTGAATAGGAAAACCGAAAACGTGTTATATCTGTTCGTTTCAAACAAAGAGTAGGGAAACTATTCATCGTTACTGCCTGACACAATTGCCCTTTTGGAAATCGAATCTTCTGTATTACTTCCGGTGAACCACCCACAAATTATTGTCGGTAACAGTACATTCGAGCAGGGAACAACTGGTGAAAATAATAACACCTGGTTATTTTGATTGCACTATAGAATACAGACTGTCCCAAATAAGATTACATAATTGTTTTTGGCAAAAAATACCAGAAGTTAATGGACGAAAGACAAAATTTGTGGGAGGGCTGTTTTTTCAGTATCTGTTTAAAGTTATAATTTTTAAAATTAAATTTCAAAATACGACTGGCAGTCAATAATTAAAAATTGAAAATTAGAAAAATATTTCCCTCTAAGATTTAGAATCGTTTCCAAACCAGGGTTGACGTTTTCCAAAGAAAAAACAACTACTTCCTGGGCTATATATATTCAATAGAAAACAAGATGGCGATCGACCAAGTCAATACTTAAGACCCTCTCTGTCGTTTTGTAAATGAAAGGGAAGTTATACTATACTCGTAGACCGGTTTTGACATTGTTTTTTGATTAATTTTTAATTCTAAATCCTTGTTAACTATGTTTTCGATGCTGATGTTCATATTGCTTGATTTTATTAACTTACACCATTATGTCTCTACTTATAGCCTGATCATGGTCCTTTGATCGAAACGTCGCTTTGCTTTTAAAATTTCAACATTAAATGTGGATTGACTTTAGTTTTATGACCACTATTTGTATCATCCACATTTGAGATATGAATAACCCCTTCCATTTTATTAAGTATTAAATTAAATTTGGTATTCCGCATACACAAAATATTGGCAAAAGATTTGTATTTCTTTCTAATATTGAAATCTAACAATTGAAATTTGGCACTATTATAGGAGTTATTGTATACTTTTTTTTTATTTCATTATTTCTAAAACGTTTTTTAATAATTCTGTTTATTTTTAGTCTATCGAACAAGACCGTCACATACTCCGACGAAAACTCCACTCCAAAGAATCAGAACTCGATGCAAGGATAATAGAGTTGCAAAACGACGTTTCGGAATTAACGTCTAAACTTCAAGCCAAAGATAATCTTTTAAAACAATGGGAACGCGACAAAAGTGGGCTTATGGGCGAATTAACGGCTCAAAACACCAGGTTAACGAGTCAGTTGAAGGAGGCCAGCCAGAGGGAACAGCAGCTTAGAAGAGAGATCGATGAATATAAGGAAAGGTTGACGCTAGGAAAAAGTAGTTTACAGGTAATTTTTTTTTTAATTTTGTATCTTACTTATCACCTCACTTATTTTCCCCATTCTCTTGTCCCAGTTTAAAATAAAACTGACATAAACTTCTGCAATTCATATTTTTATGGAACCTTTTGAAGTTTTTAGTTAAGTTTAGATGCAAAAGTTCAAAATGAAATTTACATTAAACGAGTATTTTTAATATTACAGGGTGACAGATTTTAACCGTAATTATTGACTAAACGGATTAAAAAATTCCAAAAATTTGTTTCCCAAACATTTTAAAAAATTATACAGTTATACAGGGCGAGTTAAAAAATTGTCTATTTTCACCAAATATTACTTGACTTATTTAAATAAACACCCTGTATATTTTTATACCATTCGAAAGCTGAGTTCTTTAGCTTTTTAAAAACGTTAACATTATGTTATTTAATTCGCACAAATAAAGAAGATATGCGAGTTTTTGTGAGTGCAGGCATTCTCATTATTTTCAATATTGCCACTAGCTTTTTTAATATATTTGTCATTAATACACTGAAATATGTAGAAGTTAGGTGTTAGTTTTGAGGAACACCTATACTTAACATAACCCCACAAAAAAAGAACAGGTACAGTCAAATCCGGAGAGTTAGGCGCCCATTCGATCGGTCCACCTCTTTTTATCCATGTCATCCCAAATATCCTTCTAACAGATTATCTTGCTGCTAAAAAAAATGACAAGGTGTTTCTAGGGTAATGTTAGGGATAGGTGTTATAACCCTATTCCTTAAAACATCGATGAGTTAAAAACTAACATCAGAACTGTTATTGATGGAATTGCACAAAATTCTTTTTTTAAAGGTGTATTGACTAAGAAGGAGGGCACATTCAATAATTTCTTTAAAATTTAGTTGCCATTATTAATTTTTCTTAATTAACGCCATAATGTTAATAAATACAATTTTTTTAAAGCTGTACTTCTACTTATTTCAGTTTATTAATGAGAATAAAATTAAAAAAGCAGAAAAAGCTTAGTGGCGATATTGAAAATAATGAGAATGCAGTAATGCAAGTGCAAGTAATGTTTAGTTGAAAATGGGCAATTCTTTAACTCGCCTTGTATGACTAGGATGTTTTTTAATATCAATAGAAAAAAACTTTTTGAAATTTGAAACCCATTGTTGAAAACCTCACATTTCTATATATTATATCGTTTAGTCAATAATTACGCTTAAAATGTGTCAGTTTCAACTGAGAAATTGCAGACATTCTTTAAAAATATTGTAGTTATTGTTTCATATAAATATGAACTTAGTAGTATTTAAAAATCAATAGTTACTTAACAAATGCGTTTTACAATGCTGTTTGCGCTCTTTTTCAGCATAGGGAAATGAGTAAAATAATCTGCAACTGGATTAACATCATGCTTGAAAGTGGGTTTCTTGTTTCATCACTACAGGAGGAATCTGTTGAGTTATCTTCTTGACAGGCTCTCCCAGCTGAGGTGGATGACGAACGACGATATGGCCATAATAATTAGGGATCTATTTGAAGAAATTATTTCTACTAATCTCCTACAAATAGCTCTTAATGCCTAATCTAAGTTGGTGTGCGGAGCAAATGCCTGTAAATCCCCTAAAACAGTTGTGGTCCCTAAATAACAGAAAGATGGATAGACTTCGCCAATAAACTTTCAAATGAATATCTATAACTTTTGAGGGGGGGGGTAAACTATTTTGTGGTTATTCTAAATACGAAACTTACTTGGAACTTCCATCTGAAAAAAACCACAAGCAACACAGAAGGATTTGTAGCAAATCGTAAGGAATGGCCTCCCAAACAGATTTATTAGATTTATTTGATTGCATTGTCCAAACTGTCTAGGCATTGGGGATGTTATGTCAATTACCCTGCCAGTGACAATGGGACTGAGAGTCTTACACATTTTATTGGAGGAGGCCAGATAGGTGTCCTACAAAACCTTTCAATGAGGAAGGGGTTATATAAGGGGATGTATAGGGGACCGCTCTGGACAACTGCTAGAAGTGCTTCTTCTGAAAAAGGAGTAAATTTCCTTCCCAGGGACTGCTATTTATGTAAACTTCAAAACTCATACTCTTGAAGGTTGAGTACATTGACCATGTGGCTACTCCTCCTAACAGGAGGAAATAATATTTATGGAGCTAATATTCCTGCACGTTATAATAGAAATGGAAATACTTTCTTCTTCTTCAATATACCAGGAACACCGACTATATGTTAATAACTATATAATACAATAATAAAATAAAAACAACTTTCAAGAAAATGGTGATTTGGATACCATCTCGCAGCCGCTGAAGGCACATCTAGAAATGTTCAGCGCAAGACCGAACATCTGATCGCGTAATATATCGACAACCAGTAGTGTAGTAAATCTTTTCCACTTCGTTAATAGTTACACCTTATTAACTTGGGAACCAATCAAAATACTGTACAGATACGCAGTAACGTCACTGCATTTCGCATTTCGCTTTTATTTACAATGATTAAAGGACTATTAATGTTCAATTCCTTATAATTTATGGTCATTACTATACTCCATTCATCATCAGCGCGAAGTAATAGAATTTAGTATTTTAATGGCAGCGTGGAAAAACTTCCATCACGCCAGCTAGCGTGGAAACGTAAAAATTATTTTCTCGGCTAGCAGTAGAAAAGATAACTTTCTCGCCTCCTTAAAGCTAAAATTCAAATTTCTCATAGTGTAGAATAAAAAATATATTTATTTATTATTTTCATTCTTACTTGCACGTGTAGTTTACTGATTTTTAGAAGATTTTATTACTTCGCGTTGATTGTGAGTGGATTATATTTCAGTAGCATCCTCAGATTGGTATATTAGATTTTAGCGAAACAGCTGTCATTGAATTTAAATCTTTTTTATTAATTTATGAAATAAATATAATTTTTGAATAAATAGTAAAGGTTTCGATCAACCGTTTATTTGTTTACTGTTCTTAAGGACGGGGTATCGCTGTACATCAGAATGGCACCTACAGACCAAAAGTTTATTCTAACTTTCTCCGTTATTACAACTCAAATCGTTTTATTTTTTTCACTAAATTGCATATAAAGGTCTAACTTAGGTAAGGATTGCATTTATTTTTTGTTAATTAATTGTTTAATATTGAAAAAGAGCTGTTGAATGCGAACTATTTTAGACCTTTACATTTGTATAAATAAACAACAATCTAAATAAATTTTCTTAAAATGAAACTAAACCTTTCCTAAGTTGAACATTTTTCTATCAAATAGGCCAATCAGAATTTTCTAAAGAGATCAGACCTAAGAAATAGTTAGAAACTAAAATCATGCTGCATTTTATTTTTATTTTTTCACTTTGGATCAAAAATGGACGTAGTTAATGACGAAATAATTGTACTTTAGTTTATAACTTTTATCATAGATGGAACTAGGCACTATATATTTTTTCTTTTTTTTATTAACGAAGTCAAAACAAATTTTTGTATTATAAATTAATGTAACGTTTTTTAAATATTTTGCGATATTTACAAAACAATTATTCCATAAAACAAATTAGTAAAATGAAAAAAAGAATACTGATTTGCGGATATTGATTTTCAGTAGACCAGTTATATCATTGTTATATCTTGAAGAAATTTTAATTATAATATGCCCAGCGTACGGCTGGCCATCTATAGTTATATATGAGGGTAAATAAAATTATTGTTTGTGTGCCGAGCGATCGCTTACAGAATAAGTGTTTATTATTCCATTTTCCCAGCACAATTAGAAAAACATTAGACACAGAATAAACATCGTTGTAAATAAATATAAAAACTATAAAATTGTTAATAACAAAAAACTATAAATTCAAAATTCTTGAAAAAAATACCAATTATTGGTGGCCATATAGACACTTCTTGGTCAAATTTTGGAAGAAATCTGGTCACAGGTTTCTGAGAGAAAAAAATGTTAGCGTAAATTTTGTATACGTGGTATTCTGAATTAAGTAAATAGAAAAACTGGCATCAAAATATTTTATTTAAAAATATACTTTTATTATTTTTACATTTAAATATTTTCTGGTGGATCTTTACATTTTAATCTTTTGCCTCTCCTGTTTAAAATAACTTCCGGCCCAACGCAATCCTCATAGAATCGTCTCAACTTTTCTACCATATTGTTAAAAAAAGTTTCGTTGAAATTTATGTTTTCGGTAAAAAGTGGATTATCATCTCCGGTATAAATAATAAAATGGCATGTTTTTCTTCTTGTGATGACGAGTTGTCCTTGTATCTAATAACAATAATTTGTAATATTCTAAAAAAATTAGAAAAATGAAAAGCCAGTAACAAATCTTACCTGATAATAATAATTGTGATTTTCCTTCAAGTGAATTTCACTATTTTCAATTTTTAAGCAAGGAACCATACGCTTTTCTACGGCCTCTCTCAATGACATTTTTGATGTGGCTACTTTTAAAAAACATTTTACTTCAACAAGTTCATCTGAATCAATTAAACCTAAAACATAATAAGTTATTAAACTCTGATATGTATATAATAGTTACAATATATCGTTTACCATCAGGCGATGCACCTAATAAACCGTATTTCAAGTCAACAAATAATCCTGAAGGGTTAACATTCGGGTAGTAATAGTGGGTAGTTTCCAGCACTTCATCAAATTTTAAAACATTAGTTTAAATCCAGCAACGTTCTGGAAAACATCATTATTCTTCATAAGTATCTAGTCTCCGAATTTTCGACGCAAGTAAATAGGTATTACAAAATTAAAATATGTTGACCACTTTAATGTGTCATTTGTAAATGCATCGCCTCTAAGTTAATAATATTTTAATAATTATTTGACACCTACCTAGAGCTGATCTAAAAAGAATCACACACAACTATAAACTTATAAAAATAATAAACTTATCCTACCGGTGATTAGGTATATATAGAATTAAAAATACAAATAAAAAATGGTAAATGGTAAAAAATAAAGATAAAAGTAATAATTACTAGAGCACCTATTTATATTACTAAATGTTTATCTACCCTCGTTCTTTCCCGAGATAAAATACAAAATATATTTTGTTGGCTGGCAAGGTCTAGAAATGAGAATTATATAACTGGTTTTTAGCCCTAAAACATGTGTTTTTAGCAGGTAAAATTTTTTCCGATGAATAGAGCAATTTAGTGAAAGGATTCTATTATTATTTCTGTTAGTTTATCCTATTACTAAGAGATGTCTGCACTTCATGGCTAAAAAAATCATTGACACATTTTTGTTTCAGATTGCATGGGATACGGGCTCCTTAACTATAAAAACAATTATATACATATTTTTATATCAGAGTAGTATAAATAAATTACAACTGATATACCGGGTGCATATAGATTAATTTAAGTGTGTAAATAGACAGTAAATAGCCATATTGTCTATAATTTGTCTCACCCACAAAAACATTATAAATAAATAAATAACAAAAACATTACAATAATTGACAGAATAAAAACCCCTATTGATTTATATTTATAATTTTTTTTTCTAAATTCTTAGGAGCACATGAACAGCGTTACCGGTTTAAGAGATGAGTTAGAATTGGTAACAGAAAAGAATCAAGAGCTCGAAAGACGACTTCATGTCGCAGCAGCTGAACGGGATAACATAGCGTTAGCACTAGAAGAAGCCAGCGATCGAATGATGATGTTGGAAAGACATGCCAGAGAACAAGATATGCGCTACCAACAAAGCTTAAAAGAATACAGTTTGCCCCAAGAGAAAATATCTATCGAAGATAGACTAAGCGGTTAGTACTGTCTTAATAGATTTTTGCATTCCATCATCTCTTTTCAAAATGTTCAATTCATTAAAAATGATGTTTTTCTAGCTTAAAGACAACATTAGCTTTGTTCATAGAACAATCAGCAACGGTTTCCAACCGCAAATCGCATGCGCATTGAATATTTGGCGTTCGTAGAAGAATCGCCAACAGTTTCCAATTATTAGCTGGGTGTTCGTAGTAAAAGAATAAATGATTGTTAACTGATTGGGAATAGTTGAAAAAATCACCGACCATTCTCCAAACTTTTAATCTCGGTCATGCGCACTTTCAATATTAATCATAATCTCGGCTTTTCTATGTCATAATTGATTTATAATTTTGTAATTCAAATTTATTTTGACTAATACAATAGTTGAAGTGAGATAAATTATTAAAGTGTAAAATAATTATAGAAATTCCTCTTTCTTTCTTATTTTCTCATAACAGAAAGAGAATAAATAACAAAAATACGAGCAAGAATACAAGGCGGAGCATCCACAGTTTGAAATAATCACCAACCTTTGCAAACTTTCTCTACGAACAAAGCTACTGTAATATACATTTACGTTACTAGTTCGGTAAGTACACTTTTACAGTACGAGTGGGACGTTTTGAAACGGAATTTGGAACGAGTACTATAAAAGTTTACCCGACGGGTGAAGTACAACATTTTATTTTTTACTGTACCCTAAACCCCAAAGGAACTGTGAAAAAATAATATATTAATATATTTATCGGTGTTTACTGTTTTTGAAATTTGCATCCAATGCCAAGATGTAGTTGGTAACATAATAGTATTATTTTTAAATATGTAATATGATACTGTCAGTGATTGTCATTATCCGATTTTCACGATATGGCTCAAGATCAATTAATTCCTGAGAACGAAAACATAGCCCTTAATATTAATATAGGCAATAAATAAGTTCTGTTTATTATTTTGATGTTGAATTTCAATAAATGTATACCTATTTACACGTTTGAAACCCAACTGAGTTCAGAATTAGTTTTTAATATCTAGAAACCTGTCAAGGTTTACAATATACTAGCACGTGTAATGAAATACATTACGTGCTACTACTATCCGGTAAAATTATATTTTCCGAATTAAAATCAAGTACGTAAAATATATTTTAGGGTAGGTACAGTATGGAATAAAACGTATTTATAATATAGTAAAACTAAAAAATGTTAACCGCATGTTTTGTGCTGTCATTTTCTAGTGTGTATTTATCAACAGAAGTAAATCGTATATCCTTAAAACACAGGATATACGTTCATATTGAAATCAAAAACGATTGGTATCGCTTGACCGCCTTAGAACATAAAGGAGTAATAAATAAATTTATTTCCTTAAAACATTATTTAGCGTCCTCTAACTTACACGTTACCTATAAGGTTATTTGGAAATAATAAGTATATTGACTAAAAAGGGTCATTAAGTAAACCGGAATGGACTTCTACTCTTTCCCACCTCATTAATCTAAAAGATATTTCACTAATACTAAAAGGTTTTTTGTTTTTAATTGACGAAAAGTATGTAAATAGCACAAATAAAATATCGACAGTGCGATTTTTTACGTTTATACAATAAATACATATAGATATGTCAAAAAGTTTGGAATAATGGACTATTTCATCTTTTTATTAATTTTTATAAATAATTTTTTTGATATAAGTAATAGTATATCACTTTATAAGGCGGAGAAGCATGACTTTTCTTGACTCGCCCGTAATTGAGGCAAGAAAAGTTGCTTCTTTGCCGAATAAAGTATACTATTTTTTCTTCAAACGACGTCAAACGTAGCAATTTTCAACCATAAATAGTACAATTCTTACGCTATTTTTACTCGAAATTAACTGTGACAACTATCAAAGTCGTCTACATGTTAGAAATTAAAATAATTAAGTCGTCGGTGGGATTTGCGTCTCCCTGGTTACAATTGTGCTCGACCATAAGTATCATCAACAATTACCAATGCGTATCAAGAGTCGGGAACATTTTTGCACGGTTTGAATTTTGAAAATGCTTCATTAACTTATTGTACTTTTAATATTACTATAAATAAAAATTATGTTTAATTGTTGTTAATGACATTTGTATTGTTCAATTGTGACATATTTCATATTGTTGCCATGACAACATTTTTCCCTCCGCCGTAAAGAAATGGGAAAAAAAAACTGCCGCCGGCGGAGAAATCAAACTTTGACAGGATCAAGTTAGATAAGTAATGTCATCATTATTTGACGTTTGAAGCAAAACATCATTTTGCTACAACTCTAACCAATACTAAATAAATCTCGAAGTCAGATAAACATACAAAAAAAATGATTTATTCTTCTGAGGTGAAAAATGTACAATGTATTACAAATTTTTTTAAAAATATTAATGAGCAAAAAAAGGTTTTTAAATAAAATTAATAAGCAGTATTTCCTCCATGGGCCTGTATGCATGACTGTAGGCGAAGTGGCATGCTATCGATTAGATGGTCGAGCTGAGCTTGCGCAATTTTTTCCCATTCTTCACGAGCAGCATCTTTCAGTTCTCGTGGGGGAGGGTTTCGCTTCTTAATTCATGTTTTAAGAATGTCCCAGGCATGTTCAATGACGTTCATGTCAGGGGAATTTGATGGCCATCTTAATGTGGATATTCCTTCTTCTTCCAAAAAATCTTGTACTGCAGCTATTCGATGTGGAGGTGCATTGTCATGCATAAACACAAATCCATCACCTACCGCCCCCCGGAATAATAGACGCACAACAGGATTTAAAACTTCCTCGATGTACACAGCACCAGTAATTCTTCTCTCCAAAACCAGGAGAGACGTCCGTGTACCCCTCATAATACTACTCCAAACCATAATATTCCCACCTTCAAATGGAACACGTGGTTGGGATGTTTCTAATCGGGCTTGTCGTCCTGAGGCCCTCCAAACTAGCGTTCTTCGCGAATCAGAAACCAAGCCAATTATTGATTCATCAGAGAACATCACGTAATTCCAGTTAGGACCATGGTGTAACATTTCTTGAGCCTTACAATTTTTTGTTGATAGGTTAGTTTGGGAACACGTAGCTGCTGTTGTACATCGACTTCTGCCACTTCTGGGACGATCCTTCACATCATTTGTGTCTTGGATTTTTTTTAATTTTTGATACAGCACCCTGAGTAATATCAACAATATTCGCGATATTACTTTGACTAAAGCCCTATTGTAACAAAGCAATTACTCTAGACCTATTAAAATATGATATCATGTCTCTGGGCTTTTCTAAACAACTCAAATGAAATTTAAACAAGAATTGGAATAATGTGAAAGCACCCAAATCAATTAAATATGACCAAATTAATACAAAAACGAATCAAATTTAATATTATTTTGATTTAAAAACGCTTTAAAATAAACATCAACAAGAGTTTTTAAAAAACCATCGGCGTAGATATATTATTTCTAAATATTCCAAACTTTTGGACATATGTGTATTTACGACATGGCTTTCCTAAATAATGTTGATATAATTGTGATTAATATGCCCGCACGGGGTAGTTTTTCTACCTGGGGAGTGACGCCCCCACGGGTCCGAGTTACCTGGGCTACCAGGGGTAAATGGTAGTACCTGGCAGCAGGTATAAAATGCAAATAGATGGAGAAAACCAGCTTTAAAAGAAAATCCGAAATCTAAGGTGTTGACCGTGCCGAGAGATGCATGGCCTCACGGACGAGGTCGCAAACGGTCCCCCCTGGTCATGGCGAGGGCCTGGGGTGTAGGCGAAAGCAAAGCCTTAACGAGGTAAGGGAGCACTGCCTCGTTTGACTGAAATTTCTGCCCAACTCGTGGGAAAAATATGAATACAAAACAAGAACAAAATTTAGAGGACAAAAATAATAAAAGTAAATTAATAAAAGAAGGAGGAAGCGACTTAGATACAGATAATACAAAGCCTGACTCGAAAAAAGACGAGTCAGGAAAAGAAAATACTGAAGGAAGTATACCGATAGCAGGGAGCCTAAGTAAAGTGCTAAGTGATATTGCAAATGTAAATGAACAAAATGAGGATATGGAAAACGAAATAAAATTGGTATAGATCGCAGGGGAAAAAATTACTGAAGAAGGAAGCTATGACCTACGCAAGGAGAGAGAATTAGTATTTGGGAGAAGAGATAGTCTTCCGAGGACACCCCCGGGTCTAAAACAGACGAAGCTAACGTCTTTTAAAGCAGATGGGGAAATATATGATAACCCTTTTAGCGCTCCAGTTAGAAAGGAGCCCGTATTTACGTATCAGACGATACAAACGGATGAGGTTAGAGCTACCTCTTCCAGCGACGAAGACGAGTCAAAGGTTCTCAGTCCAGAGGAAAAGCTTGCAAAGAAGCGGAAAAGAGAGTTAAAAACACAAAATACGAACGACTCAAAAATATCCGTAAAGATCGATATAGTAGTGGATAAACTAAGAAAAAATATAGAAAAGCTTGCAGGTGTAGTTAAGACCAATATTAACACAAAAATGGATATCAAAGAAGTCTCAAGGAATTTAACTTTTCTAATTGAAAATCTGGAAAGTGAAATGAAAAAGAATACTTATGAAATAAAAGAGGGAAAGAAACCGAAGAGGAGAAACGTAGGAACGGAAACTGAAGATGAAAATTTAAAAGATACTAAGAAAGAAACAAAAGAGGTAGGTACACAAACAAAGTGTGATGAGGAGGATGAGTTGAGTATCCTGACAGAAAGCTTTGGTAAAGATAAGGCTTTTAAAAATATAGAGAAAATCCTTGACAGGGAATGGCCGGAGGATTTTTTCAAGAAAACTAGAGAGGAAATAGGAAACGCAGGAAAAGAAGGAAACAAAATGGATCTGGTTATTGTAGTAGACCCAAAAGACACAGGGGAGAAAGGATTAAGTAAAATAGTCCTAGATAGGTATCCCGAAATGAAAGAAATATGGGAGAGAAACCAGGAAGAAAAGGAGGTGAGGTTTATTGAAAGATCTACTAAACTACATACCAGTACTGGAAGAAGAATACAGGAGTCCAAATACATGTATATTTTAAATGTGGAAATATACTCAGAAGGTGTAACTAATATGGAAGATGTATATGAAAAATATCTGCAACTTCGGGACTCATTAATAGAAAATAATCGAAGAGAGGTAGCTTTCGCATCGCCGGATGGTTTGGATAGGACATATTCGAGAAAACTGCTGGAATACATATTTAAGGATACAGATATAAAAATAAACTATCTAATACCAATGAAGGAAGGAAGCAAGTCTTTGAGGGAGAGGAGGCAAAATGAAACCACGATAACAGTTAAGAAAGAAGAAAAATCGTATGCAGACCTGTTAAAAGACATGAAGCAAAGGGTCGACTTAAACAAAATGAAAGTAGAAATTAAAAAGATAAAAAAAGACAAAAGAGGTGGCATTGTGCTAACAGTCGGAGGAGGGAAGGAAAAAGCAGAAGCTCTTAAGAAAGAGATGCACGATAAGATAGAAAATCTGGACATTACGACAAGAAAAAACGGAATTACGCTATTTATTACGGGAATGGAAGAAACAACGACAGAAGAAGAAGTAAAAAAGGCCTTAAAAACAACTCTGGAGCTTGAAGATGGAGAAATTGAGAATATTGCAATAAAACCCGGCAGGTACGGAGATAGTATGGCTACGGTAAGAGTACCATATGGCAAAGGACGAAAGCTGATAAAAGGCGGAAAAATTAAGGTGGGATGGGTTAATTGCCTTGTCAAAGAAAATTGGATGATTATAAGGTGCTTTAACTGTCTAGAGCATGGCCACAGAGCTGATAAGTGTACAGCAAAAATAACCAGAAGTGACCACTGCATAAAATGTGGGGAAAAGGGACATAAGGCAAAAGAGTGCCAAAACGGTCCATTTTGCATAAAGTGTCAAATAGCTGGGCATAGGGCTGATCAGATAAAATGTCCCTTTTTCAAGCAACTTATTGAAAACAGGAGAAGAGAAAGATTAAAGTCTGTAAACTCTGTAAGAAGGGGAAGTACAGCTAGTAATATTTAAGATAAAAATTTTACAAATTAACCTAGGGAGGGCGAGGGCTGCGCATGATCTGGCCTTCGCGAAAGCAGATAAAATAAACGCAGATATTATAATTGTTTCAGAACCAAATAAGAAAACGGTTGATAAAACAGAATGGATCAAGGATAAAAGAAGGGATGTAGCAATTTTCTGCAGAAATAAAAACATAGAAATCAAATCACATAAAGAAGGAAGAGGTTTTGTTAAAATAATTGCAGAAAATTTTGTACTTATTGGATGTTATGTATCTCCAAATGTCCCGTTGGAGGACTACAAGAACAACATAGATGAAATAATGGAAGAAGCTCGAGAAAATAGGCAAAATGCTATAGTAGCGGGAGACCTAAATGGAAAGTCACATCTTTGGGGATCACCGATAAACGACTCAAAGGGAGAGCACATATCAGATTGGCTCTCGGAACTGGACATGATGGTGGCAAACTGTGGAGGCACTCCAACTTTTGAAAGGGGGGATAGTAAATCTTTTATTGATGTCACTCTATGCGGACAAAGAATAGGGGGTAAAATTAAAAATTGGCATGTAGATGAAGAAGAATCGCTCAGCCTTCACAAATATATTGTGTATGAACTAGAGATTAATAGAGAGAAGAAGAGTCCTAAAATGAAAGAAAATAAAAGAATTTATATAAGAAAGGAGGAGCTTCGGCCTCAAATTCAAAGGGTCCTACACCAGCTAGACATAAATGATCCAAAAAGTTATGTGAAGCAGATGAAACTGGTACAAGAACAATGTTCAAATGCCGATGGGATCAACAGGGAATATCCTTACTGGTGGAATCTACAAATAGAAGAAAAAAGAAAGGAGTGTATAACATTTAGAAGAAGAATTAAGCGTTTAAGAGCAACAATTTTAAGAAATGAACAGACACTACATAAAATTAGAGAGCATGAAGAAACCTACAAAAAGAATAAGAAGGAACTTAGAAGGTTAATAAATAAGTCTAAGAGGGACTTATGGGCAAAGCTATGCCATGATCTGGAAGGGGATATATGGGGAGAGGGTTATAGAATCGTTGTTAAACAACTTAAACAGCAAAGTCTTCCTTATGTGTTGACAAATGAAAAAAAGCGAAGGATAGTCTCAGAACTTTTCCCGAAAACAGAAGATACATGGGTTAAAGGCACATTAATACAAAATGTAAAACTGTTTGATATGCAGGAACTGATCGAGGCAGGAGACAAATTAAAAAATAATAAGGCTCCAGGACCGGATGGTATAAGGGTGGAAACTATAAAAGAACTCATAGGGGTTGCTCCAGACAAAGTACTAGATATGTTAAATGCACTAATAACCAAGCAACATTTTCCCAATATATGGAAAGAAGCCAGAATTATTTTGATTCCCAAAGGAAAAAAAAATTCTAAAGGGGAGGAGACGTACAGACCTATATGCCTGTTAGACACTTTTGGTAAGCTATACGAGATGCTTATTAGAACGAGACTTGAAAATGAGCTTGAAGACAAAAACGGACTCTCAGAAAATCAATTTGGTTTTCGGAAAGGTTTTTCAACTATACAAGCGGTTGAGAGGGTGGTAAAAGCAGCAAGAAGGACACGTAAAGGAGCTTTCTTCGCACTCATTACACTGGACGTGCAAAACGCCTTTAACACAGCGTCTTGGAGCCTTATTATAAGACAAATGAAAGATATTGGCATAAGTCCCTACTTAATTAGAACAGTGGAAAGTTACCTAGACCAACGAAAAATTAAAATAAATAATAGGGAAAGCGAATTGGCCACAGCTGGAGTCCCCCAAGGGTCAGTATTGGGACCAACGTTGTGGAACATCCTCTACGACGGGGTACTGAGAATCCTGCTTCCAGAAGAAGCGGAAATGGTTGCATACGCCGATGATCTGGCGCTCATGGTCCAAGCAATGAAAAAGGAGGAGCTAATGCATATAGCAAACTTATCCTTATTAAGGATTTCGAGATGGATGGAGGAAAACAGACTGAAATTGGCACCAGAGAAAACGGAGGCACTACTGATGAAAGGAGCAAGAAAAAAGGATGGAATAGGTTTTGAGGTAGAGAGAAACAGAATAAATCCTCAAAAGAGTATAAAATACCTCGGAGTCTGGCTAGACGATAAAATGTTATTTAACCAACATGTAAAACAAACTGTAGAAAAAGCACAGAAATCAGTTAGCGCAATAAAGAAAATCACACCAAACATAGGAGGGCCAGGAAGTTTAAAGAGAAGAATGCTATACGGGGTAGTAGAATCAATTGCACTATATGGAGCACCCATATGGTGCAACGTATTAGAAAAGAGAAAATACGCAAACATGATGTTTAGTCTCCAGAGACAAATGTTAATAAGAGTGGCATCAACCTATCGCACGATATCCAAGGAAGCAGCAAATATAATATCAGGTGTAATACCAATAGATCTTCTCGCAGTGGAGAGGAAGCTACTGTATGAAAGTGGTAAAGGTCATCTTAGTGCGACAAGAAACAGAATACGAGAGGAAATAATGGACAGATGGCAATTCATTAAATACATCATGAAAGAGAAACGAAAAAACGACAGTTAAAGGGAAGGACAACAGCATAACTAGCGGAAAAAAGAGAAACACGTGCACTGCTGAAGGTATATCCAGGAATGGATAGTTCCAGCGTGTACGTTTTGTGTTGAAAGAGGTGGTTTTAGTGGAGTAACCCATCGGGAGTCCCACACTACCATGTCGCAGATCGAACCGACGCGATGCGCATGGTGCCTATAAAGGGTTTCCACCTCACAAAAAAAAAAAAAAAAAAAAAAAAAAAAATATGCCGACATATCGGCATACTGTTTTTATTTATTTATGAATAATATTTTGAGTGGTACCTACCTACTAACTGGTAACGTATTGTAGGTACAATTTAGGAGCCTGGTACGTCCGCTGAGTGATTATTTTTACCATGGAGGGTACTTTCTCACAAGTATCGTAAGATTTTTAGTATGGTCTTTGAGAATGGATTTTTTTATGATACTTTAAGAGTGTACCTACAATAGTTATACAATTGCCTTATATCCATCAATTTGCCTCTATATAGAACTGATCTGTTGGGACTGATTGATAAAATTTGCACAGAATAATCTTAGGACTATGCAATACTTATCAATACTTGTCACTACTACAAATGGATATAAAATTAGAACAAATGCTGAATTCACTAGGTTGTATAAAGATGGAGATGTGGGAAAAGAAGTGCAGAGACTAAAATGGGCAGGTCGTGTTCATAGACTATAAGACTACAGACTGGTAAAGTTGTTAGGTTTCTAAAGGAAAGAGACCACCTGGGCGACCCATAATGCAATAGATGGACATAGTGTCAGATCTCCAAAAAAATGAACATCCCTTTCGAACATAGAATTATGGAGGTATTGACTTGGTCCATCACCATCACGTTTTTTATTGAAATTTAATCCAATGTCCCGTGGGGCATATAGCCCAGGAAGTAGTAGTTTTTTCTTTAGAAAACGATCAGTTAATGTTTCTAAATCCCAGAGGGTGCAAGTAGAAATATTTGTTATTTTATTGACTGCCCGTTGTGTACTGAAATTTATTTTTAGTACTCACTTTTGTCTTCAATGTTATTACCATTACAAATAAGTTTATCATGTTTTGAATATCTCTTAATTGGACATATTTTGGAAAAATTTTATTTTTAATCTTTCACTTTTACTCATGCCGGGTAGTGATAGACCTACAATAATTATGAAAATAATTTCCATAATGTATCCCAAATAACCTCTAATATTCCCCGGAAATATTTGGCTACTTTTTTTAATTGGCCATTTTTTTTAATTGGCCATTCGATACTCTCAATCGTTTTTGAATCCAGAAAATTTAAATAGCGCTGAAAATTAACGCTAACGTTTTCATAAGTGTATCATGTACTAAAAATGGAATGATTTTCACATGTCTTGATTCTCGTATATAAACAAATAATTTTGTTGTGTCACTAACCCCAATATACTAACTATTGAATGTACTTGTCTGATCAGCTGGTGAAGAACGATCTCTCTTATCAGAAATGGACATTTCCGAACCAACCTTATCACAGGAATGTATGTCTGTGTATCGTCAGCTTAGATCACTCGTTTTACAACTCAAATCACATTCCGATGATGACAGCGGTCTACACTCCGATTGTTCTACCACATCCATAGAAGATTCTTCAAGGTAAGTATTATTTTTCTCAATAAAACATTCACTTAAACATTTTACTTATAGCGTTTTCTTTTGAGATTAGTAGAAAGTGAGCTGAGTGCGCCCTCGGTGCGCACTGAAATTGCTCCTGGACTACCCCAGTTTTTACTATGCACTGGCAACGGACGTTTTCAGGGCGAACTGCGTGTTTTTGACATTTCAAAATAATGCATTTGATATAGTGCACTTTTTTGGTTATTATTAGTACTTGAAAATGTTTTTGGAATTACCGAAAGCGAATATAAGAGGAGAACTTAAAGTATAGAGCGGTTTCGATTCTCTCTTTTTTCATATTCTTCTGAAGATGAATATGAGATTACAGGCGTATTAAAATTAAATAAGTACAATAAAGAAATGTTTTATACATTCTGCACAATGACCTATTTACCTCCTTCATAGTTACCAATTTCAACTTGATCGTTAAACGCTTGAACCTAACCTATTCGCATTGTCCTGTCCTTTAAATTTGTTGTACCATGGTATTGCCCTGAGTCGAATAGTCAGAGCAGTTTTTGGTGCCCTCAAGTCACATCTAGAGAGAGCGGTCTATTTAAAATAACATGTGTGACAGATTGCTCTCCCTAATGACATTTCAATAGAACACACAACTCGCTCTCAGTGTGCACTCAGTGCGTTGCTCTGGTCTCAAAAGAAAACGCTAAAAAAGATCATTAAGAATCGTCATAGGTATTACGATTTCCACATTTTAAATATTGTCTAAACTTTCGATTTCAAGACATGCGCAAACAAATAATTGACAGAAGCTGGAAGTTTCTTATTAGTTGGGATATTTGTTTTAATCAACAATGGACTGCCTAAGACATCACAGCAGAAGGCTTCTCCCACAAATATTTCCAAACAAATCTATACCTAACGCTTGTAAAATGTCACATGAGTTTTTTATTTTGTGGTTTACTGTTAATATAGAGTGATCATTATTAGAAATAAGTACAAAGCGATCAGTAAAAGACTTTTTTATAAGAAAATCTGCAGGATAAGGTTTGTAAACGGAAAACTAAAAATCTATCTATGCGCACGCGCACTCGGTTTGTTTGGAAAGATTTTTATGACCACGCCTCAAGTGACGTCAGACTTAGACAGTCCATTACAGAACAATGAACATCAGCGTAGCTATGGCAGGCAGGAGGGGCCTGGTCCACCCTGATGGACCTGTCCCCTCTCTGAAATATTCAATAGAAAAAAAATTGCAAATAAAATAATTCGTCATAGTTAATATTGATTAATTAATTTCGTGGCGAAATCAGTTGGTTTTTAAAAGAGAATTATTATATAATATCGAGAACGATAACAATATACAGAAAACAGACTTTTGTAAATTCTTTTTTCCGCCTTCCTTACAGGAAAACCAACACCAAAAATAGGGCAAAAAGTATTATCAACCCAATGGCGATAAATTCACACGCAATGAAAAAGTGTGCCTTGGATTTGACTTGATTTTTAAATCAGAAATAATATAAATTTCGACCAATATTGAATACGGAATAAACAAGAGTTTAAGAACTTGAAAAACATTCATGTATTCAGCTAACAGCTTATGTGATTTTGGGGATCAGAGATTTTTGTCCGTCGTAATGGGTAATATCCATGGCGTTGGGGGTGAAAAGACCTACTTGGTGTTTGGTATGAAAGTACCATAAATAACAACAACCAACTTATTATAACTGATGAGTTTTAAAACGGAGATAACAAATTCTAATAAAAAATTATTATAGTAATTGGGTTTTGTAATTCTTCTGAACGATGCAAATTGAACTGAAGATGGATCATCGATTTCTTTTTAGTACTTGCCAGTAAATACTTTTTCTTTAAAAAAATCTATATTTTTTAGGGATATCAGGTGAAATAGGTACTTTTCATACTTATGTTTATAGAGAAATCTGCGAAACAGAGTAGTAATACTGTTAATACCTTCAATGAAGAATTCTTACACCAAAGTACAATTATTTTTTCTTTCTTATTTTTTCAACAGTTACTCTCAAGCTAACTACGGCTCTAAATAAAATGTTAGTACTCTTGTGTCAACGTCTGTGGGCCTTCTGCGCATTGCGTTTGTATAGTCCGTATCTTCTTGCACTGATGTCATAATTTTGTCAAGTGTTGGAATTTCCTTTCGTAAGTAAAATCCATGGACTTGACGCCTTAGTCTTTGTTTTAATGACTCATCGATCTCAATTGGTTTTCGGCCTGAAGGAGTTTTAAGAGGTTGAAGATTTCCATTCTTGCTTTCTTTTAGTAATCTATAAATTGTTGATTTAGCAACACACAACATAGCAGTCTTTAATTCCATAATATCATCAACACTTGCACTTTGATCCTTGTTTTTCAATGATATATAACAATTCAATATCAGAGTTTTTTCATTTAAAGATAATGGACCTGTTTTTGGTCGTTTAGATGGTCCTTGGCTAATCGACATTGTTTGGTACTTGCACAGTTAACATTCAACAAATGTTTTAAATATATTTCAACTGTTTACAATATTATGAAAACCATACAACTTCATACAACTTTACTCAAAGAACTAATACTAAGTACTGATTTAAAATAATATTCCCGATAATGTTTCTAAGAAAACTGGGTGGAAAATCCCTCTCAATAATCGAATAATCTGTAAATAGGTGTAATCGTATTATTAAGCCGATTACAGTAGGCCACTTGCCATTTAAAATTTCTGAGAAAAATTCCCCAAACACTACATATAGGAGTAATACAAATAAAAAATATTCATTTTGCTTGTTTGAATTTAATAAAAATTGTAACGATACCTTGCTATCTTGTATCAAACTTACTAAAATTTATGTACCTCTATCACTTTTTTTTATTAAAATTAGTACATTCCGTTACCTCTGACCTAAATCGTATATTCTTTAGCATAGCTGCAACTCATTCGTTCAATACAAAATGTACCTTACGGTATACGCTCTTAAAATATATTTTGGTACGTCTATGAAATCTACTAAAATGAATGATTTATTACTATAGACTATATTTAACTGAATAATATTTTTTTAGATTTACTCCCGGATTACTCACAGAAGTTGCTCAGGAATTAGTAGGATTAGTTTTAGATACCGATGTAGTAAGAATATTGGAGAGACTGGAACAAGCCCGACGAGAGATTCAAGAAAGAGACGAAGAATTGTCGCGTAGAGCGGATAGAATAATGGAATTAAACACTAGAGTAAGTGAAACCTTTATGTCAACATTCATTATTTACTTTTTTTAATCTAGTTGGAATGGACTACAATAGTTAGGCTTTATTTAATTTTATAATAGTTTATTGATATATCAATTACATTACAGTTGCATTATTCTTTATAAAGTAGCTCTGTTGCAATTTGAAGTTTGGAGAAACTATTGGTTTTTAAGTTCCTAACTAAAAACCTCCTCACTAAAAATGTAACCAGAGGCCCACTCTCCAGAATCTTATATACCTATATATATCAACTGAAACTTCTGCGACAGAAATTTTTTCCCTTCCATTTTTCCCTTCCAATCTGAATTCAATCTTATATGTTCATGATCAAGTTTAATACGCCGGATTGATCAGAAAGGTCATGAGCATCCGCCTCCTGCTCCCAATAGTTAAACTCATCTACTCTTATCTCACAAACCGCACTGTAATATTTAGAATAGGCTCATCATTTCTAAACCCTTTACATGTTAATTTTAATATGTCAATCTGACGATGCTAGTTATAGCGAAACAGCTGTAATTGATTTTAAAGCAAATTTTTCAAATAAATAGTGGAAGTTTAGTTTAACTGTGCAGTTATTTATTGTTCTTAGTAAGATGAACTTCCAAAAAGTAGAGGTTAGCACAATCAATTTTTCAGAGATAATTAAATTCCATAATTCGAAATATCTCAAGATTATACATTATTTTAAAAAAATTTAAATAGAAAAATGATTCAGATTTGTTGCACTTCAAGTCGTTGTCTGCTTATCTTTTTATTTATAGAAACTGTTTATTAAAAAAAAGTTGAGAACGACTTAAGTCATAATAGACACTCGAAGGCTCTTTAGTTCGACTTTTCAACTTTTTGACGGACGCAGCCGTCCAGCCCTGTAGAGAATCTAAATCTTAAATCTTGGCTCAAAGTACTGTTAATATTCCCTAAAATTTATCGAACTCCACAAATTATTTACTTTTTCATTCATTTCATTGTTAAGGCTAAGAAAGGGGCCCTTACCAAAAAATAAAAATTCCATAAATAAGACATCAAATTACCAAAAAAAAATAACAACGTGTGGTACATAAAATAAAATACAATAAGCACAATTTGAAGCAAAAGATTAAGATCTAATAATATAAAAATTATCTCATAGTCTTACTTTTGTTGTAAGTTTTATAAAAAAATATAATTTTAGATTTCAGTTTGCGAGGTGGAATTAGCATCGGCTTTGGAACAGCGCGATAGGGCTATTCATGACGCTTCCGATTCATCGTTAGCTCAAGATGAAGTTGTAGCAAAGGCGCGAGAAGACCGAGACATTGCAGTTCAACGTAGAATAAAAGTCGAAGTTGAATTAGCGAAAACTAGAGTTGAATTAATGCAAGCCAATAGTCAATTGTTAGAAACTGTTCAACAAAAAGTTGAATTAAGTCAACAGCTAGAACAATGGCAGGTAAGAAATCAGTTTACCTTATATGGAGCGGACTAATGAAAATTGCCTTTTTATTTTCATTAAACTAACTATTGAAGTTCCAAGTAGCTCCATAATTTATACGAGCACAACACTTATGTTTGTTTAGTGAGTGACTTTCATTAAATTCATTAATTTGATGGCTCCTAAGAAATAAAAAGAAAAACATTAACAGATTTATTTTTTATTTTAGATGGACATGCACGAGCTTTTAGATGAGCAACTCAAAAATAAACTTTCGAATCAAGAAATTAAAGTGAAAATACCTAGTGAACCCGTAGCACCACCTAGACGGAGACTTCTACTAAGATTATTTAATCGATAGCAACTATTATAAAAAATGTGTACATAAATAGCTAATATTAAATCAAAAATCATTATTCAGAGAAAAGAATATGTCAGATAATGTTTTCATACATTTTTTAACGATTTTTTAACTTTCTTATTTTAAATTGTATCTAGAGATAAGTTGTCCGTTGTCTAAGAATTCACTAAAAACACTAATTGAAAAAGAGTTTTTTTTACTGAAAAAGAGATAACAAATTCATCAAAAGTTATGTGAGTTAGCAATAATTTGTTTTGTACTATCTTTAATAATTTAACTAACAAGTATTTATTTATTCATTTAAATAATTCAATTTTTCAATATTGTTACGTATATAATAATATGTTATGCTTAATATCAAAAAAACTAAATGTTATTCATTTATCGTGAATTATCTAATATACAAAACGTGCCTTAAAGATATCTAATGACCAATGAATGAAACATTTCAATAAATTGCATAATTAGTATTTTAGTGATCTTACACAAGCAACTTTGGCTTTAATAGATTATTTTAAATTAGTAATACAATAGAAAATCCTAAAATCATTACTAGAATTTTCTGAACAATTTAAACTGCTCAGTATTAATTTATTATTTTCAGTAGAAAATATAAAAGATTTTTAGATAGATCAGAAAATTCTTGTATTATTTATATTTTAACAATGAGTTTAACAATGTGTTCACTTCTTGCGGATAAGGTTAATTAATCTATGTTTACAAATTTCGATGATTTACTGTTGTGAATTTTTTCTCATGCTTTACAATATCTAAAGAGGTATTCTACTATTTTGGTTTTTATTAAATTTACATGAAAAGATTTTAAACTTAAATTAAGCAGAATAAACCAATCTAATCGAATACAATGTTAAAGTTATTAATTTTAAAATTTTTTTAATCAAATTTAAAAAATTTCCCTTATAATAAAATTTGTAATACCTAATTTAAACTGTTCAACGTTAAAAAATGAACTATTATAATATTTTACTATAAGAAGTTGGCTAGAGAAGAAAGCCAGGTATTTGTATTTTGACACGTGTCACGGAATGTACATTCCGTATGAGTTAAGTAGGTATATGTCTATGATCAGCTGTCCGAGGTGTAGTTTTCTATATTTCAAATCTTAATAATAATATCATTTTCCAACATCTCCAAAACTATCAGTATTTTCCGCAACAAGCTCATTTGTTATTACTTTTTTAGTTATGGAAACAATCAATGACTGATGCGGTGAATGCCATTGATGGGGAAGCAATATAAAATTATGTATCTTATCCGTATGTATGCAATTATCTGCCTACAATTTCTTCATGTATCGTAACGCTATGTAATATTCTCTATTCAATGTTTTCCAAATCTCAAAATACGGACGATAATATTTTATGGTTGCTGTGAACGGCTAAAGACTGCTTTAATCTGGAGTGAAACTCCATTCAGTATGACATACCAAATGCAGGAATAATTTATTTTGATTTGGTTAAACACCTCCAACCTCTTGATCGATTCTTAGCTATATTATGAACCTTATTTCAATCGCCAACCAAAATTATTTCATAAACTTTTGGTCATTTTTTAAAGCAACTTTATCATTTGAGCGTCCATTAATTATCTTTGTGTCTAACAATACCTTGTTCTCATTCAATAAACCAACCTATTAAGGTTTTGTCAAAGTACCATGAGTCCTGAAAATTTATCTAGTAAAATTTTACAGGGCTTGTGGTATTTGAGAAAATTATGAACCATTCTGTACAAAAACTACTTTATTTAAAAAACTTGCTAAAACCACTTGTATTTCATAATTATATATATATACAAACTAAAACTGTTAAAATTGATTTTTTGAATTTTTGACAGTTCTATTAATTTATCAATACTAATAAAACCACTAGTGGTTTAACCGGAATTATTGGTATTTAACATAAAACATTGAAGATTAAGCGTTTCTATATAACTGTGATATTTGGATAGTATACTATTTTATTTTTGTATGATAGCCATTTTGTTTTTTCAGTAACATCGCTAAAACTCGCAAATTGATAATAATAATTATTAATTTCAAGATAAATGGTTTAAGGATTGGTTTACTATCTATTAATTTGTTCCCCAAATATAGTATGTGACCGAGAATTTAATGAACCATAGTAATATTCAACTAAAATAATTTTTTTTCACTACTAGCCTCTGAACCTAACTTTATTGACTTTTGTTGAGGTTGTAAAGTTGTTCATTATAACCAAGGTAGAAAAATACAGGGACTACCTGATTAGAACTAAATGTCAAGCCATTTGACAGAATGTGAGGTTAACAAAGACAAAATGAAAAAATATTTTTCCTTACTTATTTAATAGTCATATCCACGTACCTATTCAAAAATCAATTGGTTAATTCATGCATTTTCAAAGCGATTTTTACAACACAATACTTGTTAAAACGGAGTAAACCATCCATATCTCATCATTTGGTTTTTACAATATTTATTACTAAATAAAAACAAAAATGATTGGATATGCTATTGATTGCCTTGTCATTATAATGTCATGTGAAACTGGAGTGACTGGTGACCCGTAAAAAATTTTTATTAGTTATAAAAACTAATGTTTACTATTTTCTCACTACTATACCAGTAGTGAAAAAATGCTATATGAGCCACGCTAGAATAGTATATTGTGCAACAAGGTGGAAAAGTGTTATAAAATAAACGGCACATACTTAATACAAAAAAACCTAATTTAATTAATATTGCAATTAATTGTTACATTACTGCAATTTTGTATTAGATTCCTGGTGTTTCATTTTTTCGTAACAGCAGCTATCAACTGTGGGAAAAAATCTACCTCACGGCTGAATTCCCATTTAAAAGTACGTGGTTTGGGAAAAGACCCGTGGGGTAGATTTTTTCCCACAGTTGATAGCAATACATTACTTTGTAGTTCTGTCAAATGTATCAAAAGCACCACATTCCATATCAGCCGTAGAAAAAAGTGTATTATTGTCTTGGGTCCATTAAAGATCTCAAAGCTTGGCTTCTCGGTATTTAATGGACCTCTGCAATAATAACTCACTTTCTACCTTGGGGCATAATTACTGTTATTGTATTACTAATTTATTTTTATATAGATACCATAAGCACTTTCAATAATATATCAAAAATAAATAAATAGGTAAATGTTGAAAGATGATTTTAGTTTATTGGTAATATATTTTAAAATAAAAAAACCGTATTTGAAAATTGTTATATATTGAAAAATGTTTACCGTTGATAGGATATAGTATATTACGTAACAAGAGTTGTAAGTAACCCATTACTCACGAAGTGAAAAAGATTACCCACAAAGCCGCGCAGTAATGGCATTACAACTCATGTAACGTAGGTACTATACTTTTTCTACGCTAAATAGACCATATACACCTACATAAAAATTTCGTTGCAATTTGATTAAACAAAGAAATTTAAGTTTTCTTATGTATACGCACGTGTATGTTATGAAAACTCATTACGTGTATGTTATTGTTAAGTTAAATGTCACTTACATGGAATGTAAGTGCGATTTTTGACGTTTAGGTGAGGCGCACATTGAGACACAAGCGACGCAGCCCACGCAGGATAGCACAAGCCACGTTTTTGTATCATGTACTCAGCAATGCACGCGCGCATATTAAGACGCAGCACAGCGTAGGCCATGAATGTGTCAAACCAGACGTGTGTTGCCCAGTGTTCGAAACACAGATTTCGTGAACGTGCATGGCAAAATAATTGCAAAAAATGCAGGAAACACTTATTGAGACTGTGAGAAAACTTCATGTTCTATATGATACAAATGATCCGTCATATATGAAATCTTCTATTATATTATGCACTTCTTCAAACTGATTTTTATTTAGTCGAAAATAATTTGTAAACTTTGAGTCCGAGAATACAGATGCTAAATTAAATTCGCTATGACTTTGCCTTTTTTCCATGTAATTGCTTTTCCAACAAGATTTCTTTCTTTTTTTGAGAGGTCGTACAGCAACACTTCCGATTCCCAATCTGCTTTCGAATCTGACTCAGAACTTAAATCTAGCAATAAATTTTCAATCAGAAAATGTTTAAATTATGTTTTATTACTATTAGTGCAGGAAACAACACAGCTTTTGTGACATTATGCGTTCAAACGACACAACGCACAAATTTCGTGGACTTCGTCACTTGTGCTACCCTGCGTGGGTTGCGCCTCAATGTGCGCCTTGCCTTATTACAGACATAAGCGTAGAAAAAATCATATAACACATTTCAAGAAAAATTATCATTATACCAAGTGATAAAAATGTATATAAGAGCCCTTGATCACTTGTGTGCTAATTTGACCATTGCCAACAATAAAAATTCGTTTTAGTACCTGTTTGCTATAGTCTAAACTCAACACGACCATGTGTGGTCTGTACAGGTAGACCAAGTTGTGGCCTTAGCATAGATAATTCGTTAAAAATATTTGCATTATTCTAAAAAATATTCAAATTTGGAAATTGTTTGTAGAATAAAATATTTATTTACATTGTGAACTTAACTTTACCTAACTACTTAAGTGTATACTTAATTACCAAATAATTTATGTTAGTTTAATGTAATAATTATAATTCATTGACTTTAATCAGGTTTAATTTAATTAACCTAAAAACTGTGATTTTAATACGAAAGGCTATACACCTGCACTTATTTAAATACATTGTAAAATATTTTATTGAATAAAAGTTATATACATATATATATATGAATGTTTTTTCAACATAACATTTAACAAATAAAAAGTAATCTTGCATCTCTAAAAAAATAAGGGGGGAATAAATTCAATCTTGTAACTATTGATTATTCATTCTCGTCTTTCTATACTAAAACCAAAAATGTTGAAAGTGCACCTTAGGTAGAACTCGCCAAATCAATTCAGTGCTCATATTTATCTGCGGTTTAGAAATAGTGTATTGCATACCTAGTAGGAAAAGCTTAACATTCCCGGGCGATCGTAAAAATTGCCAGTCGAGGCGCAAGCCGAGACTGGCAATACGGAGTATTCTTCGGGTATTCCTGAAACGGCAAGCACATGCCTATAAGCCAAAAAAATCCAAGATTTTAACTAAAGAAGAAATATAAACAAATTTATTCAGGAAGCTCCAGATAAGGAATATTTAATGATTAAGGTAACTTACAAAACTTCAAATTATATTTGGATTCTTTACATGCTTATTTATTGTTGTAGGTAGCTGTAATATTTGGAATTTTCGGAGCTTGCAGAATGGACGAGCTGGTTAAAATGACTGTACAAGATATGCAAGACCTACTATCTAAACTTTTAGTTACCATACCGGATTCAAAAACCAATACATCAAGATCATTTATAGTAAACGAAATGTACTTAAATCTATACCGCAAGTATGTCTCTTTAAGACCAAGAGACATGAATACCACTCGGTTTTTTTTTAAGTACCAAAATGAAAAAGGTTGTAGACAAGTAGTAGGAATTCACCAATTTAGAAATATGCCTAAAATAGTGGCCAGTTATTTGAATTTGCCAAACTCGAAAGAATATACCGGCCACTGTTTTCGTCGGTCTTCTGCCACAGTGCTTGTGGATTCTGGTGGAGATATTACTAGTTTAAAGAGACTGGGTGGATGGATATCAACAAACGTCGCTGAAGTAGATATAGAAGAGTATCTTACTAATTAGGAAGACAGTGGCGTAACAGATTTTTTTTTCGAAGTCACTTATACTTATATTGCACATATTTATAATACAATGAAGAAACTTTCTTTTGCATTTTACAACGTAAGGTCTTTATGCAGTCATTTTTTGAGTATTAAGAGGATAATTTTGACTAATGAGTATGATATTATTGGGTTGAGTGAGACTTGGCTAACTAAGGATGTTTCTAGTGATCTTGTTTACATTGATGGCTATACATTCATTAGATCAGACAGAACGAGTAGGGGGGGAGGAGTTGGATTTTATATTAAATCAACATTTTTATATCAATATTTAACTGTAACTGAACATGAAAGTGTTGAACAGTTGTGGATACAGATAAAACTAAATAATGTATCTTACGCATTCGGTGTCCTGTATAAATCTCCTAAAAAAAATATACTTGACTTTTGTTCTAATTTAGAGGAAAACTTATCGACACTTACTCTATCATGCCAAGAATTGGTCTATGGTGGGGACATAAATATTGATCTACTTGATAGTGATTCCATAAATACTATAAGGTTTACAAACTTAATTGAAGTGTTTAATCTTCAACAAATTATTAATGATCCCACAAGGGTTACCAAAAGCAATGCCACCCTTTTAGATGTTATAGTAATACCTAATCACATTGATCCGTATGAAAGTGGTGTAATAGAGATACCTAACGTTTCTGATCATAGATTGACGTACTGCGTTCTTAATATAAAAGTTATAGCTGATCAACCTAAAAAATTAAATTTAGAAATTTAAAACATATAGATAGTGTTACCTTAAAAGAAATGTTACAGCTGAGTCCTCTTTACAATATTTTTATTGTTGATAACGTTAATGATAAAGTAGAATATCTTAATTTTATACTGCTAAATATCTTTGACATTTTAGCTCCCGTTCGCACAATTAAGTTAAAAAAGCTCAACCCTCCTTGGTTAACTAATAACATTAAATTATTAATAAATTTAAAGGATAAAGCCTTTAATAGGTGGAAACGTACTAAAAACCCACACCATTGGCAATATTATAAAAACTTGAGAAACTTCACCAATATGGCTATTAATAACGAAAAAAAAGCTTATTTCGAATTTTCTTTAAGTGGTTCTAGGAATAACAGTAAATCTCTCTGGAAATCAGTCAGAGACCTAAATGTTTGTGGGAAATTAGGAAATAATTCAATACCGCCCAATCTCGCAAATCCAGAGGAAATAAATAATTACTTTTTGGGTTCTTCCTTAAGTAATGATGAACCTAATGGCAACTTAATTGATTTCTATAATAACAATCTGAAAAATAATGTACGTTCTATATTTTCCTTTAATCCTGTAAATACAACGGTGGTCTATAAGTATTTGTTGGAAATCAAGTCTGGAGCTTTGGGTGTAGATGGACTTAATATACATATGCTACTTATGTGTTGTCCTGAAATCTTACCTGCATTAACACATATTATAAACTGCTGTCTCATTGATTGTATTTTTCCTGATGCCTGGAAATTATCTAAGGTGATTCCCTTACCAAAGAAAAAAACTGTGTCTGCTTTAACTGACTTGAGGCCGATTTCTATACTACCAGTCTTATCTAAGGTAATTGAAAAAATTATGAAATTTCAGTTAAGCCTGCATTTAGACGTGAACCAAATCCTTCCAATGCGACAGTCCGGTTTTCGATCAGGTTATAGTTGTGCCACTTCCTTACTCGATCTTACTGATGATATTTTTAGAGATGTAGACATGGGAAATACTGCTGCGCTTGTATTACTTGATTACTCAAAAGCGTTCGACACTATTAACCACAAAGTTCTACTCTCGATATTACACTTCATAGGATGTTCTAGTGACGCTATAAGACTTTTTAAGAGCTACCTTGAAAATAGAAAGCAATTCGTTGTAACGGATTCTGGAATTTCAAACATTAAAAAAATTTTATGCGGAGTACCACAGGGCTCTATTCTTGGCCCCATTCTCTTCTCTATTTATACTTGCAATTTCGAAAACAGCATTATCTACGGCAAACCTTACTTTTACGCTGACGACACTCAAATTAAATTTGCATTTCATCATAGTGACTTTGTCGAAACTAATGCTATTATAAACCAAGACCTTGAAAGGCTAGTTAAAATATCAAAAGATCATCAGTTAGCTATTAACCCTGTCAAAAGTGTGGTATTGTTGTTTGGAAAATTCAGGCAACGTCTACAAAATGAAATGAATATAATATTACAAGATAAATTATTACCATTTTCGTATTCAGCTCGAAATTTAGGATTAGTTTTTGACAGTGATTTAAGATTTAATTTACATATCACTAAATGTTTACAGAAATCTTACTGCAACTTAAAAATGCTTTATCCACATAGACATATACTTTCCACATACACTAAACTTTTATTAACTGATTCATTAGTACTTAGTCATTTTAATTTTTGTGATGTTGTGTACGGTCCATGTCTGAGTAGTCTAGATAAATATCGCATTCAAAAAGTGCAGAATTCTTGCCTCAGGTTTGCTTATGGAATTCGTAAATATGACAGAATATCGTACAAGCTAAAGGAGGCGAAATGGCTTGATATGAAGACCAGACGTGTATTGCACTCAATTAATATGTTTCACCACATTATACTTTTTAAATCCCCTGCTTACTTGGCTAATAAAATTAAATTTCGCTCAGATGTGCATAATCTAAATATTCGCTTCCGCGGTCGTATCTCACCACCAGCATATCATACTTCTATTTTCAGAAGATCTTTTACTTATAACGTTTATGCTATGTACAATGACATCCCCGACAAATTTAAAAAGATGACTGTAAGTAAATTCAAGAAGGCTTTCAGAGAGTTTCTTTATAGTAAATATTCAAGTTGAACTATTTATTTATTAATAGTATAAAATACATATAAGTATATGTACATTATATTTTTATGGTGTAGGTTGTAAGGGGCTGATACTTTGATCAGTTTTACTGTTTATCAGTCCTTTTTGCTATATATCTGTAGTTTATTTATTTGTAACTTTTATCATTTGTAACTGATTTATATTTATGTAGCAAATAAAGCTTTATTATTATTATTATTATACTCTTTGGCCCCACCCCGCAAACATTTTCAGAGGCCCCCCCTCTATAATGAGTGGAAAATAAGAATTTTTCTTATTTTCATGATTTGGATTAGACGGGCAGAAATGATATATATCCATATAAATAGTTAAGTAATATACAGTATACTCGTACTAATAAACATAATGCAAAATCAAAATTATAGAACAGTATAATATTGCTTACCATTACCTGCAGCCGGCTACGGGAATAAAAGTGAAGACATAAAGTAAGACATAAACACTTAACAAAATAACAAAAATCAGCACAAAATATTGTGTCACAAAGTCCTATCAGGTAATTTTATAGAAAACGAGCAGATCGTCGAGACTTCTGTTTTGCAAAGTCATTTATAATTTCATCCATATTTAATGTTTTAACAAACTCGTGTTCGATACTGATTAATGATAAATCCGAAAGGCGTTGTTGCCCCATGGTATTGCGTAAATAAGTTTTTACTAATTTGTTTCAAGAAAGATCATTCTGCTGAAGCCACACTAACTAGTAAAGTTAGAAATAACATTACTCCACTAGATACGTCGGGAAAATTTGAAGAAAGGCACTGATTTTTTATTAATAAATGATCTGCAAGTTCATACACTGTTTTTAATTTTGAAATGCTATCTCCAAGTCCCTATTTTAGGCTTAATATTTGATTAGGAAAGTCTTTATGGTATATGGTTTGCAAATTGAGGGCTTTCACATACAATTCTTTTTCACTGGATATAAGAAAATACAATTATTTTGTATGGCATTAATACTTTCAAACCTTATTTTCAGCTGATTGGTAAGAATATCTAATGTACAGAAAATAATTTCCACTTTAAACAGTTTTTCGGCATCGCTTAGTCTCTCATCTTCATACATTTTTTTAACTTTCCTCTTTTTTTTATTTTCAAAAACAGGCTTGATATTAAAGGAAACAAATAACTGCTTTGTCTTTAATATTTATTTATTACGTAGTTGTGACTTTTTTACATAAATGGTTCATTGTGCTGTGGAAGGTTGCACAAGTAAAACTGATGCCAACAATGGAAGGATGTTGTGGGATTTACAGGAGATAACAGATGTGCCAGATTCACTCCAGAAGAATGTTATAACAAGACAAAAATTTGCAACTTACATTTTACCGAGAGATCTTTCTCCAATAGTGAAAAAGCCGTATTTACCTCGTCGGTTGACCAGTGTGGGCCCCCCATCATGCCGGCCCCCCCCGCGATGCGGGGTCTGCGGGGGTGTTTGTTACCCAACTGAAGGAAGAAGTGGCAAATAAAATTAAAAATCAAGAAAATAAATCTAATATTTCTAATACTGCAGTAACGCCCAATATTAGTTATTGTCATACAAATAAAATTATTAGTTTGGAAAATATTCAACAAAATAATGCTATTAGTTCCCAAGTTCTTCCATTTTTCAATACTTGTACTAATTGTCAAATAACAGTAAATATAATAATAAGTAATAATTTTAAAATATAATGTTAACCTTATTTGTGCTGAAAGTTTTAAAAATAAAATTGTTTAGGAAAAAACCTGTTCGCATTTATGTTCTAAAGTTTGCTGTATGGAAATAACATTTCCTTACTACTGTATGGAAATAACATTTCCTTACAGTACAGAAATGAATATTTCCTTACTGGTATTTTCGGTTGCCAGGCATCAATCAAGTTGGAGGAAATATTGACTTTTTCTTTCAAATATGTTGTCAAAAATGTTATTATTTCTTATCGATTTTCGGAAAAATACAGTTATTTTCTTCAAATATTTATATTAAAACAATGGTTATTCCAAGCAAGTGTATCAAGTTTCTTATAGTTACTGCTATGAATTTTTACTTAGTAACTAGGTCCGATTTTATTTGCATAATCCCAATTTACCCATTTTTGAGGTGATATTCGTTCCATTTTGTCTTATTTCTTACTTTGAGGAGGCTATTTGCTTTTTCAGGTGATCATGTTCTCATAAACGGATTCTCTTTTTGGTGTAGATTTTTGTGAGACTACCAAATGGACCCGGACGAAGGAATGCAGTGTTTACACCTTCCTTTGATAGTCTGTTAGCTTCTTCATTGCCCACAAAAAAATTACTATACCTGGCTTGGGGTTTACTGTGATCAACAAATCCCTAAATATGACGACGCACAATTCGTCTTGTATTGTTATCTTTTAAAGCACTGTCCTGCTTTTCAATCCTCTAAGCTTCCTCCTAAATTCTACCAAGCTTCCTTACCGACAGTCATTTGGTGTCACAACTGTTTATCTTCTGACCTTTTGGACAACAATGATCTTTTCACCACAGCTAATCCCATTATGCAAAATGCGCTGTAGAAACATTTTTTATCTTGCATCTTGTCCAGTTTACCACATACAAACCACATTTGTATAAGTTGCAATACAAAAAGCCCAACAATAGTGGTGCTGTTGCTATGGACTGCATTCCAAATATGTGATCTACAGACAACCTACATAGGATATATACATTCCAAATATGACAAATTTTAAATATTGCTCTTAGCACCTCCATCAACCTTTCAGATCATTGATTAGGTATATTAAAAAAAATCCATTTGCCTTGAATATAATATCATCTACTTACTAACTAATTCCGCTTGATCATCGTCGAGTTGTTCAAAAGAACTAAACACCTTAATACCTTCTTACAAAACTAGCAACAGCGCAACGAAAAACTCCTGCATACTCTAGTTTATTTTCCAACCCAAAAGACAGATGATTCACATCATTTTACTTGCTCCTTTGTTCTTAGAATATTCAGATTATAGAATGAGCTGCTACAGATTATTTCCCCATTCTCCCATCCTTCTGGCCAAATCAACAAACCTTCCTTCAAATTAACTTAATCCATTCCAGTGTACACTGACTATGGCTACACTAATTTTGTCATTGCATTAAATTTCATCATTAAGGTGGTCACAAAAAACATTTTTTTAGCAACACAATTATTTATTTTTTTTTTATTTCATGCAATAATTCAATATGTAAGAAATAAAATCCAATCCACTAAATACTTAAAATGGTGGTTAGGTTAGATGAACTGCTAGAAATTGATGCGGTGAGCTGCAGCCAAGATGTAATTCTTCATACTTCCAATTTTGATAATGTATTCTCTAAAACTTGAATGAATGAATGAAGAGCTTTTCCATGTTCTATATAATAACTTCCAATGTTATTGGCGAATTCATTTTCAACTTCTTTGACATCTTTCATCCAAAGATGCTTTTTTATTCTATATATTTTCTTATTTGTAAATATATTATAAGTTAAATATGTTGATTAACTTAGACGAACTTTTAAAAGGTAATGTGGTTTGCTGTAACCAATATGTAATCTTCATACTTCCAGTTTCTATGATACCTCAATAACTCTTAAACAATCAATTAATATTCTTTCTTTTGGATAAATGCTTTTTTATCCTGTTTATATTTAACTTTATTTTTTTAATTGTAATGTTATCCAAATTGTTGATATTAAATTTTATTACTTTAAACTTCTACTGCTATGCTGGTAAAATGTCTTATATACATGTGGTATAAGTTTTGGTAGCAGTTTTTTCTTTTTCCTCTTGTTCAAAAGTTCATTGGTTCTTTAATTTTTTTTTATTTAAATCCTTAACTCCTTTGTCATTCTGAAATTTATTTTCAAAGATGCAGCAAGAAAAAACATTCTCCAAATTGCTTCTTTATGACCAATAATATTTCTGAAAACTATTTCTTAATTTATTTAGTTTAGTCAATTTGCTTGTTCAACATGAAGTTAATTATACTAATCTTGGTAGCTTAACATCCATTACAAAGACTAACAAGAAGTGATCATGATTGTATTTTTGGTTTTCTGCCAAAATTTATTTATTTTACATTTTTTTGTCAATAATATGGTTTGTCAAACAAAATTAAAACACTTGCCATTTTATCAATTTCTTTGTACAATTCAACTAGTACTAACGCAGACATCAATTTTTTTTTATTTTGACGGGAACATCGCCATTACTGGTACTATTTTCTTCAGCAGGTCTCTTTGCACTTACTTCTACTTTTATCTTTTTTTCTTCAGTTGTCGGTAATTCAACTTTCTTAGACAATTCTTCCAAAGTAAAATTACGTGTTTTTTGAATGAGTTCTTCGCATGTAGGGCATTTTTCTAAAGTAGTTTTACAAACGTTACAAATAGTATGTCCATTTAAACACTGATAAATTGGAGGAGACATGTATTCTTTGCAAAGCGGGCATTCTAAAAGTTGCAAGAATATTTTTTTTGCTTTTCTAATGATCACATCCTTATCTTCAACTTTCGGTTCCAACTTTACTTTGGTATCTGCAACAAAAAAAAACTACAATGAAAAAACCTAATTAAAAATGTACATTAAGAAAAGTTATTCATCAACATGTGCATTATGTATAAATAGTTACATAGGGAAAAATAAGTTTTTCTAATATATTATACTCTGTTTAGGAAAGGTATAGAGTAATAAAATGTGAAGTACCATAAACTATGACTAAATTTCAGTGTCTTCCAATAATCTTATTAATTAAAGTAAATTAATAATTAAAGACATAGGTAATATTAAAATGGACATTAATGGGAATTAATTTGATCTGCAATTTGAGTACCTACATCTATTTAAGTAAAATTTCTCAAAAAAGAATTAACATCAATTTTAGCGGTTTTAGAAACGTATTTAATCTGCAATTTGGGTTCATAAATTTAATAATAATAAGTGCTTTTATTGGTTAAACAGACAGTGCAAATAAATAAAAAAGTACAAAAACTAAAGAAATTTTAATATTGTTACACAGCAGTTTGCATATACCTATGATTACAACTAAAAAATAAAGACAAACTACAAAAAAAAGTAGTGTGAAATCCATTACCAAGAAGAGAATTAAAAATCCACTATGTTAAATATATTTTTTTGTGTAGAAACCTGAAATTACAGATTTTATGATACATAACACATTCTCCTTTAAACTTTTAAGCAACCATTAATCAAATTACTTTTAATTTCACCAAGCCATAACTACCTTGAATGAAAAGCTGCCCTCAAATAATTAAGACAGTTGAATGTTTAGGCATCGTTAAGCGAACAACTTGTCTCAGGGTTAAATTGTATACATCAGTTCTAAATCTAATTATATTCTACAAGTACGGAGGTTTTTGGTGTATTGTAAATTTCATAATATAATATACATTCAAGTAATTTGCGACGTTCTTCCATATTAAGTCACTGTAAACCTTTACAATAAAATGAAGTATAGGAACTATCCTCCTTAATCGACATATAAAACTTATAATACGGTAATACAAGTGATTCACATAATAATTTTTTTTGTATGAATCAAACGGTTGCTGTATATTAAGTTGAGATTAGCGAAGGCGCGGCAAACGATCAGCGTTACATAGGAGGAGTAGCGTAAATTTGAATCAATGATAAACCCCAAATTTTCCTAGCCATTGGTTATCTGAATAAAAGTACAACTGATTTATCACTGCTCAGTGATAAACAAAATTGATTGGATATCATCTGCAAAAAATGAGATGAAAAGTTGCAATTTCTTATAAAATAAAGGTGTATAAATATTATAAAAAAACTGGCCCCAGTATAGATCCTTGAGGCACCCCACAATTGATTTGTAAAAAAGTAGAAGACCTATTGCAGTAAATAACTGCTTGCTAATGATCAGTGAGGTAACTACAAAACAAATTTATAGCACTTATATCCAATCCAATATAATTTGATAAGGAAAACAATAACTCATGATTTATGCAATCAGAGGCTAGCAGTCTAGCGAAACTAAAGCAACTAGTTTATTAGCGTCCAAAGATACATGGATATCATTGGTTACTTATAAGAGAGCTGTTGTGCAACTAAGTAATTGTCTGAACCCGGACTGATGAATAGGTAAAATGATAACAACATGTACACCCCTTTTTTATACAAAAATTCTTTTGAATACCTAATGAGATTTTATTACTCTATACCTTTTTGAAAGAGAATATAACATTATGCAGTTAATTATTTTGTTAGGAGATTAACTAGAATAGATAATAAGTAATATTGAAAACTTTTATTTAAATATGCAGAAAAAATTCTTTAAATCAACTAAAATTGCTGAAATAAAATTTTAAAAACAGTAGCAGCAATTATAGTAGAAATTAAAAAATATGTTTCATACTTTATTACAAATTTGTATTCATATAAGTTTAGTATCTAAAAATTAAAAAATGTAATAAAACTGGCCACATTAGTAAGTAGTTTATTTAGGCTACATTGTTAATCAATTGGCTGGCCAAGTGGCACTTTGGCATGCAAGTTGGCATGCAATTTGCCATTCACAATAACTTCAAAGTTGACCTTAACATATGCCATTTGTACCTAAATAATTGTCATGATTCCTTCAACATATGGTTAGAGACAACCCTTATGGTTGAGACAATTTGGATTTGGATATTTTTTTATAGCAGTATATACTGGAGTTTAATAAAGATGGACAATATGGATTATCAATTCAATGATGAATTTTTTTACAGTAGTGCATTTCCAATTGCAAACCACTCTAGAATTATTGTGATAAGAAATATAATGTCAGATATATAAAAAAAAACAAATATGCTTGCAAGAAATTTTGATGTCTTAAACTTCAATTATCACACTGAAATATATTTGTTTAACTTGCATGCCAAAGTGCCAGCAAATTGATTATGAATGTAGCCTTTAGTTACATAGGGCATTGATTTCAACAAGATTTTCATTCAAAACTAGATATATCTGGCTTTCCAATTTAAAAAATGTTTTATTTGTTTTTATCTTCTATATAATGTTATAGATTTAAACTTAATTGAAAGAAGGGTAAGTTGGAGTAATATAATTACAATACTTTTTAGCACAGTTGTGGCCATATATTATAAATATAATAAATATATCGAGAAACATATAAAAACTTACCATCATCAATGATATTAATTGTATAAGTTAATAATCCACTTCCAAACATTCTTTTGACACAGTCTTTGTTTATCTTAGTTGACATTCTTTTAAAAAGTTCCTTTCGATTGTCTCTGCAAGGATGAAATTTCAGTTTACATGAGCCATTAACACATTTAAGGCAATGAAATCTACTGTTAAACACTGTCATGTTTTGGTTTGATACTGCAATTCCAAAATTACTCTTTTCACATTTTAGTAATACCTCATACTGGCAAGTATCAGAAGGTTCGATGGCATATACACTTATTCCAAAGTTATTTTCATCAGTATCAATCATGCTTATATAAGTTTTTCCATTTCTTTCCAGTAAATCCATGTTATTGTATGTATACACATTTTTTATTATAAAAGAATGAGTATGGTAAGTATCACTATGCTTTTCTTTGAAGTGATTAGACAACATTAATGTTTTGATAGAATCATTACAATTTGCCTTAGGACAAATAGTAATCTTATGTTCACATATTTTTTCATGGTCTATTACATCCTCAAATGGAATTGTTTTCAAGCAACTTGGATACATGCATGGAAATGACATAAGTCTAGCTAGATGCTCATAAATTACAGCTCTTATATTGGGAACGGTTTTAACTGAAACACATCGTCCACACTTATATTGACTTCCATCTTGTGCAGTTAATGTAATTGGAGAAACTGATAAGGGACCACCACAAAAAGTACACTTCAATTTTTCTATTACATCAAGTGGAACTACAGATAAATTATCCATGGTTTCTAAAAACAAAGATAAGATCAAAGACAACACAAATCAAACAATTTCAAAAGTTACAAGCAATAGTTGCAGTTTAAGTATTTATCAAAACCACAATTACAAACAAATCTACAATGATAGCATCACTTGAATTACTGTCATAATATGCTGTTTCCAATTACAGTTTTAATCCTTTAACTTGTTTGTAGAATATTTCAAAAAATCCATGTTCCTGTATGTAGCATCACTGAGGACAAAAATCCACAATTTATAAGGAAATGTTGAGCTGATAGAGAACATCTATAAAAGGATGGCTAAACTTATTGAAATTAATTAATGTTGATTGAATATGATAAATTTTAAAATAAACGTTTTAAGGTTATCAAATTAAGCATAAGCATGATTTTTCATATTTACACTATATAATTTATACACAATTTTATTATTTATTAGAAATATTCATAATGATGTCTAACTAGTTTAAATACAAATACCAGAGACCACCCAAAATAATTGAAAAATATTGATTTCTTATTGAAGGTTTACTTACTACTACTCACTACAATACTTCATTGCATTTTTTAACAGGGAAAACTTATCTGAAGATTTATTCATTTTCGCGGAATAAAATGTTTAGGTACTTACATATTTAAATTATCACCTTACACACACTAAACACAAAACAACTTGACTTTACTCAAAGAAAAAATATTTCTCTTGTAATATAAGTAGAGTATAATATATGTAACTCCTAAATATAACCTTATGTTAAACTAGATGCTGGCTCCAATGTGGATAGGTAAGTATCATAGATAAATAAATTAATAATAATATGTAGGTAAAGATAAATACCACACGCTACAATTTATTTATCAGTAAACTTGAACTAAAAGAGAGCCAAACCAAATGCAACCAAACCATACCAAACTCCCTTACAACCACAGAACAGAAAGATTCCTTTGGCTTATGGATCCTTCATTTTTTATGTTCGGATCCCTGCCGCAGAGTAATAATACAAGGTTTTCTATTCTGTATCTAAGTAGAAGTGAAGCAACTGACTGACAAGCAACTCTAGATAGTAACTTTTTAAATTGCTACTCCGGTGACTACTAGTGGTTAAGAAGAATGATTAGCCACTTTTATAGTGTAAATCGACCTTACTTTTCCACCCAAGTCAGCCAAGTCTGACAACTGAGAAAATTGAGAATAGTTTATTTTTTTATATACATGTGACACCTATGTTGATATAGGTTTTTTATTGTACCTAACATGTTTGTATTAAAAATGGAAAATCTGTGGTTAAAGTAATTTACTTTACCTTCCACAAGTTTTTGATTTGATGCCCTTTAGGATAGGATATAAAGTATACTGGGTTCTGGGTTATTAAAAATTATAAATAATTAATAAAGAATTATTATTTAATTATGAATCTTCAAAAAAAAGTCTGAACATTTTTTTAAATTGTGTTTCACCCATGTGAAATGGATTGCTCTGATCCCTTAAATTTTTATGGATAATTTTCACTCGATCACTAGAAAAATATTAGATTTTATAGTATGTTCACAATTTTTATATATACATATTGCGCCTGTTTTGGGCGTGGTTAGTGACGTCACTTGTGACCAGACGCCATTGGGTGTGTTCGGGGAGCACGCTTTCGAGCTATGTAGCGCCAAAAGCCATATAACGCAAACGAGGAATAGTACTAGATAGCGCCAAATGGCGCAAATAGCGTGCTCCCCGAACACACCCATTGTTTACAGGTTATAATTTTAAATTTCTCCGGGAAAAAATAAAATAAATTCTGTCATCTTTTCATATTTTTCTTATTACGGTTCTGGAAACTATCAGATTTAACCTTAGAACATAAAATAGTAAGGAAGGAGTTTGTGTTATATCTACAATGTTAAAATCTGGCGACGGATGTCGGCCATATTGGATAACCATTTATGACTCATACTTTGTTTACAAGTTATAAAAATTTAGTTTTCTGTTACAAATTTGGATTAATTATTTATTGGTAAGTAGCTATTATTATAATAAATATACATTATATATACGTAAACTATATTTTTATGTTTAATTTAAATTAATACTTTGTATTGATCCCTAACCTATCTACTCAAATTGACATAGGCGTATCAATAATGGAAAGAGGATATTTTATTTTAACCCCTTCAGACCCGGCGTACATCCCCATGTACATGATATTTATCAAGGGTTTTGTAATTTACTTGAACTATTTCTGATAATTGAGTCCCATTTTACACACAACTGTACATCCAATTTTCGATATTTGACACATGTAGCGCAATCTGTGCATTAAATTATAATTATAGTTATAATTAAATTTTATATCTTCCTTGAAAATATAAAATTCAGGTCTGAAGGGGTTAATTATCATTAATTTACAATTTTTTGGTTAATCTCATAACTGTATATGTCAATTATTTTTATGTCTATGGAGTATTCTAAAGCAACTTTGTACAATATATGTATTTGTGTATTAATTAACACATTATTACATTCACAGTTTCCCACGGGATGAAAATATTAGACGGAAATGGTTAAATATTGTGGATAAAGATAACTGGAGTCCAGACAAGAATAGCTTTTTAGGCTCACAACATTTTACAGAACAATCATTTGATAGAATTTCTTCAGTAATTGTTTTACTAGTACCAAATGCGCTATACCTACAATTAAAATCGCAAGAATGAAATATGTAAGTAATTATTACATCCACAAATTGCTTTAATAACATTGACCAAATCTATATTTTTCTCAAATCTATTTACAGATATTTTACTTAAACATATGTTTCACTAATATATACCTTTTTTATGCAGGTAAGTACTAACGACCCTTATGCTGAAGAGATAATAACTACTACCAGTACCTGTTCCTGAAACTCTACTTCTGAAAGTCCTCGTAGGAAACAATTTATAAAAAGCATCTGTGAAGTATATTTAAAAACAAGAATTTATTATATATGTAAAAGTAAAATAAATAATGTAGAAAAAATTAGACATGTTTACACAAAATTCAATTTAAGGGCCAATAATAGTGGTAGAATGAAAAAATTTAATAAAAATTGTGTAGTATATAACTGGTTTCCTTAAATCTAGTACCCCCATTTTAGGCAATGTTATACTATTTTTTTTCCTCTACTTTCCTTATTAAAATGGTTATTTTAATATATAATGATAAGTGTCCATACTGAATAATAATAGGTATGTTTCAATAAGGACATTATTATTCTACAAATAAAAATATAGGACGCCACTGTTAAAAAGTAACTTCCGGTAGCCATCTTGGATAACCATCCCGGTCACCTGTCCTTGAACGAGCAATACTTCCTTACTATTTTATGTTCTAAGGATTTAACTAAAATGTTATGCGACACTCTTAAAATGTCGTATGACGTCAAAAATAATGACGCACTGAAAGAAAGATTTGGTTTGAACAATACACAAAATTAGCTTTATATACAGTGTGGTTACCACTTATGGAATAAAATTATTTGTGGGGTTAGTTTAGAAGATTATACAAAACGCTGGGACCCGTTAACTTTGAAATTCAAATGTGAGCTTTTTAAACATAAATTTAAATGCACAGGGTGATACACGCAGGTCTGGCATCGTCCATGATCTATACTTTTAAAGAAACACTGTATATCTTTATGATTTTAAAAGCTCCTTAACAATACGATCTCAACGAACTATACCATACAGGGTGAAATTTTTAAATTATTAATAAATTTGTTCAAGAGAGTAAATACATAAAATAGTTAACGTAATTGATTTTTTACATAAAAACAAATGCTCAAAATGTTCACCTTGTTGTTGGCAATAACACAGTCATAGAATAAGGTTTATATAAGTAACACAGTGTCCTATAAAAGTCGTCCTGAACTTTGCTTAAATGCACAGGTGAAATATCTCTTTATTGAATATTCATGCGCAAATATTTTTGAATTTTCCCCTTCCACTGCTAAAATATGATTACTTCTTGCCATAGAACACAACGTATTGCTACCCAGGAATACCACAACTTAAATGAAAAAAACCCTTTTAGCTGTCTACTTGCCGTATAGCCCTGGCAGCTCAGACCATAAACCACAAAGAAGGAGTTCCAATTTTTATTTCGTTTATTTTTATTAGTGTGTATAACAATAAATATTCTGCGATGTTCCAAAAAAACAAAATACATATCCACACAAATAAAATAAACAATGAACTAACATCTTATGATCTTTTACATAATAATATACGGATTGATAGGCTTGCCAACAATGCCAACACAATTTTATAAGGGGCACGGGGTACGGCACGAACATTTAGGTGGAACAACGAGAGTGGGAGTTGGTTCGCGCATGAGTATTCAATTTGTGCCATTAACGAGATGGGTCTATTAAAATGCTGTGTACTGTATATGAGTGCCTAATTACTTAATTATTATACCTAGTCTACGTCTACCATCGTTCCCTTTAATTAAATCTCGAATAAAAATATAATTTAACAATTCTCAATTGATTTATTCTCAATTTTAAGCCATACATGTATGAATTGAATTTTGTTTTCATAAATAATATTGAATAACCAACAAATAAAATTTTTAAACAATAAATTGACTAAATATATCAAATTCCTATATATTAACGTTGAGACGCGCTATAGAATATCACAAGTGACGTCACATGCACAGATCCTTAGATTAGGAAAGCTCTCTTTCCTTGTCTAAGCACAGATCGGACGAGTTTTGTGTGTGTTTATCTATGGTTTTGATTTTGAACCGCTAGATATCTAAGTTGTATCATGATAAAAGTTAGGTTAGTTAGTTGTAGTTTCCAGTAGTTTCTTTGCTTAACTTCCTTAAGGAATTATTATATGCTAGGGAGCATTATTCACAGAAAAATAACTAGGATAACTATTTAAAAGTTAAATAATTTATTGTTTTCTCCCAATAATTCGTAAATTCCTTAAAATAATAGATTGGTAAGATTATATGTTTTAAAAATAATGGATAACTTAATATAATTTAATAACATGAATAAATTTTTTTAATTTTATCAATGATAATTTTGTCTATTAATGTTATTTAATTTGACTTCAGTTGTGTACATATTTCTAATTGCTTTTACATTTATGTTCCACTAAAACATTAATTTTTTTTTCAAGTAATGATTTGAAATTGTCTGCAAATCTATATGTATTGCATTTGGTTTTTTTAAACACTTTCAGAAATATTTACAGCATCTAAATAGTCCACAGCTTTAACATTTTTTGAAGCTTATGTGATATTTGGCAATTAAATTGTCTTGAATTATAGGTACTATTATCAACTAGGTATTACAAATGCCATAATCTAGTTGTATTTAGGGCCATTAATATAAAGGTTACTATTTTGTCACATAGAAAAGTTATAACTAGTAATACTAGTATAGACTCACATTATTTGTTAATCATTTCCTATAGGATTTACAATTGTAGTTCTTATTTAAGTAATTTTGTTTAGATATTTAATTTTGTGTATGTTTATATATTGTTATTAATCATTTTGAATTAAAATATTTACAGTTATTAAGATTTATATTCACTGTTCATTTTATTTTCAGTCATAATGTCTTTGTGTGAAGTTCCAGACACAACTCTTGCACTTTTAAAGTGCTCTTTGTGTGATGGCTATTTGTCGGTTTCTCCAGTAATGTTAATATCAGATGATGGAAGTAAATACAAATGTGGAAGATGTAATTTAATGAAAACTGTTATTAGTAGTCCAGCTACTATATATGAGCAGCTTGCTAAGCATATGTCATTTTCTTGTATTTATTCTGACTGCAATAAAAAAATACCATTTGCTAATGTCCAAGAGCATGAAAAACAATGTGAATATCGGGTTACAATCTGCCCTAAAGCTAATTGTAATGATACTATAAAGTTAACAAACATTGGTGTTCATTTTAAAGAAAAGCACAGTGATACCTTTCATGCAAATTCATTTTACATAAAAAATGTTTATGCATATTACAACATTGATGTTTTAGAAAAGAATGGAAAAATCTACATTAGTCTTTTTGATTTTGATGATGTTAATTTTGGCATAAGTGTATGTGCAGCAGATCCAACTGATAATAACCAATATGAAGTTCTATTAAAAAGTGAAAAAAGTCAATTTGGTATAACAATATCTAGTCAGGAAATAGTTTTATTTAATGAAAGAGAACATTGTTTCAAATGTGTTAGCAACAATTGCAAATCAAAATACCATATATATAAAGATAATCGTAAAGAAATTTCCAAAAGAATGACCACTAAAATCAATAAAGAAAGTGTTAAAAGGTTGTTTGGATCTGGATTGATATCATACACTATCAACATTCTTGAAAGTAAGTTATTTCTAAAAATGATTTTATTAATATTTAGGACATTTTTATGTAAATTAATTACAATAATATGGGTATATCAATATCTTGGCTAAAATTGCTGCTTGTAAGTGTAGAAATTATTATCTATACCTAGTTGATACAATATAAATACTGACCCAAATGACTAATAAGAAGTTAAATGAAAATATTTTGTTTATCCTAATTTAAATCCTAAATAAAATTTGTTTAAGTGGATTATATATGTACAAATAGTGTTGTGATGGCAACAATCACCTGAGGGAATAAAAGAAAATTTGGTCCTCTGGCATATTTGCTATTATTTACATTATAGGCCCAAGACCTCTAAATTTCAAATAAATATTTTTCATAAAAATGTAAAATATCAATTAATGAGCAAATAATAATACCTGTAAAAAACAAATCAAATTGTAACAAAAATTCAAAAAGTAAATATATGAAGAAATAATAAAATGTAGAAAAGAGAAACAAAAAAATAGTAATTGTGCCCATTGGGATTGAAACCCCCCAGTCATATTCCTCTTTAGAACCAGTTACTGGTGCTTAACAAACTATGCTTTGAGACACAGTACACTATATTGTGGGTATACTGCAAAAAGTGACCAAGTCAAGTTTTCTTAAATTCAACTTATTGTTACCAAGTGACTTTAAAAGATCATATCTTTATCAAGAAAAATTGTACCAAGTCAAATTTTAATACATATTAATAGGTACATATTATGTATTAAAATTTGACTTGGTCAATTTTTCTTAAAGATATCTTTTGAAATCACTTGGTCACTTAAGTCAAATTCAAGAAAATGTGACTGTCACTTTCTGCAGTATACCCATGATATTATCTTAGTTAAAAACTGTCAATCTAGTTCAGATGTTTCACTTCAGTTCCTTGGGATTGGCGGCACTATGGGGGTTTATATTTACATTGTAACAACTATATTATGGACATTACTAACTAATATTAATATATTTGCAATGTTGTGTTGCTAATGCTTAACTAGTGGTGAACATATTTCATTAGTTTTGATTATTACACATAATCAAATTTATGTATTTTTTAGAAGATAGACCTAAAGAAGCAAAGGTTGAAGTTAAAGATGCTATTATTAGAAAAGCAAAAAAAATATTTCTGCAACTTTTGGAATGCCCTTTTTGCAAAAATTATATGAGCCCTCCAATTCATCAATGTTTAAATGGTCATACAATTTGTAATGTGTGCAGAAAAACAACTGATCTATGTCTTACATGTAAAGAGGCTATTGCAAACACTCGTAACTTTACTTTGGAAGAGTTATCTGAAAAAGTTGAACTACCAAGTACAGAAGATAAAAAAAGCAGACCTGGTGTTAATGATAAGAGAAATTTGGAAGAAAATGGAGACATTGAATCAGAAAATACTCCTAGAAAAATCATAAAAAGTTAGCATGGTTTTCTAGATCAAGCTCAACAGAGAATTTGTATTTTATATTATTTTTGACATTTTCAGAGAATAATTGAAAGTATATTCATGGTGAATATACTGTACCATAAGAAATGTATTATTTACATATTTAGTTTGATAAATAATTTAAAAAATATATTGTGTGAAACATATTACAAAGGCAATATGTCTAAATATATGACTCCTTCATGGTGGTTTAAATTTTTTTTCTTAAACCCATCTATGTTCAGGTGTATTCTTGCATTTTTGGTTTTGTGCATTCTCTGCTCTGATCTTTCCTAATAAGGATGGTTTTTAATAGTCATTGTAAATACCGTTACTGATCAAAGAGTAAAGCTGTAAAAGTGGCTTTTAAAATTTTCACAAAAAATTTATATTTTATAATAAAATATTATTTTTTATGACAAAATGTTGCATAATTAGGGTATGGCACCCAAAAAACGTTTTGCCTGCCGCGCTATTTTTTCCTTCAATGGCAACACCCACCTCCTGCATTTTAATATTTCCAAAAAATCTGACCACTTACAGTTTTAGGCTATAATATGAAAAGCATGAACCTGAATATTAGTCGCTTCAACCTTCAACGCCTGCGGAAATGGGTCTGCTGTAGGGAAAGTGGTGTAAGTGATGCTGTTTTCTGCATTCTCTTCCAAAAACGATTATCACAAAATGTTTGGTGGGGAAAGTAGCATTGCTGCAGCCCAAAGTGCACGTAAAGAATTTCAAACTTGATGAAGAAGTGTCAGGATCGGGTACTTGGGAGTTTTCGGGGCCACTGATCACGAATATAATGTTTATAAATTGACCTCCGAACACCCGATCCGGGCCAGTTCTAACACTTCTTTATTTTTTTAATAGATACGCCCCTAAGTTTTTTATTACGTATTTTAGAGGTTTTCAGGTAATTTTTGTTGGTAATTTATCGAAAATGAGTTTTCTGTCTCTCTTTAACACATTACTCCTAGGGAGAATATCGCAATTTTACCCTAGTGATTACCCCCTTTGGGTTAAACTTAATTTTACGCTACGTTGATACATTAGAGTGAACTGTATAGGCACATGCCCCTTAGATCCAGTACCACTGATCATAAGGAAGGAAGGTAGGCTAATCAGAGGACTTTACCATTTACACGTTTTAATTGCATATGCAAGTTCCTGGGACTTTCTTAGATTCTTAATATAAATCATACAAACATTTTTTTTTACAAAATACTCGAGATCAAATTAGAAAGAAATGCAAAGAAACTCTTAATCTCTTGATATAGACAACTTCTTGATTCCATACTTGTCAGTTATTCAACGCTCATGCCAAATTTTAAAATATATTAAACAATACTTTGCACACGAAGAGGAATAAGAGGTTTTTCGATTAGTTCCGCATGGTTTTAAGCTGCCATTTATTTATTGTCAGAGTTGTAATTTATATCGGTCTATCCAAATTAACAGCTCTCATCGAGGTTTTTTAATATATTAGACTAGCAATTTATCCATGATAGTAGTTCGTCATATCAGGCATAGTTTCTATGCTTCCTTGCAACAATAAATAAAGTAATTGCCTTGGCACATGTATTTCTTGAAATGAATTTTTCCTGCTTTCGTTGCAACCATCTTGGCTTGAAATGTTGCGTGAAATTGTATAAGCCTTCTAGAGGTGTTTAGCCCTTTTGGCTACAAAGTCTGGGACTGCATAATAAAACCCTTGTTAGAAGTGGGCAATAAAAAGAAGCTGACAATTGCCAGGCCAAAGCGGCTATAAAGGGAACGAAGGGACGGACCTACTAGTCCGCAAATCCTCTTAATGGTGCAGAACCCTTCCGAGGCTTAACAAAATAAGGAATTCAAAACAGATCAAGGCCCGTACCCTTGTATGTATGTAAAAATTAGGGGTGATAAGTACACTGCGACCTATAGGATCTATTGTTTCCCCCCGTACTTGCCATGTTCTGATGTTTTCTCAGATTTATAGCAGCTCTTCGAGTCCTATTTTCCTGAGGAAGATTAGGACATCGTCGGGCTTCTAGCAGGTAGATCCCCCTCATATTTCATGTGCTCCTAGGTATCTAGCCCTAGAATTCTGCAAGAGGGCATTCTGAGAGTATGTGTATTGAGGTTGCATCCTCTTCCTCACAGAATCTGCACTTTGCTTCATCTGCTACCCTAGTTAGAATTCAGAGCTTTTTTTACTGAGCTTGAGGCAGCTAAGAGATATCTTCTGGTCATAGTTCCCCAGTAGTATCTTAGATTGCCTCAGTCCTTCCAGCTGATTCCAGTACTTGGATTTTTCCTTCTCCATTTCTTCCCTTAGTTTTCCTAAGATTACTCCACTGCTGATCTCACAAGATGGTTCTGGTCCCAAATGTGGGATTTCAGCTTATCTGCTGTTTCGTTCCCCTCTATTCCTATGTGTCCCGGGACCCATAGGAGAGTGACAGTGTTCTTCTGACCTAGTTCATTTAGTTTGCCTAGGCATTCCCAAACCATCTTCGAACTGATTATATTTGAGCTCAGCGCTTTGATGGCTGCTTGACTGTCCGACATGATCACAATCTCTTGTCTGTGGTAGTTTCTTCCAATATTAAATTCCACACATCTTTCGATGGCGCGGACTTCAGCTTGAAACCGTCCGTATACCACTTTATGGCATTCTGGTTTAAATTCTGTATGGTGTCTTCATCCCATTCAGATTTATTACTCAACTTTGTGATGAATTTTCTCACAAAGTTAAATTTCTTTGGCATATCATCTTGGAGCATCTTCAAAGTTTGATCAAATTGAAGTGATCGAGGTTTTTCCCTGATAATTCCTTTGATCATTCTATATATTGTTGTCTTCCTTACACTTTCTAGCAGAATGTGCAGTGGGGTCAAGTTTAAAATCACCTCCATTGCAGCAGTGGGGCAAGTTCCCATTGCTCCAGTGATACATGAACAGGCTAGTCTCTGAATCTTTGAGAGATTTTTTCCTCGTTGTACCCAGATTAGCCCTTGCGCCCCAAGCCACTGCCCCATATGTGATTAATGGTCTCACTATTGCTGTGTACGCATCCATTGCAGAATACGTGGGTTACATCCCCAGTTCTTCCCTGAAATGTTCCTGCACACCATGAGGGCTTGGTTGCTTTGTGTATTACTTCGTCTTCGTGTTTATTCCAGAGTAACCTGCTATCTAGGATTAGCCCTAGATATTTTACCTCTGTTTTCCACTCGACGATGTTTTCCCCTATTTTTATGATTTTTAGATTAGGTTCCTTTTTCCTTGTAAAGACTACTAGTGTGGTTATGGTGGGGTTGATGCTGAGGCCCACTGAGTCACTCCCCATTGTTTCTTTGAACAATATCACAGAGGACATTTTCATACTTTCCTTTTGCCAGGATAACCATGTCGTCGGAATACCCTTGACATGGTATGCCTTCCCTAGTCAATTGACAGAGTAGACTGTCCACAGTGAGACTCCACATAAGTGGGGATGCAACTCCCCCCTGTGGACAGCCTCTGGTCACATTAATGAAGATAGTGTTTTGTCCTGCCTCCATTTCTGCGATTATTGTAGATAGCAGTTGCGACATCCAGATGGAAGTCTTTCTATCTACTCCTTTCTCAATCAGTGCTCTTTTGACTGCCTCATGTGGCGTATTGTCAAAGGCCCCTTCTATGTCTAGAAAGGCACATACCACGGTCTCTTTTTTATTCAGAGCGTCTTGGATTTCGTCAGTCAATTGTGTTAAAGCGGTTTCCGTGGACTTTCCCGCTTGGTTCGCATGTTGACGGGGTGCAATGGCACCTGTTCCAAGATTTCTGTTCTAATGTAGTTGTCTACAGCTTTTTCCATCGTTTTCAGAACAAACGATGTGATCGATCTAAGAGATTTGGGGTGCGTAGTGTCCCGCTTCCTACTTTTGGGATAAAGGTGATTTTGGCCCTTCTCCACGCTTCTGGTATGTATTCCAGTTCAAGGTTGCTCCGACTTATTCGGACCAAGTGTGGAATTATTGCCCTGTTGGAGTAGGGCAGGTAATATTCAATCCGTTACAGAGGTTTTGAACGGCTGGAAGGTGTTCATAGCCCATCTCAGCCGTTCCTCACTGCATATGTGTTCTGCCATTGTAGTGTCTTCCCTGGTAGATCTTTTAGCTATCTCACTTGGTTTTCCCGAAGGGACTATTTCTCCGGCAAAGTGAGTTTCTAACAGGAGCAGAGCTCGGTCTTTTTCGCTTTCGCAGGTGATTCCTGGCATTTCTTTTAGTCTTGAGACGCAAGATTTATGTTCAGGTTAGTGTTGTAATTTTCTCAGTAAATTTTCCTGGGGTTTCTCCCGAGTGCTAGCTCAGCAGGATTACACTCTAATCTGAACGTAATTATTCTATGATCAGAGAGGGATGGTTCGTTCGATACTCTCCAATCTTTCACCCGATCCTTAAGATTCGGTGTACTTAGCGTTATATCTAGTACTTCCTTTCTTGTTCTGGTTATAAAAGTAGGGGTATTCCCTATTTTGTGTATAACAAGATTTTTATTAAATATAAAATCTAAAATTTTCTCAAATCTTTCGTTGGTGTCTGTGCTTCCCCATACGGTATTGTGACCGTTAGCGCCGCATCCTATGAGAAGCGGCAGCTTCTTCTGTTTACAGTACTCGACTAGTCTTTGCAGTTCTGTAGGCGGTGCAGTCCCGTCCCCTGCAAAGTAGCATGATGCTATTATGACTTCTTAAGGTTTATTCTTGAGGTCTGCTTGAATCGGAACGAGGTCTCTCGTCATGAACTCTGAAACACAAAAGTGATCAACGCTGTTACTTACCAAGATGCATGCTCTGGGTATGTCTACATCACTCACTTTATATTTGGCTTCCCGAGTCCTCTCACCTGACCCTCACGGACCCATGGTTCCTGGATCAGTACTAATCCCATTTGGTTCCTAATAAACGTCCTTGAAATAACCGCCGATGATCCCTTGGCGTGATGGGCGTTTATCTGAGCGATATTAATTCCCGCCATTTTTCTTACCATGGCTTTTCCCACGAGTAGCAAGGGAATGTCGGTCCACTCCGCCAGAGCCCCGCATGCAAGAGCAAGGCTACATACAAGGGGGTTTCGTCCGGTTCTCCTTTGTGGTTTATGGCCTGGTCTGCCGCTGCTATACGGCAAATAGAAGCTAGCTTTTGACAGCTTAAAAGGTTTTTTTCATTTAAATTGTGGTATTCCTGGATAGCAATACGTTGTGTTCACTCTAATGTATCAACGTAGCTTAAAATTAAGTTTAACCCGAGGGGGAAATCACTAGGGTAAAATTTTTGACAAGATTGCGAAAAACACGGGGTTTCGAGAGAATTTCAGGGATGGCGAGCGACTCCGAAGGATTGCGATATTCTCCATAGGAGTAATGTGTTAAAGAGAGACAGAAAACTAATTTTCGATAAATTACAAACGAAAATAACCTCAAAACCTCTAAAATCCGTAATAAAAAACTCAGGGTCATATTTAAAAACCCAGGGTCGTATCTATTAAAAAAATAAAGAAGTGTTAGAACAACCTCTTATTCCTCTTCGTGTGCAAAGAAGTATTGTTTAATATATTTTAAAATTTGGCATGAGCGTTGAATAACTGACAAGTATGGAATCAAGAAGTTGTCTATATCAAGAGTTTCTTTGCATTCCTTTCTAATTTGATCTCGAGTATTTTGTAAAAAAAATGTTTGTATGATTTATATTAAGAATCTAAGAAATTCCCAGGAATTTGCATATGCAATTAAAATGTGTAAATGGTAAAGTCCTCTGATTAGCCTACCTTCCTTCCTTATGATCAGTGGTACTGGATCTAAGGGGCATGTGCCTATACAGTTCACTCTAATGTATCAACGTAGCGTAAAATTAAGTTTAACCCGAGGGGGTAATCACTAGGGTAAAATTTTTGACAAGATTGCGAAAAACCCGGGATTTCGAGATAATTCCAGGGATTGCGATATTCTCCCTAGGAGTAATGTGTTAAAGAGAGACAGAAAACTCATTTTCGATAAATTACAAAAAAAATTACCTCAAAACCTCTAAAATACGTAATAAAAAACTCAGGGTCGTATCTATTAAAAAAAATAAAGAAGTGTTAGAACTGGCCCGGATCGGGTCTTCGGAGGTCAATTTATAAACATTATATTCGTGATCAGTGGCCCCGAAAACCCTCAAGTACCCGATCCTGACACTTCTTCATCAAGTTTGAAATTCTTTGCGTGCACTTTGGGCTGCAGCAATGCTACTTTCGGTGGGAGGAAAAATCTACCCCACCAAACATTTTGTGATAATCGTTTTTGGAAGAGAATGTAGCATCACTTACACCACTTTCCCTACAGCAGGCCCATTTCCGCAGGCGTTGAAGCGATACTAATATTCAAGTTCATGCTTTTCATATTATAGCCTAAAACTGTAAGTGGTCAGATTTTTTGGAAATATTAAAATGCAGGAGGTGGGTGTTGCTATTGAAGGAAAAAATAGCGCGGCAGGCAAAACGTTTTTGGGGTGCCATACCCTAATTATGCAACATTTTGTCATAAAAAATTATATTTTATTATAAAATATAAATTTTTTGTGTGGCTTATTAATATATATTAGACATATTAATATATTTAAAATTGGTGTTTTATAAATGGTTATATTTAAAAGAAAACAAAATACAAGACAATACTGTATTCAAAACTCGATTCAAACCAACTCTAGCACTGAATGGAATAACTTTTTATAAATGAGAATATTTCATAACATAGTTGTTTTAATTTTGTATGTAGCACGGCGCATTTTGGCGCCTGATATGAAATATCGAATCGACAATACATTTTTTCGTTTCTTTATAGCAAGTATTTCGTAATAGATATAATACATAAAACAAATTGTAGGTTAGATATTTCGTATTAGGAGCCCAAAAACAGTATACATTCTCCGGGGGGCGGCAAAAATAATGCTAGAAATTGATACAATATTATCATCTAGCATTGGCGAAATGCGAAATATGTTAGGAAGCGCAATATTATCTGTTTCAAAAAAGTTGTTTAGGGATATTTGGAATGATGGCGATGATTTCAATGAGATTGCGAGGCGATTGCCAATGAATGAATGAACTAAAATACACCTTTACCAAATTATTCAACTGTTCCATCCATCTCCTAGGGGTTATCACTATGAAAATTTTAAAAGCCACTTTTACAGCTTTACTCTTTGATCAGTAACGGTATTTACAATGACTATTAAACACCATCCTTATTAGGAAAGATCAGAGCAGAGAATGCACAAAACCAAGAATACACCTGAACATAGATGGGTTTAAGAAAAAAAATTCAAACCACCATGAAGTAGATAGAGTCATATATTTAGACATATTGCCTTTGTAATATGTTTCACACAATATATTTTTTAAATTATTTATCAAACTAAATATGTAAATAATACATTTCTTATGGTACAGTATCTTCACCATGAATCACAAGCAACATCACAGCACTACAAATTCCAGTCAGCCATATCAAAATGACATAGTCGACCAGAAATAGGTAATATTGGAGCTGGTCCCATAATGCCTAAGGTTGTCTCAATCTCACGATCTTGCAATATCAGTTCGCGCGCAGCATCAATGGTTTTCGGAACAACAACTGATGTTGGACGACCTGCACGAAATTCGCCTGTTGCTGAGTTAATCCACGTCGAAAGTTGTAAAAAAACTTGTCTTAATGACTAGTTTGGATGTGGGAGTTTGTCTTTATCAGCCGGCCAAGTGGAAGGGAACTACAATAAAAATCAAAATCCCCCCAACTTCAAGGTGGAACAGCAGAAGCCGAGTAATGCATGGTTAGAGGATAGTCTAACTGCTATTATGCGAACTCCGTTTAATTTAGCCTTCCTACAGCATGCAGGGCTCTGTCTTAGGTGACCTACTATCATTAATGGGCCAAGAACAAAATTTAGCAATGGAGATGGTGGACTCCTGTAAAGGAGATGGTAGACAGCAACTAGAGTGCTTAGAAAGAAACAAACCCATGAATGCAATTAGGAAACATATACATTATTAGCATTATAGAGTTCAAGTAGATTAAGGTAGGAAAAAAATCTTCATAGGTCGAAGGGCGGAGAAGTGTGACGGCTTATACGACCTAAGAATAATCTGGGAGAGGATACACTGAAATGGAATTTTTGGATAATAAAGACGATGGCAACTTAGTTGTTTGCAAACCACTTGAGTAGGTGCTAAACTTTTTTTACCAATAACGAAGTATACAGATTATAAAAATTTATATAGTTCTTATTAACAGTGTTCTGTCTTATTATAAAATAATTTGTTATATTTTACCCATGTTTTATAATTAAAATTAGTTTATTCCTGCATCTGCAAGGGCTTAAAATAACAGTTTAAGTATATAATGTGGTATTTCCAGCCAATATACTTGTTATGGTTTTAGTTTTTAAGATGTTTTAGTATAAGTTACCTTATGTCAATATGACGTACGGTATGAAAAAATACCGCATTGAGTATTGGTACGTTTGATCATTGTATATGTATGTTACATTAATATTAGTATTAAAATAAATAACTAAAATGGTTTGTTGTGCATTACAATTGGTTTAGTAAGAAATATACAATAATACTTATTACCCTAGACTATTTACCGTTCATTGAATTTTAAGGATTAAACTAAATCATAAAAATAATCTGTTTAATGTCCATTCATTGTCATTCTGTTCCATCACCGTCTCTAGAATTGTATTATATGCATCTTGTATGTTTATTTAGAAGAAAAATACAAATCCTATAAAATCATTTTTTTTCATACTGTGCACTTTTACTTTACAGTACTATTCAATTCTCCCAATGTTGATTGAAATAAGTGAATCAACATAAACTAATTTTTTATTCTAGTTTTTGAAGATTGACATTAATTATTGTACAACCGCTGTTGCCAGTAATATGTATTAATGGAGTTGTTGATGGATTTACAGTGTTTTCTGTAATCGCGGAACACGTGTGGCTGTGATGTAGCACTTCAACTAAAGTTTCGCCCCTTTGGATCATTCTTACAATCTTATTTTTGCATTCATTCGATTCTTCTATATACTTTTCTGCAACTGAAGAACTCTTCCATCCACCGTGCTGTTTTAGAACTTTAAGGTCAGCTCCAGCATTGGCCAACTACGTTGAGGATGCCCTCCTAAAGCAGGGACTCCACTCCAGGGACTAGGTACTCCACCAACTGTATGTATACCAGCTCTTTGAGAGAGACATTTTCCTTGTCTATCACCCACCAAAAGAGCTTTCAGGGAGACGTGTTGCCGTAAATTCATGTATTTTCTAAACACATCCAAATAGTGAACCTCATCACTGTTAATCACAGTGAAAGCTCATCTAATATGCGTTTTTGTCTGGTTAATCTTAACTACTAGCTGAGTACCCGTAACCTCCACATCACTAATTTCTAAATTATGGAACTCTTCCCTTTGGCAACTCAAAGTAATGCTATCACTTTGAGTAATAGATATTCTTTATCTGGAGCGTCCCTCATGAAGCTTTCAATTTGTTCCTTTGTCAGCATCTTCGACTGGTTTGGCTGATGGTCTACATTTGGTTTTTTCAAACAAGCTATTAACTTTGAGAAACTTGATATGTTGACATTCTCATTAACCATAATAATTGATTTTACCATCGAGTATTTGGACCATAATGAAGAAGGGTTGAATGTTTTTGACTGAAAATTTAAACTGTTGAAAAGAATATTCTTTAAAAAAACTGTTCTTACCACATCCAAAAAGTAAGCCAACATCACATTTTCATCAGCACTACTTTTCAAATTGTGTTCACGCCAGTTGCAAAACAGCGCAAATTCTTTTTCATATCTTTTCGCAGACTTAACTGGAATGATTTGCTCTATGGGCTATCGCTTCCGCAGTTTTCTCAGCAATTTCATCTAATTTCAAATCCATTTTCTCCGCAGATATTTCGTGTGTGCAGAAAAATTTAATATGTCTGCCTTTATTTACATTGTTACTTGGTAACCGCTGTTCATTTTTTGTTTATAAAGCAAATCAACCATGTTAAGAATAAATCAAGTAACATAATTTCTTCGCAGCAGTCTACATGACTTCCTAATAAAATATGATCAAATATTTCATATTTTATTGCGTTTAAAACCAAAGGCAGTATGAAAAAAATATAGTACGATACACGTCCGTGAAGTGATTATTACGGTACTCGATTGGATATTCTTGACTCGGCTCCTTCGTCGTGTGGTTGAATAAACAAAAGATAGAAAATAAATACACAGCAAGGCATAGACGACAGGTCAATGTATGATATTCATGATCAAGTTCATTATGTTGTTGATACAGCATTTATATAATTTATTTATAGTAATTAAGTGTTGTACTCTAATCCAGTCATTGTAAATATAGTTTAATGTCTTTAGTGTAAAAGTGTTATTCCATAGAACCCCCAATATTACAGTCGCCTCATCCATAAACACCTATCTCGTACCGTAATAAGTCACGTAAATAACTATTCTGATATTCTTTTAAATTGATTTAAAATTTTAATTTAATCAATTCCCTCAGCTTATTTTTTTATAAGCTATCTGGAGCTTGGCTATAAGAAATCTGTAGCTATTACGAACATTTTACTTAACAAAAATTAATAAGTAGATTTTTTTGTTCCATAAATACAAATCTAATTTAATAGTCTAAAATAAAAATGTCTATAATTAACTAACATTGACCAGTCTATTGAATACCGGGCAATATATATAAGTAATCCAAAAAAATGTCAGATCCTAAGAAATCTTTTTTTTTCAATAACTGATTCCAAAAGGAATTATTCTAGATGATCAAACATGCGGATCTCTGAGTTCTTTGTAAATAGTTATAAAGTCAACATTTGATAAATGTGGTGATGCACCTTAGTCCTTAGTACAAAAAGTAACCTAAAATAGCTTCATTAGCTAGTCCCTAAATTAGGCTAAATAATTTCTATTGTGCAGATTTACTTAAAACCGCATGTTTATTAAGGTAGCTTAATTTAATTCTTATTTTCCTGGTACCTACTTTGATCCTGCTTGCACTGTATCCAGAATATTATTTATCCTCCAATAAAGTAACTGAAAACTTCCTATACGTACAAAAGCAATTTGCTTTTAAAAATAATTAAACTTACTTTACATGGTAATATAAAAACATCTATAATGAAGAGTCGTGTATTTTTAAATACAAATACAGCTTTAAGTATAATAAAACTATTAAATTGTAATCAGTAAAACTATTATTTATGATGTATAAGACAATACACAATTATTTAAAAAAAATTTATTTAGGTGGGTATTGTTCACCCATAAAGGATATATACAGTTCCTCATACTCGTGTATTTAAAATAATAATGAAAAAACTTAATACCTGAATCAAACAAGTTAAAAAGGTACCTTTTATAATACATCTTCATCTATTTTATCTTGGCACTGTTTAAATGTCAAGAAATCAACTAATATGTTTTTATGCCTGCTAAAATTTATTATATAACCAGTAAAAATTCTATTGTAAATAAGATTATAAATAAACTTTTGAATCACTTTTATTTTAAAAAATTTGCTTTTTTCCGATAGATCATCGAAACAGCTGTCATTACATTTAATAAAGCTAATTTTTAAAAATAAAAATTTGGTTTCAAAGTTTATTTGTTTAATGTTTTGAGTAAAATGGACTTCCGCAGAGTAAGGGTTAGTACAATAAATTCTATTGTAATTCCCAAATATCTCCATTGTACAGTTCAATTTAACAAAAAGTAAATATTTAGCTCTAATTAAATGGTTTATTGTAATTTACAACTATAAAGAAACATCGATAATTAAACGAACACTTCGGAAGCATCCTAAAGTTAAACAAAAAAAAGATGTGCGAACTATACAGATATTAAGTTTGTCTTCAATAATGAATACATTCATTCGTACAAAAGTAACTTATGACACCACCATTCCTGAAATAAAAATAACATATTAATAATGTAATAAGTTAACACAACACATAATTTCAAAATCTGAGGATATCAAATAACATTTCACAGAAAATATACTAGATTTTAATTGCATATAAGAACAAAGTTTCCCCAAAAATAAACAAGAGAAACCAAATAAAAGTAATAAACGTTACCTGTAGGTACAGTTTTGAGATATATAATTTAATGAAATTCATTATAATATATGTACAAAATGGCCATACATTTTGATATGTTATATATTCGAAATAGTAAATTATCTATTAGTAAATGAACTAAATAATATTGTACATTATGTGTTTCTTTAAAGTAGGTACACTATTTTTCCAATATTTAACCAAAAACTTTTCACCATTTGAAGGTTTCTGTCTCATGTGACACATTTACGATGACTTGTGGAACAAAATTACAACAATAAATACATGTTCCAAATTAAATAACTTAAGCATTCACATAATGTATTGTAAATGCAAAACAAAATTCCCAATAATTCCTTTGCAATTTTCAGAAATTATGCCTTTAATAAATATATTTTTTACCAATTACCTATCAACTTATTTGACTTAAATAGAAAATGTTTTTTTCACTAATACTTTTGAAGTGGTAAAAAGTAATCCATTTCGTCTTTTTATTTTTATCATAAACCCTACTACTGTTTTCTACTTATTGACTATTTTTTAAAGAAAAAAGTACACAATTCTATTAGTTTATAAATTTTGTATGTAATTTTTTAATCATTAAAAAAAAAGATTATTAATTTAAGAAGAAACTTGTTTAAAACCAATCCCTCAGACAAATTTTAAATAACAAGTGCAAAATTAATTTTAATTTATTACCTTGTGATCAAGTGAATAGGTACTGCATAGATATTATTAACCACACGAAAACTGTAGGTTATCAAAATCTGTACCAGTTTTTCATATAGTTACTTCAAATAAACAGATAACCTAAACTGTCAGAACAACCCAAACTCGTTTGGCTAGATATATTTATCCTGAGGATGGATATTGAAATTTAACCAGAAAATACTAATTGGAAAAATAACAACATATCAATATATCATTAATTTAATTCTTAACAAAAAACTTATCCTTCTATAACAAATCAACCATCAACAAGCAATAACATTGGTTGCAATTAAAAACACCAAAAAATATATTTGAATGCTTAAGTCAAACTGTTCAACCATTTTTTGCTTCAGATTGTCTAATAATAGAGTGTGCATTTATTTAGCAAGTGAAAACTTGTTGATATTTTCACAGTGAGTAATAGTAAAATTAATATAAACCAGCAAATTTTACAGGCTTGCAGACTAATCACTCCTAGTCAATGGCTACTACTATCTAATGCCTGTCCCTCAATCCTCACCTATTATATTCTTAAGAATGAGCTCTTTAACTCAAAATTTTCAACATGATTTAATTTTCAGAAGCCAACAAACACATATCCGACAACTAAGCAAACTGTACCAGACTCACTAATAATAACGTAAATTCAAAATTTATAGAGAATTTATTTATCCTTGGATAACCTAACATGCCATATATGTAAACTAAACAGCCACCAGTCAAAACACTGTCCTCTGTTTACTACATCAAACACTGAGTTACGCCAAATATCTGAAAAACAAACAGCAAGACATACAACAAAAAACCCAATCAGGTCAAACTCACGATCAACTAACAAAGCAGCTTACCATCGTAAACATTCTAAAAGTTATAAATAGGCGAGAAACTACTTTGAAACACGACACAAAAAACCCATAACTTAACAATTAGTAGATTCTTTCAAGATCGTCCGATCCGTTAAGTATTTCAAAAATATACACAGAAAAAATCACAGGAGTTACCAGAATATATCCCTACCTGAATGACGGAAAAACAAAAGGTACATGCACACAAGTGAGATATAAAATTTTATAACACATTCATCCAAACTATCAAACAGAACCAGACAGCGACAACTCTACAGAAACTATTTAATACATAATCTTTCTTAACTATGAACAAAACACTTGTTTTAATATCAGAACAGGTAGAGGGTCAACTATCAACCTATGTCTCTGACAACCACATACTCTGACATGAGTCATTTGCGTGATTTATATGATACCGATCATTATCTCATATTTATTAATAATGAGAAAACCACAATGCCTACAGTAGAATTAAAATGGAACTAACATTCTGTTAAGTGTATGTGTAACGATAGCATGTTCGCGGGCATTTCATATTTATTGATTTATAGATTAAGTGCGGTGTGGGCTTAAATAATTTTTACCTGAAACCGAATACTTAGAATTTAGTTTATTTAATATCATTATAAAAAACCGAACCTTAATATCTATAAATTAATGGACTTTTACTGCCAAAATCTATAAATAATAAATGATTCTCTTGTTTTAATGGCAATCTGTAATTTTAATGAAAAAAATTTCATTTATTTATAAGCTCAAAACCAACAAACCGTCTTTTTTAATATCATTATGTCAAGGATTTAGTTTCCAACATTTTCTAAGTCTATTTAAATTTCAAAACATATACAATTTTCTTCTTTCCAAAATCTAGTCTACTTATTCACTCTAAAAAATGTGACAACGTAGCCTAAAAATCAATTTTTACATCTATCGTCGACTAATCAAATTATTCTTAAAAATTCAAAGATGCTCATGCGCCTCAGAGGAGTGTAACCTAAAATACACCTTTACCATGACCTTACCAATTTAACATGTTGTTAAGTAACAGAGGTTTAACAAGCTTTTATGCAAGCAGATATTTATACAATAGTTCACTCCTTTAACGAATTAATTACAGAATCAGCAAAATAAAGAAAAAAAACAGAATTTTATGAATTATTCAATAAACTCGGCAACACTTTTAATATCTACACAGATGGATCAAAAAACGAAGATGGGAGTGGGGCAGCTATTTTCTCAGAACTTTACACATTAACTTACAAAATATCTTTAACTACAACAATCTTTTCTGTTCGCTATTTTGAAAGCTTTAACCTTAATTAAAAATATAAACAAAGCTGCATTGGACACGCTAAGCGCGATTATCGCTCTCAAACGATTAATGTATTGTGACAATCCTCGCTTACTTCAAATAAAAAAGAACTTAAATAGTTAAGAAAATAGAAAATGTTGGGTAATTTTATATAGGTGCTTTCTATTATCGGAATCAAGGGTTACCAGGCTGTGGACAGACTGGCTAAATAAACACCTACCAATTCAACCTCCGAGGAATATACCACATACTGTTCTGAAAACATTCTTAAAAAACAAAAAAAAAACTAAAACTTAGTAACAAACTTGGAACAACTTTTCAACCAAGTCATATTATGAAGTAATGAAGCACTATAATCCTTGGAAACCAGATCTTAATAACAGAAAAGAGCAATTGGATATATACGACTGACCTGAATGTTTTACTATACTTTAAAAAATGCATTATATTTAAAAAATCTATTTATAGCGAAATGCTTAATAAATACACGCTGTGTGCGCATCATGGTTGATGCGTTTCGTATGTAAAAAAAGAAAGGTTTTAAATAAACCAGATTACTTATAAATTATGAAAATATAAGATGTTGCAAAAGCCATTTATTATTACTAGAAATGAATTGGAGAAGTATCCAAAAATATTCTTCCAATAACCATATTTTCACATGTCCACGGAAAACGTTTCTACTTACTTAATTAGTCTCTTCTTTTATATTCTCTGTAGATGCGTTTGCTGTTTCCACAGTTTCGTCAGCGGTAGTTTCCATGGCTTCTTCAGTTGCCACTTCATTAGAATTGGTTGCTTCTTGAATCTCTTGTAAACTAATTATGTCATCCTTAGAATCTTCAGTCTTAACCACAGTTCCATCACCATTGGTTGTTGTTGTTGTTTCCTTAGAATTGGTTGAATTTTCCAAACATTGCTTCTTGGTATTCAAAGGACATTCCAACTCGTGCGTTGCCACTCTCTTTATACCAGCTCTAAATGCACAGTTTTTAGATTCAAAACTGCATGGTAATTCAACAGATTCCGAAATATTTTCCAAAATGAAATTTCTAGTTTCTTCAATGTTACTTTCGCAAGAAGGACATTTTTCGACCTAAAAGATGGATGTCAAACATTCCGTATTAATTAACGGTAAGTATCGTTTATAAAATTAAAATTTCGCGACGCGATTGTGCACGATTCCAAACATATGCTGGGTGATTCATTTAGTATAGATAAGTATGACTTATTAATGGATAAATTTAAGCCAATTAATTTTGGCTAAATTATATATACCTTAAAAAATATATATTAAGTAGTATTACCTTTGACTTGCAGATGTTACACAAAGAATGACCAGCAACACATTGAAAAATGGGTGTTACCATGTAATCTTTACAAATAGGACACTCAAACAATTGTCGAATTATTTTATCGTTTTTGTTAGTTTTTGATTCTAAAATGTTGATTTGGTAACTGAGAGTGCCTGATTTAAAGGCTCTTCTAATGCAATCTCTGTTTATTTTCGTAGTAAGACGACGGAAAACTTCCTTGCGTTTAACTCTATATGTATGCTCAGTATTTTTGCAGGTACCTAAAATAAAATGAAGTATATTATATAAGTATATAAATATTTATAAACACTTACCAATTGAGCATTTGAAACAATGCTCCTTTTCATTAAATTTCAGCACCTTTTGTTCACTGGAGACTATATAAGCTTTCTTATTTTCTGAGAACAATTTTACTTCATAAGTTTCATCATCAGCATCTATGGCACAAACGCTGATACCAAAATGAAAGTCATCAAAGTCAAAAAATAAAAGGTAAGTTTTTTCGTTTTTAACTAATACATCAACATTGTAATAGCCATAGATGTTTTTCAACAACACCTAAAAAAATAAAAATGCACATTTTGATATTACAACAAAAAAATCATAAACATTACTTAAATAAACCTGTCAATAAATGCAATCAGATGCAATAATACTCTTTTCAGTTTTCTTCAGCTTTTAATTATTATGAAAAAAAAAACAAATATAAAAAATTATTTTGTTAGCAATTAAAAAGAAACAATGAATTGAGCAGATAAAATTATTATAAACAAATAAAAATAATATTTTAACTATTTTCATAAATATTCACAATTTTCTAAAAAACAGAGGAGTAGTCAGAAGGAAAAAAAGGAAGAGACACAATAAATATATCTAAATATGACACAATTCTCCAAGCGAAAATTATGGCAATCCACTACTGTGTAAAAGAAATTAAAAAGTTGGAAAGAATATAATCTTCCATAGCCATCTTCACAGACATCCAAGTAGTGCTAAAGGTACTAGATTCTGTAAATGCCAATCCTAGGCTAGTATGAGATTGTGTGCTTGGTTTAAATACTCTGGGAGACCATGACAGAGTTATGATAGCCTGGGTACCAGGACATGAGGATCATATACGCAATGAGAGGAAATGGATCAGAACTTTTCTGCAGGATTGCAAAAAAAACAAAATATAAACAGTCACAAAAATGTAGGTAGCACAGACATCACCGGAATGGAGAAGACTTTCACCAGGACAGAAGCAAGTGAAACAGTTCAGAATAGAACATTTGCAAAACATCACAGTAGACTTGATGAGCAAACACAGAAAAATGGTCAATCAAAACTGTGATGTCTACTAGCATAGCTGGATAGGCCTCTTAAGCTGATGGAAAATACGGTCTCTAACTATAGAGCGGGTCACAGTTATTATGCAGCGTGGCTGGCATAGGCCAATGTAAATCTTATGGGCGAATATTCAACACTGTTGCCGCTTTGGTTAAATTTATTGGTAAAATTTATCTAAAAGCATAATTATAAATATTCTTAATTACTCACTAAACGATTTTCAAATGAATAATTTAGTCAACATTTAAATCATAATAGTAACACAATGGCAAGTTATATTCCCGCGCCAGTTGGAACCAAATTCAAAGAACATGCCGATATGGCAACGCCGTCGTCCATAAACGCAATGCTGCATAATAACTGTGACCCGCTCTATAGTATCACAATAGATATGGAAAGGTTGCAGTGGAATTGGTTTTCTCATACACCTATTAATATAGGGGTGCGTTTGCTTTTACATGGAGACTACTTACAGTAACATGTAATATATTACTGTAACAGCTATGCTATTATGAATCAGAGATGTTATAATTGTTAACTAAACTTTGTTACTAAAATGTTTGTCAACTATGCAACATGTTTTCAAACCTCTTTATTTTGTGTTAGTTAGCATTTTCTGGTTGTTTATTTAAAGATAGTTAAAAAATTGTGTAATATAAAATTTGATCTGTTCATAGTCTAAGCACCAAAAAGGGAGGTCATCCACTACAAGTACAAAAATACACTTTATCATTTCTTAGACACTAGATGAACAATAATCTACTGGTTTGGCAGTCTCTGGCCAGATGAATACAGAAATACAGGTCTGGCGCTCATGTTCCCGATCTAACCATTACATCTTGTATAGAAAATTTGTTGTTGTAGTGGGTTCATTAGGGGTGGTCTGACAAACAGTTGCATGGGGAACAGAAGTGCTAGAGTTGAATTTATGTATTCATCTGGTCATGGCCCCACCAGGTGCTGGAGAATTGTGTTCAAGTTCTGTGGATCAATTTTGTAGAGGGATGAAATGGAAATTTTGTTAAATAGGGGAAATATGGACAGAAAGGAGACTGCCAGACCAGCAGCTTATTGTTCATCTAGTGACCCAGAATTGATAAAGTGTATTTTTATAGTTGTACTGAATGACCACCCGAGGGGGTAATCACTAAGGTAAAATTCGTGACAAGATTGCGAAAAGTACGGGATTGCGAGAGAATTCCAGGGGTTGCGAGCGACTCCGCAGGATTGGCGATATTCTCCATAAGAGTAATGTGTTTAAGAGAGACAGAAAACTAATTCTCGATAAATTAAAAACAAAAATCACCTCAAAACCTCTTAAAATCGGTAATAAAAAACACAGTGTCATATTTAAAAAACCAGGGCCGTATCTATTAAAAAAAAATTTATTTTGGTTGTCACGAAACGAAACGTCAGATTAAAAATCTAATATAACATCAACTTGAAGAGTAGGAAAAGTAGCAGTGAGAATGTGAAATTTTTATTGTCATATCATTCTTAATAGAGTAAGTAAAAAACAAAAACGAAATCGGAAAAAATCGGTGTTTTTCAAATATCTTTGGTACTAATCGGAATTTCTTATATTTAAAAACATGACTTTGTAGGATTTGCCAAGATGCAACTTACTCCTGATTTAATCAGCTCTGTATCTTTTCTGGTTTACAAGATCCCTACAGTGTGCATCCTAATATGGGTTGAGGATAATTTACAATATCGTTATGGTCGGATTGGTCGGTGGTTTTACTTTTGTATGTAGCACGGCGCTTTTTGGCGCCTGATATGAAATATGGAATGAAAAATACATTTTTTCTAACATTGGCGAAATGCAAAATATGTTAGGAAGCGCAATATTATCTGTTTCAAAAAAGGTTTTTAAGGAAAATTTGCGAATGATTGCGATGATTGCAAAGAGACTGCCAATGAATTTGTGACAGTATTGTGAGAAGTGGTTCACCCCTTGTGACCACTTTTTTTGGTGGTCACTGCTTGGACTATCAATTTAATATTTCTTTTTAATTGCTAATTAAATAATTATGTTTAAAATTTTTTTTTAAATTCTTAATATATAATGTAGTATATTTTGTGAAAAATGTGCAATGTTGTAAATTGTTAGTACCATTCTCTCTCAGTGTATTTCTTTTGATCAATGTGATATTTGTAACATTTAACCACTTTTTTGTAGTTCCCTGACAGAAATAAATATTTGTGAAAGCTTGAAAAACTGAAAAGAGTATTCTTTAAATATTGCTGCTTTCCCTTCTGTTTACATCATTTTGTCCTAATTGGTCAGAAAATTATCAACTTAGTAGTTTCTGTTTGTATATACATATTTTAAAATCCTATTCACACAACTTGGACTGTCCAAACTTTAGTATGACTAAAAAATATTAGCATATTTAAATACCTTATTAAAGTGAAAATTCTCAAGATGACTCTCCTTGAAATGAGTGCTGATTGCAGAAGGTTTCACTGTAACCTGACATTTTGACATTGGACACATTATTTCATTTTCTTCAACATCATTTAACTTTGGGCCTAGTTTTAAATTGATGATTGCTTCTTCAATTATATAGTTTCTAGTATTTTCTAATTTTGATTCACAACTTAAACATTTTGAATCTTCTGATTTAGATTTACAATCTTTGCAAATAGCATGACCTGATAAACACTAAAAAAAAATTAAAGATGTATGCTCGGATGTATGTGTTGAGTACAACTTAAAAAAATAAACTTACCTGAAAAATAGGAGAGGAAAGTTGCTGCTCACAACCTGGACAATGTAATTGTTCTTTCACATCTGTTTTAACAGGTTCAGTTGGTTTGTCAGCTTCAGTTTCATCATCTTCAGTGACTTCATCAATGACAACATCTTTACCCATTAACAGTTCCTCCAATTCATCATCATTTTCTGTTTCAACTTTTTCATCAACTACATTAACAATGCAAGAGTATTCATTCCCAAATGTACGTTTCAGGATATCTTTGTCAATTTTCCCATTAGCATATTTTAAGAGTCCCTTTCGGTAAGTGCAATACAAATGATATTCAAGTTTACAATCTCCTTTAAGACATTTGTAGCAATGGACACGTTCATTGTACTGTATAATATTGTGCTCAGTCATTACAATAGACTGTTTGCTATCTTTTGATTTAAATACCAATTCAAATTGTTTTTCAATGCCATTAATTCCACACAAACACATTCTGAATTTATCAATGTTAGTGTCATATAGAAACACATAACAACTTCCATCTTTTTCTAAAACACATATTCCACCACTACTATGAAGATTATCTAGAATTATCTTATCGGAATGATACAATTTTTGATGTTTTTCTTTGAAATGAGAAGCAAACTCCTTTTCTAATACTGCTTCTTGGCAATCAGATGCAAAACATGTTAATGTCCTATAGTTGCACTCCTTAAATATTAAAAAAATATATATTAAGAGCAAGATAAGAGTTATACAAAAATTATTAGCATTTTACAAAAATGGTATGTAGTAGCATTTTTTAAATAGTTAAGGTTGTTTTAATGTGTCATTATGAATTTTAATCATTTTTGGAAATTTGTTTTTACCACATACAAATGACCATAAGTATTTCAGTGGATTTTCTTGTGTTTATTTATTAACATAAGATTATTAAAAACATATTGTATGTAACTAAGGAAAATTATTAAGAACAATAAATAACTGAACTGTTGAACCAAACTTCCACTATTTATTCAAAAAATACGTACGTTTTAAAATGCAATTACAGCTGTTTCACTAATAACTAGCGAATAAATAGTGGAAGTTTGGTTCAACCGTTCAGTTATTTATTGTTCTTAGTAAGAACTTCCACAAAGTAGAGGTTACCACAATCAATTTCATAGAAAATTACAATAAAAAAAACTAATTATTAAGTTTATATCTGTTAAAAATTAATTGATGTATTGAATATTATTTGATATTTTGTTAGTACTATGGAAATTCACTTTTTTCAGAACTTGTTAATGAAATTATTTATTTTTATTATAAATTTGATAACCCTGTTTACTCAATCTAATAAACAATTTCTCAAGTGCTTCTTTTTACTTAGTTGATTTTAAACTGCTTTAATGCAAATTATAAATTCTTACCAGTACCTTTTTACTTTTAGCCAAAACTAGTTGCGCATTTTACTATAATTTAACATTAAATTACTGTGGTTTTATTGATATTAAATTATACATTTGTTTAAAGAGACGTCAATATTACCCATCCTATTTATAAAATAAATAATCTTACAATGATTTAAACAAACCTTTTCATGATCTCGCACGTTATCCCAAGCTAAAAATTCTTGGCAATCTTTGTAGATACAGGGAAATTTCATGTTTCTGGCTAACTCCTCGTACATTACATCTCGAAAGTTAAAACGTGTTTTAACTGAACACCTTCCACACTTATATCTCACATCATCTTGAGTGGTCATATAAATCGGAGGATATGAGAGATACAAGTTGCAAAAAGAACATTTTAAAGGTTTAGCAACTTCATGAGTAAGTATGAAACTTTTACTCGTCTCAGTTGTGTTTTGAATTTCTTCGATGGTTTCCATTTTTGTCACTAAACTTTTATAGTTTGTTGTAGATTAGTTTTACTATTGTTAAAGAACAATAATAACTTTAATGTTTAAATCAATTTTCACTAAAACCAAGCGCCGGCGGTATCACGGAGAAGAGGTTGGTAAAACGTCATTTGTCAATGTATATTTTTCTTTTTATTACCTGTGTTTATTTACCGAGCACAATTTAGTATGTATGTAAGTCTCGAAAAATTGCCTTAATACAAAATATTTATTTCTGTTCTGTAATGTTTGTTTTCGATGTTATTGTTCTATGGGTGCGATTATTTAAATTCAATAATTTACCCCTTAGATTAGGAAAGCATAATATGGATACCGCACTTCGCTTTATTTTGAGCTTGCGTTCTGTGACACATTTTTAACAGCCGCCATTATTTCTGTGGCAAACAAAGCGAATACAGCGTGTGCTTTATTTGTGAATTTTTAAGTGAAAATTATTGAGATTGTGAATTATTTTTGAACTGAACAATGGTGAATTGTTGTGCTTACGGATGCCGAAGTCGCAGCGAGAAAAGGAGATAGGAATTTCATTTTACAGGTAAACAAACGATTGTATATACAATGACCTTTGTAGATTTTGCTATTTTAAAAGATAAAAGAGTTATCTCTGAGTAATTATATTTAAGTATGTAATTATTCAGTTTTTAATTCATCTAATTATAGTGTTTGGATAACGCGGTTTAATAATATTCATTCTAAATCTGCATAAATAATATATTTTCTTGCTTCAAAACAGCCATTTTACCAATGGCGTAGGTAAGCAATTTTTAATTAAGTTTCTCCAAATAAATCTAGCTATTCATTTCAATAGAAGATTAATGCAAAAATGACTGACTCAAAACGACAAAAGAATTATTCACTGTAAAATAGGAGAATTTTCACTAGAAAAACATGTAGGTATTTTATGAACTTTTTATTTTTTGTTACAGCCTTCCTACAGATGTAGAAAAACACAAATTATGGATATGTAACACCAAAATTAAGGATTTGGGAACCAACTAAAAATGATAGGCTTTGGTCAAAACACTTTGAGGAATGTTGGTTATATAAAACTGATGTATTTCAAGACTATAATTCAAGACTACATTTGCTCCATGAAGCTGTTCCAATAATTTTTCATCAGTTGCACACATACCTGGAACCCAGGAAGGTATGTACCTACATAACTAATAACAATAAAACACCTTGGCAGTTCTAAGTAAAACATAATTTAAATTTTTTGTGAATTGGAAATATTTATATAAAAATATTGTTTTTTCTAGGCCAAATAGAGAGCACCATTCAAATATATTCAGAGTACAGAACCTGGTCCTTCTACTTCCTCAACACAGTCATTAAACCCAACAGCTGACTATCCTGGTTAAAAATACTGAAATGGAAGTTACTTCTAGAAACTATTAGAAGAGAAGGCTAGAAAAATTAGGGTATTAAAACAATCTATAAACAGGCTAAAAAGAAAAGTTGTTTCCCTTAAACAATTAATAACCAGTTTGAAAAATAAGAACTTGATTGATAATGAAAAAGCCATTTTATTAGAAAATGTGAGTAGTGTAAAGAAGCAATTGTTACAAAGAATGCAATGTCTAAAAATAAAAAATACCCACCTGAATTACAAAAATTTGCATTGACTTTAAATTTTTTCTCTCCTGTCTCAGGACAGTATTTGAAATGTGTTTGCCCCATAGAAGCACTATTGGGAAATGGCTGCAAACTATGCAGCTCCTGGTTTCACAATTGAATCATTCAATACTCTGAGTAAACTTATAGAAAATTTAAATAAACCATTATTTTGTTCTCTTATCATTGATGAGATGTCAATTCGCAGCACTTGGTATGGAATGGTAAAAGTTTCCATGGTTAGTCAATTTTGGGGTTGATTTGGATGATGATTCAAATGAATTAGCCAAAGAAGCTGTTGTTTTAATGATAGTTGCAATTAATGACACATGGAAGCTTCCACTTGGCTATTTTTTGTCTAATGGTTTAAATGGTGAACAAAAATGTTCTATAGTCAAACATCACTATTAATATCAGCAAATAAACAGTTTTAATTTAAGTATTTATTTAATATTAAGGTAGTTATAGATTAATTATGTTAATATTTTCATAACAAATAAAGATTTCTTATAATTACTAGTAAATTTTATTTGTTATTTATATACTCCTTGATTAATATAATATAGTTAGTATTTTATAATATAAATATGATTTTTTTGTTTTATCATACCTATTAAATGTATGTAGGTTTATTTTCGTTTGTCTAGGTAAATGATACTCCAGAGGTGGATACAACAGTTTATTGAAGCCTGGAACTTTTTCCAATTACAGTGACAACCTTTTCTTCAATATCCCGTCACAATATTCTGATCTCCCTCTCCCTCGCTACCACGGAAACCAAACCCAAAAGTCATAAGGTGATTCTCGTAAAACATTCTAAATAAAATCTTAACTAAAACTTCAATAAGACTTTAAAATAAAATTTCAACAATAATACTAAACAAAGTATATTAAAAATTCAGTTATCTACACTCGGCCATCCTATTGTGAATCCGACCCGGATTCACTTTGGTTATCAACCCAAGGTTTCATGAATTCTGCACATGTAGAAGTACGCACTGGTCCCTCGTGATGACCCACTTTTATTACGTCATATCTATCGTTGAGATTTACCTTTGTGACTTCATATGGTCCTAGGAGTTTCTTATGAATTTTAATTCCAACTCCAAACTGGGTTCTTTTAATAGCCACCAAATCTCCTTCTTTATATAACCTTGGTTTTTTCCTTCTTAAATTATAAGTTCTTCTGTTTTCTTCCTGTACTTTTAAAATCTGTTTTTTGCTTTCTGCTCTGAGATTTTTTCTCTCTTCATCAAATGTTTGTATTGTAGCTTCTTCCAATAATTCCTTAATTAGTATTTCTTCTTTATTCCTCATTTTTACTCCTGTCAGAATTTCGAAAGGTGTAGTCCCTATGCTTCTCTGAATAGTAGAATTCAATGCTCTTTGTACACGCTCAACATATTTAAACCATTTTTTAGGATCGTTTAAACTGAGTTTCGTAAGAACTGGAATGATAATACGATTCACTCTTTCAATCTGACCATTTCCTCTTGGAACTCCAGTGGTTATTATTATGCTTTGAATACCTTCATCAGTACAATATTTTTTGAATTCTTCAGAAGTAAAAGCAGTACCTCGATCTGTTATAATCCTACCTGGGTTTCCAAAAACTTGTTTTTGTTTTTCCAACCAACTAATAACCTCTTTAGTAGTTGTAGATTTACATGCATATAGCCAGGTGAATTTGGAGAAATCATCAACAATCGCCAATATGTAACGATAATTTTTATTACTTGAAGGCATTGGTCCTAAATGATCGATATGATATGTGTGCAATGGTCCTTCCTGTTTAGGTATTGGATGTAACATCCCTTCCTTCTTTCCTTCCTTTCTGTTACCTAATATACAAGGTATGCAATTTTCCAAACATTTTTTAATTTTTTCTTTCAACTTTGGAATATAAAATTCTCTTCTTACCACTTCTTCTGTCTTAGGGAGTGCAAAATGACCAATTTCGTGTGCTCTTTTTATTATATCCATTTGCATTGCTTTCGGAGCTACTACTAACTCCTTTCCATTCTCAAATTTATAAAGTATATGATTCTTAACTAAAAAATTTTCATAATCTTCTGTATTCAATATCTTCTTTATTGCCAATATATGTTCGTCCATTTCCTGTGCTCGTCTAAGTCGTTCTATAACACCATCTTCTTCAATCAACGTCTTCGTAATTTCCATAACAACTGGATAACGACTTAAAGCATCTACGTGAGACATTCTGCTTCCTTTACGATGTTCAATTTCATATGAATACTCCTCCAATAATAAAGCCCATCTAGCAACTCTGGTGGTCAAATCTTTCTTGGTCATAGTCTTCTGAAAAGCTGAGCAATCAGTAACAATTTTAAATGGTATTCCAAGTAAGTATATTCGAAATTTTTTTACTGCTTGAATGATAGCTAAGACTTCGAGTTCATAACTACAGTATTTTTCCTCAGCCGGAGTTGTTTTCTTGCTCATGTAGTAAACTGGATGGAATTTATTATCTTCGCTCGACTTTTGCATCAGACAGGCTCCATAACCAAATTTGCTCGCGTCTGTATGCAGTTCCGTTTCTCCACCATGCTTGTAAATGTTTAGTACTGGTTTACAAGATAAAAATTCTTTGAGTCTCTCAAACGCCTCTTTCTGTTCGTCACCAAAAATAAACTTCTGCTCCTTCCTCAAAAGATCACTTAAAGGTCTCGCAATAATGGAATAAGATGAGATGAACTTTCGAAAATATCCTGTTAAACCTAGAAAAGATTGAATTTGTTTAAGAGTGGTTGGTTGTGGAAAATTTTTGATTGCCAAAGTCTTCTCATTTGACGGTTGTACTCTCCCACCCTCAATGATAAATCCTAAAAATTCGATCTGCGTCTTTAGTAACTGACATTTCTTTTTTTTTATGTCTAGACCATAGTCTTTCGCAACCTGAATAACTTCTCTTAATCTCTCAAGTCCTTCTTCTTCTGTAGAACTAATTATTATTATATCGTCCATATAATAAAGCATAATATTTTTCAGCAACAATTTTCTAAAAACAGTACTCACGAATTTCTGAAAAACTGCTGGACTATTGCATAACCCAAAAGGACATTTTAGAAATTCAAACTGTCCGTGATGTGTAACAAATGCAGTATATTTTATACTCTCTTCTTCCATACCCACGTGAAAAAATCCATTCCTTAAATCTAGGGTACTAAAGTATTTAGCAGCTTGTAATCTATCCAACACATCTTCAATTAAAGGAAGAGGAAATCTATCCTTTACTATGTTTCTGTTCAGTTTTCTATAATCACAACATATTCTAGTACTACCATCTTTCTTTTTAACAAGAACAATTGGACTAGCAAAGTCGGATGAACTACATCTTATAATTCCTTCTTCTAGCCATTCTTCTATTTGTGCCTCAACAATTTCTTTTTCTGGTACAGCTAACCTTCTTGGACTTTGGTATATTGGCTCTTCGTTCTTCAATAGGATCTGCATTTTAACATCAGCTTCCATAATCTTCTCTGGATAATATTCTTTTATTAGTTTCTTTGCTTCTTCTCGATTTTTTCATTTTTTATATGTGTCACATCTACTACATCATCTTCTCTATCAGCTTCTTCGTCTAGTGTTATCTTCCACAAGAAATTCTGCTTTTCTTTCTTAAAAACAACAATTTCACCATCTCTAAAGATAACATCTATTTGATCTAAAACATCATTTCCCACAATCGCCTTGAAGTTTGACGCTTCAGCAGGGATAACATGGATTTTCAGAAGTAACTCTTCTCCATTAATGAAGACATTTCTATTGAAAGATCCCATTGTTACTACTTTGTTTGACCCAATACCTCTAAGAGTGATAAATTCTTTATTTATTTCTATCTCTTTGAAGTATGCTTCATATACGTCCTGTCGTATCGCAGTGATATCACTTCCTGTATCAAGAAGTGCTATAAGTTGAACATTATCAATATTCAATTTAACACTATTTTTTGGAACCATCTCAACTATAGTCATTTTTGAACTTCCACTTCCAGTATTCTTTTCTGGACATTTATTAGATACATGACCATAACCAGAACAAACAAAACATTTAGGTCCTTTTCGCTTTATCGGGACATTCGTTGGACAAATGACCTTTGCCTCCACAGTTAAAACAACATCGCATATTACTTTTCTTATGTTTTCTCTCGTCTTTGTCTTTCTTAGTTTCAGTTTTCCATTCCTTTATGTGTTTTTCCTCTCGGCTTCTCTCTTGAAACTTTGTAGTTTTGGAAGTATTAATTTGTTCATATAGCTTCACCTTTTCTTTGAATTCACCAAACGTTTTTGCACCATACAAAAATAAGCTTGTTTGATGTGTCATCCTGTATACCATCAATTATGTATTGAATCAAAACTTCACACTCTATATTTGCTCTACTTCCGATCTCTCGCATTATTAGTGCATATTCTTGTACTGATTCTTCTCTCCGTTTTTTCCTTGTCATCAATAATTTGTGTATTTGAGCACTACTAACTTTCACTTCAAACTCCTCAATTAACTTCTTTTTTAAAATCATCCATTTTGTAATTCCTCTTTCTGACTGAATAAATAGCCTAGCAAGTCCTTTCAATGATTTTTTTCGCAAATATCAGCTTCTGCAATTCATTCCATCCTGTCAGCTTGGAAATTTCTTCAAAATCTTCAATCCATTTTCGAACTGGATAATTGTCTTTTCCATCAAAAGTTCTGATACTATCCTCAACGTCTTTGAATGTCAATGAAAACGAACCCTTCAGCTTCCTATTTTCATTACTCCTGTTACCTCCAATACATTCATTCTCTTCTTCATCGGAGTTCACCTCGTCTTCCGATTCTTCTTCCACCTCATCATCTGTTACTTCATTTTCATCAAGTGACTGTAGGTCATTCATGAAGGAACAAATGCGTGCAACTACTTCTTCATCACTACCAGAATAATCAAGATCAAGTATATTACAAACAGCAATAAGATCAGGCAACTGCACTTTTTGCTTTACCTCATTTATTTTTTGCGTAAATTCTAAAGACTTTTTGTCTAAATGGAAACCAGAAAAGTTTTTGTATTCCACTTTTATTGTCTTATAAAAGTTACAAATACGTAACTAACTATAAAATACATTTCTAAAATACACAACTGACAATCAAAATTCTATTACAGAAAAAGTGTCAAAAAACTAAAGTACACACGTCACCTCGGTAACATAACATTTCTTCCCCCTTTTACATTCAAGTCGGAGAATACCGCTGAGGAGAACGGCGAAAGCGCTGCGATCTCTTGAGCGTTGGGGTAGCTGATGCCGGCACGTCGGCCGGTTGTGAAAGCTGCCGTGGTGTGGTCCACATGTCGGGCGTCGGCTGAAGCGGTCGTGTAGTTGTCGGTGTGACAATCCGTTGTGGTGTGGAAATCCGTTGTGGTGTAGAAAGCCGTGGTGAATTCGGTGTAGAAGGCTGTGGTGAATTTGGTGCGGATACCACCGGAGGTGTGCTGATTCCTGGTGTAGCAGCCTGTAGTTCGTTCTGCGTGGCTTGCGATGGTTGTAACAATTGATAGCCGTCATCCAGACGTACTGTTGTTCGGGTAGGGCTGATGACTCTAGGCGGAGTGTTCCGACTGGCTAAATCGTTTGGAACTACTGGGCGAGATTCAGGCTGGTAGGCTGGTCCAGAAGCAACATTTTCAAGTTTTGCCGCATTATCTAGGTCGCTCCTCTCACACCTTCTTATTTGGTCAATATGACGCTTATATCTTTTACCGAAGAAATCAACCTCGTAGTGGAGGTCTCCTTGCCGCGCAACAATTGTGCCTGGGACCCACTTATCCATTCGTGGGTTTCCCGAAAGGAAATAGACCGCTTGTGACGGCGCAAAGGTACGAAATGATGGTTCAAAATTAACTTGCTGTTTCTCTGTCATACGCCTGTGGAAACTTTCCGGCGCAACCAAATCCAAGCGGGTGCGTATGGAACGTCCAAGAAAAAGTTGCGCAGGCGATTGGCCGGTAGTCGAGTGCGGTGCTTTTCGATAATGTCGCAGAAATTCGTTTAGGTTGCAGTGTAGAGACCCTGGAGTGGTTGCCATAATTCTGAGGTGATCTTTGACTGTCTGAACACTTCTCTCCGCTTGTCCATTGGTCGATGGGTGATACGGAGCTATACATTTGTGAAATTTAACACCGCTGTTTTGCAAAAATTTTTTAAACTCCACAGAAGTAAATTGAGGTCCATTATCGGAGACGACTACTATCGGTACACCGTATGCTGCGAAGAGTTCATCGAGAATTGCAATGGTTGCCGAAGCTGTCGAAAATGTTGTTACTTTCACTTCTAGCCACTTGCTGTACGCGTCCGAAATAATAAAGAGCATCTTACCAGCAAAGGGTCCTGCATAATCGATATGAATCCGCTCCCATGGCCCACGAGGATATTCCCAGTGATGTTCACGAAATGCCGGAGGAGCGTGCGCATGCGCCGCACATTGAGCGCACGTTTTCGCCATGTGGGCAATATCTGAATCAATACCGGGCCAGTACACAAAAGATCGTGCGAGACCCCGCATTTTAACGATACCCAAGTGAGCGGTATGAAGCTCTGCAAGAATCCTGGGCCGAAGCGCGGGCGGAATAACAACGCGATGTTCAAACACCAAGCAGTGAGCTGTTGCTTTATAGTCCAATTCGGGTGCTCTATAACCCGAGCGTGCAAGACTTTGTCCGGCTTCTATCAGACGAAGAATCTTGCCAAGATTAGGGTCTTTTGCTGTTTCACGAGCAATGTGTTCAGCACGAACTGGAAGTTGCTGAATTTGTCGAATGATGAAACAGTCAAAATCGTCGTAGTCCGCTTCCTCCGGATGTATAGAAAAAGGGGTGCCGGCTCGAAGGTGGTGAACGGCCGTTTCGCTATGCATACGAGAGCAATAATCGGCATTGACGTTTGCCTGCGTAGGTTTAAATTTTGTATCAAAGTTAAAGTGAGCGAGGTAATCGGCGTAATTAGCCATCCGACTAATACAGAGCACAGGAAGTGATTTGTCCGGTTGAAGAATCTGCGATAATGGTTTATGGTCCGTATAAAGAGTGAAGTGCCTCGCGTATAAATAAAAGAAGAAACGTTGTACGGCCCACACGATGGCAAGCGCTTCTTTATCCATTTGGGGATAACGTCGTTCAGTAGGGGTCAACGCTCGGCTGGCATAAGCAATGGGGCGTTCACGCCCATCTGGTAGTCGATGAGACAATACGGCGCCCAACCCCGTTGAGCTGGCGTCAGTGGCTAGGAGTAAAGGCAACGACGGATCGTAGGGCATCAGAACTTGAGGTGAAATCAGGGTCGTTTTCAGATCACAATAGGCTGCTTGAGCGTCAGGAGTCCAAACAAAAGGAGACTTGCGGAGCACTTCACGTAGAGGACGGGCTCTTGTAGAGAGGTCGGGAATAAAGGAACTGTAATATGTAGCTTTTCCCAAGAATAACTGTAATGTTTCGGGTGTCGTTGGCGTAGGCGCGTCCCGAATCGCCTGAATGTGTTTATCGGACTTATGAATGCCTTGAGCATCGATGCGATGGCCCAGAAATTCGATGGATGTAGACGCAAACACACATTTATCGCGATTTAACCGTAGTCCATAAGAATGAAGGGTTTCTAGCGTCCTGTCGGTAATTTCGAGGAGCTTCTCAAAATTGTCGGCGTGTAGAACAATATCATCGAAGAAGTTACGTACGTTTGAGAGATCTTGTAGGATAGACTCCATACGCCGTTGCCAAATAGCGGGTATGTTGGCAGCGCCGTAAACTGCACGTGTCGGTCGTACGAGTCCATGCGTAGGTGTGTTGAGGGTCAGTGCTTCGCTAAAATCGTCATCGATAGGTAGATGAGAATAAGCGTCGGTGATATCTAAGTGACAAAAGAAGGTGGCGCCTCGCATCTGATTGAACAAGTGTTCCGGTTTTGGAATAGGATGCTCGTCGATGATCATGCGAGGGTTGACGGTGGATTTATAATTGCCTGTAATACGTAGTTTACCGTTCTTTTTAATGACTACATGAGTCGGAGAGGCCCACCTGGAACATTCCACTCGTTTGTACAATCCGGTGGCCAGCTTGGTGTCAATCGCCTTGGCATATGCGTCGCGCAAAGCCAGCGGTACTTCTCTTGCTTTTGCAAAGACCGGCGTAGCTCCGGGCTTAAGATGTAGGGTAGCAGGAGGCCCCTTCATTTTCCCAGCAGAATCACTGAATACATCTTTATGTTTCACCAACAACTGCTCCATCCGTTGGTTCTGCTCCGCGGTAAGTCGCGGAGTGGTTGTTAAGATTGTACGGATCTGATCTGGCACTGAGAACAAGTCGATAAAGTTAATCTCGGAAGCAAAATGTGCGATCCATTCTCTCCCTAAAAGAGTGTCAAAATTGCCATCGATAACATAAAGATTAAGTTTCCGTGTCTTGTTTCCAATCGTCGCCTGAACAGGAATGCGACCCAGGCACCTAATTTTGTGATGGGTATAGCTAACGAACTGCCGATCCGATTTATAAAGGGAAAATCGTGGTTTAATCTCACGTAGAGTGGCAGCGCTGATAATTGTACACGGTGCCCCCGTGTCTAACTCCATTTTTATTCTGCGACCATCAATTTGTACATCAATTAAGCGACGTTCGGATGACGTCAAGCACCGGACTTCGTTAACCTTCCCAAAATACTCGACGGGCTCATCTAGTTGTTCGGGTTGTTCTGTCGTGGAGAGCTGGAAAGTGGTTTTTAATGATGCTGATCGACAAACTCGACTAATATGTCCTTTCTTGCCGCAAGCATGGCAAGTAACGTTTAGAAAGCGGCATTCATTGCGTTGGTGGAGGCCTCCACAACCGTCACAACTTGTCTTGTCGGAAGGGTTGGTTAGTGGAGTGGTTCTTTGTTGATCTGAGCGTTTTTTGAAGGATGTTCGTCGATTAATAGAATTTTGTTCCCGCCGGGTTTGAGACGCTGCATATCCTAACTTGTTGGTCTCTTCAGCTCTAGAGGTCATCCCTGACGAGTTTAGTTCGTTGGTCGTGGTATGCGTCACTTCCAGGGAATGGACAATGTTGTAGGCGACGGTAAATGTTGCAGGTTTCTTTGCAATGACTTTATCGCACATTTCACGAGAACGCAGTCCAAATAGGAGCTGTTCCACAAGCATTCGATCCAGAAAATCTCCATATGCACAATGTACAGCACCTTGTCGCAGACGCAGAGCAAATTGGGCAACGGTTTCATTTTCTTGTTGCTTAATTTGTCGAAATTTGATGCTTTCCGCGTACTGATTTCTTGAACGATCGAAATGTGCAACGAGTGTAGTTTTTATGTCCTTGTACGTGGCGTCTTCCGGCAGACGGGGACTGATTAACGATTTCAGGGCGCTGTTCAGTTCTGTTCCCATATGAACGCGGGCATAATCACCGTGATCAGCATCGTCTATTTGCGCTAGTTTGAGGGCCCAGTCGAAATGCGTGAAATAATCTTCGACAGATACTTCTTCGGACGAGTGATACTCACGTACTGTGAACGTTGGAGTTCTTTTTGGTGAACTAGTCGTGACGGCGGCCGGGTTAGTTGCAGGCGTTGCATTGGCCGCTGCAGCTTGAATCGCATCAGCAAACATACTCGTAAGGGTTTGAAGGAGTTCAGGGGTTAACTCAAGTGGCATTGTAACTTTTTTTTTAATCCCACTTCTGACACCACTTTTGTATTCCACTTTTATTGTCTTATAAAAGTTACAAATACGTAACTAACTATAAAATACATTTCTAAAATACACAACTGACAATCAAAATTCTATTACAGAAAAAGTGTCAAAAAACTAAAGTACACACGTCACCTCGGTAACATAACAAAAGTCACGTACCTCTTTTCGGGTTTTCCTACCTTCCCCCTCATTTCCAAAGGCAACTACATGTAAAGCCTTTACTGCTTTGAGTGAACTACTGGAAATGTTTTTCCCGATTTTTGGCATATCTCCCAAAATAGGCATTTTATGTAAATTTTATTTTAAAACGCAATTAAAATAAATACGGTAAAATAATTACTACAAACTACAAACAGAATTCACCTTATGCCTCAGAATTTAGATTACTTAATATGCAACAAGTCGAGTCGCAACTTATTTTATATTATTTGGGAAAAATCAAAATGAACTTGAATATTGTGACGTTTACAGAATTATTAAAATAAAATGTAATAATAAATCAAAATTATTAAAACAGTTAATTACGTCTTCAATTAGCAACTCGTGCAATATGATGGTCTACTTCGTATATTGAAAAATGTATCGTACCTTGTTTATTCCACAATAATTACGTCTAAATTTTCTTTAAGTCCTCTTACTCTGTTCTACAGGCCTTACTTCTTTGTTTGGTTGTATTTGAAGTCGTCTACTCCCGTCCTTTCACGTCTCTTGCTGCTTTGCTCGAAGTATTCTTACTTCCGTCTTCTTCAGTTGAAACAAATGTGTCGTTGTCGTCTACAAGCTCTACTCCTGCGTCTGGTTGTGCTTGAAGTCGTCTTACTTCCGTCTTTTCTCGTCTATTATTTTACTTGAAGATCTTACGTCCGTCTTTATTCTTCAAAAATACATTCACCTTCGTGAACAACTTCCGTAATATGTTTCTTTCAATAAAATTTTTCGTTCGCCCCAAACGTCAGGAAAAACGTCAACTCGTTCACGCTTCAATTATAATCTTAACTGTATCCCGGACGAGCCCCCAAAAATGTAGGTTTATTTTCGTTTGTCTAGGTAAATGATACTCCAGAGGTGGATACAACAGTTTATTGAAGCCTGGAACTTTTTCCAATTACAGTGACAACCTTTTCTTCAATATCCCGTCACAATATTCTGATCTCCCTCTCCCTCGCTACCACGGAAACCAAACCCAAAAGTCATAAGGTGATTCTCGTAAAACATTCTAAATAAAATCTTAACTAAAACTTCAATAAGACTTTAAAATAAAATTTCAACAATAATACTAAACAAAGTATATTAAAAATTCAGTTATCTACATGTACCTATATGTACCATTGCTGAATTTTATTCACTTCCTTCCTTTGATACCAACCTATTATTTGTATCTAAGAAACATACAATTATTACCTATTATGTGGGAAAAATGTATTGTAAACATTATGTTACGCCCCTGACCCCATCGATTATGTGGCAAGTGGTAACAGTTTCACGACTCGGGTTACGCGTCCTCTCTCTTTCCTTGTCTAAGATTTACCCCAATTAAATAAATTCAATCTGCTACCAAAAGTCATTTTTATCTGTAGTATATGAGAGAGACTTTCGGATCAGTTTAACTTATTTATTATGAATTAAAAGTAAATAACACGACTACTAACTACGTATTATGAATTAAAAGTAAAATAACACGACTACTAACTACGTATTACGAAATTGAAAATGAGAATATGAGAATATATGAATGACAACAACTGTATATACTGACAAGCACTGGTACCAACATAAGTACCAACATAAACAAAATGACACAATAGCGCACGGTGTACATGATACCACATTCCTCCCCTCATAGAAAGAAACCCTAGGGAGAGTAGCGAATGACTGGGCGGCGGATGCGCTTCTCACGAGCCGACCGTGGCGGGGTAGACTGGACTGCGAAGCTTGGCGGAAGTCGATCTGACACAGGAGCCCGCGGAGTTTCAGCAATGCCCGTCTGCGCTGGAGTGGTCTGCTCTGGCTGGTCCGGCGTAGATTGAGCAGGACTGGATGCTGCAGGAGTCGCAACCGGAACCGGAATAGTAGGCGTAAACGATGGCACTACTGTAGGCATTGTCATATCTTGTCCCACTTTCTTGAGTTGGTCCACATGTTTGCGATGAAGTTCGCCATCCACCATCACTGTATATGAAAGTTCACCGTCTCGCGCAATGACGTACCCTAGCTTCCACTTACGTAGAGGTCCATCTTTAACTGCGACTTTGGAACCTTCCATGAACACTGGGTCACTGTATTCATATGATAACTGTGAACGCTTGTCGATGGTTGGTGACACTGAGTTAGTACTTAATTGGCTCAGGGGGGACTCCACTTCACGTTTCAGAAACGCCATTGCTGGGCTCATGCCCGTGGTTGGATGCGGAGCCCGACGATACGCGGCTAGGAAGGTACGCAGCTTCTCTGTCGCATTTCCTTCAGCAAGGTTCAACGTTCGCAGGCATAATTTCATTGCAGAAACCATTCTTTTTCAGCCAGACCATTAGTAGCGCAATGGTAAGGTGTGATGGTTCTATGCTTTATGCCTCGCTTCTTCAGAAAGTCTTGTACCACACTGCTCACAAACGTCGATTGGTTGTCTGTCACCAGGTACTGGGGTAGTCCGTATGATGCGAACAGATCGTCTAAGACATTTATCACGGTAGACGCAAGCATGTTTGGCACAATTTTTTATCTCTGGCCATTTTGAATGGGCATCAACGATAATGAGATAAGTGTTCTTTCCGTAAAACGCAAAGTCTGCATGGATGCGTTCCCATGGTTTCTTAGGGTGTTCCCAATAGTGAGTTTCTATTGAAGGTGAGCGGCCCTTGTGCAAGCAGCATGCTTGACAATTTCGGCACAACTGTTCAATGTCGGCATCCATCTTGGGCCAAAATACATAGCCTCGCGCCAACGCCTTCATTTTCGAAATACCTAGATGTCCCGTATGAAGTTCTTGAAGCACAGCAGGGCGGCAGGCACTAGGTATGTAGGTGCGCAAGCCCTCATAACGCAACCTGACTGCAACGAGTAGAGTCCGTCTTCATTTTCACCAAGCGTCTCGCCTGAGCGGAGTTTCTGGAGCCACTCACGCCCTTGAACGTCTCGCTGAGTATGCTGAGCAATGGATTGACGTGTAAGCGGCAGTAGTGAGATGTGGTGAAGCTGCACAAGATCAACTGGATCATCTGAAGTAGTAACTTGACGTAACTCTGAGGAGTGTTGTGGTAAACGACTCAGGAAATCAGCATTGGCATGTTCTTCAGATTTGCGATATTTGATTGTGAATGAAAAATCTTGTAGAAATATCGCGTAGTGTAATAATCTAGTAGCACACAACGTTGGCAGTTTTTTCTTCGCATGCCGAATATGTGAACAAGCGGGGCATGATCTGTTACGAGAGTGAAATGTCTGCCCACGAGATATACGTTCAGTTTTTCAACGGCCCATTTTATGGCCAACGCTTCTTTATCTATCTGCGAGTAGTTCACTTGACACTTGTCCAACTTTTTGTGAATGTATAAAATTGGACGCTCGGAACCATCTGGATACTGGTGAGCAAGCACAGCTCCTAAACCTTCAGGACTGGCATCGCAGCTGAGCACAATCGGAAGTTCTGGGTTGTATGACACTAACACATGGTCCGACGTCAACTGCTGCTTCAACGTTTGAAATGCGGTAGCACATTCACGTGACCATTTCCAGGGAACTGTCTTTTTCGTAGCATTGTACAATGGAGCGGCTGTAGAAGCCATACCAGGTACGAATTTGGAATAGAATGACACCATTCCAAGGAACTTCTTCAAATCACTCACATTTGCAGGTTGTGGCAGCTCTTGAATGGCTTGTAATCCATCTTTAGCAGGACGGATGCCACTTGCGGATATTTCATGTCCCAGGTATGTAACTGAGTCCACGAAGAACGAACACTTCTGCAAATTCAGGCGTAGACCATTGGCTTGCAGGCGTCGTAAAACTTCAGCTAGGCGCGACTTCAGCGTGGTGACGTCATTAGCAGACACCACTAGGTCGTCGAAATAGCCTCCGAGACCCTCGATTCCAGCGATCACTTCTTCAATGAATTTGGTCCATATGACCGGGGCTGAAGCACATCCAAACATCAAACGTGTGGGACGAAACAACCCTTTATGCGTATTGATGGTCATGCGCAGCTGCTGACGCTTCATCTACTGGAAGACACCAATATGCCTTGGTAATATCGAGTTTGCAAAACAATTTGCCATTAGCAACTTTAGCCAATTGTTCCTCGATTTTCGGCAATGGGTACGAAGGAACTTCCAGCTGCGGATTCACTGTGCACGAGTAGTCTGCTGTGATTCGCACTGAGTCTTTCTTCACTACAGGTACAATAGGTGTTGCCCACTGGCTGTGTTCAACTGGCACTATTATTCCATCTTTCACCATTCTGTCCAATTCTGCCTCGATCTTGTCCTTTAACGCATATGGCACTGATCGATGTTTTACGAACACTGGCTTAGCATTGTCTTTGAATTTGATTGACACTGTCTTTGGTGCACATCCGATGCCTTCAGCAAAAACATCTTGAAATTCACTTTCCAAGTCTTTCACATGACGCACATGATTAATAGGGGTGTAGATATCCAGCTTTGATAACCAGCTTCGCCCAAGAATGGAGACGGCAGGATCATGAACCACGTACATGTCCAATTGCAACCTTTTATGCTTGTAGCGCACATTCATGGTTGACTCACCCAACGCTGGTATCGTAGCGGAGGTACTGAACGGTTGGAACAGCTTGTCGCTTTTACGGAGATCAGCACGTAAGGTCTGGAACACACTGACTAGAACAATAGGGTACTCGCACCCTGTATCAAGCTCGAACTCCAGCGGCTTGTCTTGTACCTCAATTGTAGCAGTCCAAGGAGCACCTTCTGGATCAATGTGGTGAACTTCCTCTTACTTCTGTCTGCAAACTACTGATACATGTCCGGAACGGTCGCAATTGGTACATTTCAATTTAGACTTCTCCGTTCTGCACTCAGGACTCTTGTGTCCATTTTTGCCACATTGGTAACATTTGATAGCTTTTTCCGATTTAGGCGGCTGCTTAGCTTTCTGATTCTTTGGAGCTGTAGCTTTATGAACTTTATTGACTGTAGACGTCATTTTATCAGCTAGCATCTGTAATGAGCTCGCTTCAGCTCGCTCTATAGCCACTGCTTTTGCATAAAGTTCTTCCAGTGTCGATGTATCCGGCATCGTAAATACTTGATCCAGAATTGACTTGGAGCGGATGCCGGCGACAAAAATGTCCTTTAAAACCTCTCCTAGGGTGGCGGCATCATATCCACAGGGAATAGCCAACGCCCGTAAGGAGGTCAAGTAGTCCGCAATACTCTCTCCTTCCCTCTGACGCCGCGAGCAGAGGGCATGCCGAGAGGGAATGCGTAATGGCGGTGGGCGCATGTGCCCGATGAGTGTCGACTTTATTTGCTCATAGGTACGGGTTGCCACTGTCTCTGGAAATATGAGATTCTTCAATAACTGGTAAGTTGTAGTCGGAAGCAGAGCCATGAAAGAAGCCTTCATTCGTGCCTCGTTGTAGTCGTGAATCGCTGCTCAAACTGACTGCAGTCTTCAATATTGTCATCTTCTGTATATCGTGGGAAATTGGGAATTCCTTGAGGACGCTGTAGGGGCTCCTCAAGCTGGTTAGGCTGCTGACCTCGTTGTTGATTGTTTGCTAGTGCGGCAATGGCCTCGGCCATGCGGGACATTGCTAACTGCATTTCTTCCAATCTCTCCATTGTAATATGGAGTCACGCACAAAAACAGCACTGCACCGACCGACTGCGCCAGATGTAGTATATGAGAGAGACTTTCGGATCAGTTTAACTTATTTATTATGAATTAAAAGTAAATAACACGACTACTAACTACGTATTATGAATTAAAAGTAAAATAACACGACTACTAACTACGTATTACGAAATTGAAAATGAGAATATGAGAATATATGAATGACAACAACTGTATATACTGACAAGCACTGGTACCAACATAAGTACCAACATAAACAAAATGACACAATAGCGCACGGTGTACATGATACCACATTATCGAACGAGATTATTAAGACCCACTAAATTATATAAAAAAGCAATTAAAATATTTTTTACAGCGTAGGGACTAAAACTGCTACTTTGGTCCTACATATTACAGGGACTAAAGTGCTACTTTTAATCTCAAGGAACATTGCGCTATAAATCGCGGCACTAAATTTAGAGCGGCCTGATCTGAACAAATGCTGACGGTGCTTTCTGAGTTGTCCAGCTGTTCTATTTAGTTCTGCTGCTTAAGGATGGCAAATATTTCTGATTGGAAGACAATGGAGTATTTAACGAGAGCATAGCTCTTTCGAACCCCTACGTCCTCTATCAGAATATCTGCTCCTAACGTCTCTTCCATGCGAAAGCCATCTGTGTAACACACTATGCTCTCTGGAGCAAATTTTACTTGCTCGATGCTCTTGTACTTTGTTTTCTTATCTTATTTTATTTCCTTTTGGGACAGCTTTGTGAGCCAGGAGCGGAAGCTCTGTTTATGTCCTTTGTGCTATTCTTTTGTCGCCTTCACCATGCATTATCCCCTATCCAATGTTTCTAAAACTTATGAAAGCCACCAAGGCTTTCTGGGCATTCCTATAATGGTTTTAGCTGGTTTCGTCCTCACGCTTTTCCGCTCTATTGAAGGTCTTTCCCGATTTCCTTTCTCAAGGATTCCAGTTTTGCACTCCACCATTGGACCTTCCTTAGCGGGGCAACTTTTAGGGGACAAACTTTTTCATATATAGCTATACCAACTATCAACTACTATTCTACTACAAATATCGTGAACTCTGTTTTATCTCCAAATCTGGAGTGTAGTTTCCATCAGTGATAAGTGGTTTCCATTACCCTCAGTTGTCCAATTTGGTCTTCTTTTATTTCCTTTATTTCTTCGCCAGGTGCTAGTCCTTTGATTACTATGGCCATGGCCACCACATTTTTACGCTATATATGTCACAAAAAATCACTTGTAAATAACATAAATAAGAACTTAAATTATGACATTCAATTTCCTGCTTATATTAGACCTTAGGAAATTACCTGCTCACCCTTTAATCACCCCAAATATAGGTAAATAAATTAAGATAATATAGGTAATAAATCACAACAGATACACATTGCACCAGACTGAATCAAAAGTATAATGAATGATCTACTGGCAAAACAAGCTATTCCTGATAATTGGAAACTGGCCAAGGTTATTCTGATACCAAAAAATAAGCCCAACTCTTCTAGACCACTATGCATGTTGGATTCAGCTGACGTTTGTAGATCGAAGCTTTGATCAGAAACAGGCTAAGCAAAGAAATCGAAGTAAAGGGCGCATTGCATAAACACCAGTTCAGTTTCTGTAAAGGAAAATCAACCATCGACGCAGTATTAAAAGTACTGCTCACAGCGAGGCTCACAGTCAAGAGTTTAAAACGAAATGCTGTGCTCTGGTAGCAGTAGATGTGAAAAATGCCTTCAACACTGCTAGTTATAGGCTACTTCAAGTCGAAGAAGATTATACTGGAATACAAGGAAAAATGGAGGTGTGAGTAGCAGTTCCACAAGGGTCGGTACTGGGCCCAACCTTATGGAACATACTTAGTTTAGAGTTAACAAGAGATGCCGTAACTATTGCATTTGCTGACGATTTATTACTAATGCAAAAAGCGAGCACGAGCTTATGGAGAGAGTTAACGGAAACTTACTAGATCAAGAACTAACCCTGACAATATTACTGAGACAATGACAAAAAATGAAAAAAAAACTGGATAGAAGTGCAGAAGATGATAATATCATTATTAAATAGAACTTTTAAATTTTTTTAATGAACATAATTTTGTATTGGATTTGTTAGAAGTCATTCAGATTTATTATAAGATATTTATAACTATCAAGATGTTATTTTTATCGAAAGTTTAATTGAATGATGTAAAATAGACACTTCCAATGAATGCTTGGATACATGTCTAAATTTCCTGCTACTTAAATAATTTAATTAATTGATTGTACTAACCCTCACTTTTTGGAAGTCCATCTTATTAAGAATAATCTTAAATAATTTAAAATTGCCGCTACAAAGATTTTGGTTATGATTAGTTACTGCCTTAGAACATAAAATGTTCTAAGGTTACTGCAAATAGTTGGTGCTTCGCACGGATTATCTGTCATTGGTGTTTCTGCGATTTAGGATTTAGCATTATATTTGTGTTCTATGGACAGAACACTTAGAAAGTAAGCTTTATGTTCTAAGACAGAAGAACATAACATAACCACAAATTTTATAATAAATGTTTAAACATAAATAAGCCTAAAATAATGATTTCTAAAAATCTTTACAAACTTTGTATTAGAAATTATTCATATTCATTTAAAAAACATATACCACAAAAGAAACAAATAAATCACAATTTTCTGGCGGAAGCAATTGAAAATAAAGTACTGCTCCAAAAAGATTGGAAAATAGTTCGTCAAGATATCATTGATAGTGTTAATAATCTAGGTCAATATACAAAAAATAATATAGATACAGTTATTTTAGGATATTGTTTAAAAGAAAAACAATTTGAGTTGTGTTCAAACTATATAAATTTTCTACAAGAAGAAAATATTTCACCTAGCTTAGCCTTTATTGGTAAACACTTGAAATTTCTGTATGAAATAAATAAAGAATACTGTTTTATAAAAGGTAAACCCTGTCAAAAGGATCAAGAACAACTTATTTTGAAAACATATAAAAACTTAAGAAAAGACTTTCCAATGTTGGACTCGTATTCTTTAGAAAATATTATTCCAGCCATATCAATAACTAGTGAATGGAAATTATGTTTGGATTTGCTTAAAGAAATTGGAGTCACTACTGTCCCAAATTCTCATACATATAGCTGTACAATTGCTTCAGCTTTTGTAAATAATGAAGAGAATTTAGCATGGCAGTTATTAGAGGAGATGGTTCAGCACAAACGACATATTGAAAATATTGTGTTTTTAACTTACTTTAATAAGTTAAAAGTATTAAAAAAACAAGAAGACTTTATACTTAAATTGGAAAAAATGTTCTTATTCTTACAAAATAATGATATTATATGTGAGTTGGAATCTGTGGAACACATTATGAACATCTTAGAAAATATTGGCCTAAAAAGCATGTTTACAGTTAGTTTACTAAGTATATTTAATAGTTCCTAGGTTATATCCGTTATTTTATATTGATTCATATATTTATAGCTTTAAATTAATTTTCTAAGAGTATTAATTAAACTCTAAAATTGTGCTTGTTATTTAATTAAAATATTTTATAATTATTTAACTACATAAATAAAACTAGGTTCTAGTATCTGCAAATGATAAAAATTGTTAACTTCTGAGAGCATTTATGTTTTAGAATATAAAAAATGGAGTTTGCCAAAATTGCTTGAAAAAGTTGAAAAAATTTGATTTATCTGATGAAGAATTTGAAGAACTAAAAAATGAGATATTTGATAAGGTAATATTGGGCAGAGATGTATTTGTAAAAACTGATCCTCAAGAATTAAAGATGTTTGAAGCATTTATATCTAATAAGCAACATTTTGATGTAGTTTTAGATGGTTTAAATATTGCATATTCTGCTGGTACCAAACAATCTCCTCATGTGCTTGCAGCATTGGTAATTATTTGTATACTTTTACCTAGTAATATTTTGACAAGTTTCCTTTTTCAATTTTAAGTTAGCTTCAGTGGTTTCACACTTTACTGAAAAAAATAAAGAAGTATTAGTAGTAGGAAGACGACATATGACTAAATGGCCCAGAAACAGTTGGAATTATGTAACTGAAAATGCAACAGTATTTTTAGCCCAGAATATCTCACAAGATGATCCTTATTTACTTTATTGTGCTTTAAATTCAGGAAAGGATACTGTAATAGTCACAAGAGATCTAATGAGAAGCCACAAATTTCTTCTGAAAGATATAAAACTTGGATTATTATTTAATAGATGGTTATCCCTTAGGCAGTATCAGTTGGTTAAAGTTATTGGAAATGGAAAACCAATTTTTAGGTAATATTTAAATTATTAGGTATATACAATATAATCAGATTTTTAGAACTTAATTAGGTATAACATACAATAAAATTAAATACCATCAGTAAACAGCAATTATCACCACCTTCCAAATTAATATAGGTACCTCAGGAACCAATATAATAAGCTGGAAAAGTTAATTTTTCAATCAAAAAGTGAAAGAACTTGTTAAATTGTTTATTCTGTAAACATAACAAACACCATTTTAGCATATTTTTCCACTATTTTATTGAAAGACAAATTTTCTTACCTACCAAGCACAAGTCCACATTTAGATTTAAAATGTGAACTTTAGGCAAAATATGTTATTTAATACTAGGGTAGTTGACTCTGTAATTCTAGGTGCTCTGTTTTCCACAGAAAAGTTTTTAGAATTCAAAACTAACTGCATTATAAATATTTATTCAGAATACCCATAGGTATATTGATCAAAATTCAATCAAGATGCAGGTTACAAACCAGTAAAAATAATTTAAGACTTTCTATATATTTAATTGAATACTAGGTTCAACAATTTTAAATTGAAGAAAACAAATGCTGTATAAATGAAAATAATTTTATCACATTTTTAATTAAATAAATCAATCAATTTCAAAGAAAGTGTTAAAAATCTAAACAATTTTTTTTAGGTACCCTTTACAATATAGCATTACTACTCAGAAAAGTGGGAGTTGCTGGCATATACCATTTAAATATAGCAAAACTAGTGAAAATGAGAATACAATTAAGTGGCTGTGTTTAAATATATCACAGAACAATTTATAGATACATTAATTTTTATAAAATTAAACTGAAAATCAATCAATCAGCAAAACAATTTTTTTTTCATAGTGTCTTAACTTACACCTCCTGTTCCCCAGCCACCTATATTTTCCCAGACTCTTGGTTGTTTTTTGTTTTTGATTTTCTTCTTTCTGGTGGTGTACATTTTAATAGAATTTTAGGGAGGCATCTGTTTTCCATTTGTTCCACATGGCCATATCTACCATATTAGCTACCTTCTCTATATCTCTTCAATAATTGTTTTCTCTACATACATGATGTCCTTGATTCAGTTGCTTTTTATTCTGTACGCCCTTGATATTCCTGCAGCTCTTCGCTAGAAGTCTATTTGTATGCTAGAAGTCGTTGCTCCCTCCATATTTTTCGTAATAGCCATGTTAAATACCACAACTTTTGAAAATAGAGTTATAGCTAAGGTGTTTCTTTCCACATGATATACCACCATAATATTGAGTTCAGGCATCCGATGATCTAAAAAGTTTTTTATATCTCACTTTTGTTTTTAATTTAAAAAATTAAAAAGGTTGGTAAACTGTGAGGTATCAGAGTGAATAACCATTGTTGCCTTTTTTTGTTTTATTTTTGGCTACATATCTTCAGAGTTATAAATTTGGGCTGTTCATACACAGCCATAAAAAATAGAATTTTAGATTAAACTGATGGAAACTGAGATCAACAAAAGCATAGATAGTTGAGGATATACACTGCTCTTTGGAACCCAAAGGTAACCTCGATGACCAATGAAGCCAAGAATATCCCAATAGATTGGAGGAATGCAATAGTGTGATAATGGTGTGGGTGCCAGATAAATTACAGATATATGATAATAAATGAGTGGATACATCTGTCAAATAAAAGGTTCAATCCACAAAGGACTACATATCTGAGTCAGCTTTAGAGGTAGGTATCAAAAAGCATGACTGGCTGAGAGAATGGATCCAAAATTAAACTTGGTTAATATCAAAACATTTATTGGACTGCTTGAGCTTCAGCAGATAGCTGAAGGAGTACAGCCAGAATCAACTTGGAATTAAAGGAGGATTCCTCACTAAACATGCACCAGTTTAAGGAACTTTACAAACTTTTTCATGGATACTTCTTTCTAATAATATATGTAATGTGTGGGTGTAAACAGGTATTAAACTTTAGACTTGGTGATGGTAAAATTTTTTTTTCCGTTGAATTTATGGCTTTGGTGAGAACCAATTAGCCAGACTATGTTAGATTTAATAATTAATTTGTGTATATTGTTTCATAGTACCAAACTTGAGCATGATGTATTCATTTGTTTTGTTAATAATATGTAGCATTAATAAGTTGTTTAATTTTTTTTTCACAGCGCTAAGGCATCAACCCGGATCAACCCCGCGGAGGTTTCAGCCCTCTTTGTGTCTGTATACTTTTTTTTTCGATAATGCTTTACATTTAATATCTTTCGCAGAATTGCTTACAAAATTGGTTAGTAATTTTACAGTTTAGTTTACAGCTTATGATGTGTTGATGAAGTACATAAAGTATATCGTTATTTTCTGAAAAAATAATACAATTTAAGTCTATTGGAAGGTTTATCTTGTATTGAATTAAGTTTTTATATAGATTATTCATGTTTACATTATTTATTGGACATTCAAGTAAAACATGTACCCATTTTACCACAACTACAAAGTGGATCGTCTGTAATTTTCATTTTGTGCTTATAATTAGGTGTTAGTGCATGGTTAGCACGTATTCGATTTATTGTGGCGATAAAGTTTCTGTTTGGTATTTTATGAAACCATGATTTTCTGGGGATTCTTTGCTGATGTTTAGAAAAGTTTGTTCCAGTTGTTGATGCACTATATAGGTTTTGCCACATCTCATTTATTTTGTTTCTTTGATTTAAGAATAAATCGGACGGGGGTAATTTAAGATTTAGTTCTTCTCCTGATGTTGGGGCTGTTTTTGCTAAGGCATCCACCATTTCATTGCCTGTTATACCTGCGTGTCCCTTTACCCATAGATATATGACGACTTTATTCTTGATGTATATCTCATTATGTAAATACAAGATCTTTGCTTCAATATGATTAACTGATCTATTTATTTTTACATTTTTAAGTTTATCTACTGCACTTTTGCTGTCCGTACATATTATGAATTTGTCGTGGTTAGAGCAGAGTATGTATTTCATAGCTTGCACTATTGCTGTTAATTCTGCAGTATATATGGAAGCTTCCTTTGGTAAAATAAATTTGTCAGTATTTTCCTTAACATGGTAAAAGGCACAACTGGTATATTCTTTTGACTTTGATCCATCAGTGAATACAGAATCATAGTTTGGTCAGTATTTGTTTTTTGTTTCGTTGAAATTTGTTTGATTGATACTTGCTACTTCTTGACTTTCAAAAAAGAACGTTCTAATTTCACATGAAAAATTTGTTCAGGTGAGTAAATTAAAACCGGGGTTTACACCAGCCGTGCGCTGGTGTAAACCCTGAGGTAGGAATGGGTCAACTGAGGCTGGGCCTGTGGTGGGAGGCACTCACTGCGGTGCCTCTGCTACAGGCGGCCGGTGACGCAATTGAACCCAGGTTTGTGTTTAATAAACCCTACAAAATACAAATAAAACAGAACACTGAGGCGGATGCTGCAAATGCAATACGCATATACACAGACGGCTCAAAAACCAAGGAAGGATCAGGGTGTGGAGTCTACTCCAGATCACTTAGCCTAAGGATTAAATGGGGAATGGGAAAAAATACCAGCGTAGTTCAAACAGAACTGGCTGGTATCTCAATCGCCGCAAAAGAGATAACCAGAAAAGAAATTTCTGGCAAAAACATAATAATCTGCACTGATAGTAGACAAGCCCTATTAACCTTGAATAGACAACGTTTTATCTCAGGGTTAGCACTAGGGTGCCACCAAGATTTAGCTAACGCCTCGGTACATAATAATATCGTACTAAGGTGGGTGAAAGGGCACGACAGGAGCAAAGGTAACCGTATTGTTGACTCTCTGGCCAGGATGGCGGCTGGACTGAAAATTTTAGGACCAGGCGACACCCATGGTTTGACGACTTCGACAATTGCGGAACTAGCCAAACGTTACACCCGTACTGAATTCCAAGAGATGGGATGAAACCAAAGGATGCAGTTTTGCCAGGATTACCCTGAGAAGCTGGATACGAATAAATATTTGGCGATGAACAGGAAGAACCTACGTTTAACAGTGGGATTTCTGACTGGACACTGTCAACTAAGGAAACACCTCCATATTATGGGGCTAGTGGACATACCTCTATGCAGGAGGTGTGAACAGGAAGATGAAACTGTCAGGCATGTCTTATGTGAATGTCCGGAGCTATCGTCGATAAGAGTATGTGTTCGGCGAGTCTTTACCTACACCTGCCGACATTAAGGAGATGTCCCCTGGTGACCTGTTTTTCTTCCTGGATAAGGCAGGATGGACAATGTCCTAGGAGGGCGGCTCCTTGGGAGGATGTACAATGGGCCATATTGTGGCCTAAGTGCTGTGGGTCTATACTCACCCTTCCTACTCTAAAGATACAGAAATTAAAACCGGGGGAAGTTGGTTGGAATAGAGTATATCTGTAATGTCAGCTATTTCTGAGAAAGTTTCTACTATGAGGGGGGTTTTCTTGAAGTGCCAGTATCTATGGGTCAAAACTTGGGCTGTTAGTGACTGTATACTATTGAGGAAGTTTTTTGGAAATGGTTTTTATCATGAATTTAGTAGTCTTCTTACACAACAACAGAGAGTAATTCTGCGTTAGACTTCAGGGGATAAAACCACCCTTATGTGGTCTGGAACCGTTCCGAGTACAGCTTACCCTGAAACATTTCAAGGTCCTTATAAAAGCCTTTAATAAAAATGTTACTGCAGAGGTTGTTATCCAGCTAATTCCACAACTTGGATATGGATTTGGTAATTGTTGCAAGAAATGCTTTTATGTCAGATTGGAAATTAGTCTTTTACATTCTAATTCAATATTTTTTGAAGATAAAATTATTTGGACATATTTCATGAAAATATATTTTAATATAGACAAGATTTTATATTGTAAATCAGGACCATCATTTATCAACAGTATTGTCTTGTTTAATTAAAAAATGATATAATTTATCTTTAATTACACCATAAGTTTGATTGTAAAAACAAAAAATTTTTTAAATGATTTTCATAATAAAGTTCAACTTATGTGTATAATTATCCACCAAATTTCTGATCTATCTGTTAGAGAATACATAATAAACATTGAATTAAACACATTGCTTAGTAATTAAAATTTATTATTAAATTTATAAAAACTTGAATTTATTCATTGTCTTCTTCATCATCATCTTCTTGACTGTTGATCTGGAAGTACCTTAATTCATAAGAGTCCTTTCCAGATGCTACTACTCTCAACCAATCACGAAGATTGTTCTTCTTCAAATACTTTTTAGTAAGGTATTTAAGATACCTAAAACAAATGTGTAATTTAGAACCTATTCTAACTAATCTTTAATATTGAACGAGTTAAAGAAATCTCAAATTGATTTGAATTCTTGGAATGGTACAATTGAGTACCACTACTCAACCTCTAAATTTGTAATATAAAATAAACTGTCGCAGTCCTCTCTGTTCACTAATTTTTTAAATAAATTGATGAACATATCAAGTAATGCATTTAATCTCCACAGTACAATACGCCACATCAACCAATATTGTTGTGTGGAGCTGGGACTGTGGAAGTGTTATTTTCTTAATAAATTGAAACTTTTTATAAAAATGCCTAATGAGAAATATCTAATGTCATGGGGACACTTTTTTTTTATAATAGAGTATATAATCGAATTTAGTTATAATATAAAATTGAAGGAGTAATAAAAAGCTTAACAATCACAATAATTCAAATTTGACCAACCTTTTTGAAAATGCAATTTCAGAATTGAGTACAATTTTAACGTTTTTATCTCTACTCAAAGTGACAGCATGTTGACCACCCTTGCCAGCAGCGAAGTTTCCCGTTTTGCCATTGATCTTGATTCTCTCTTTTAAATAACTTTCCTAAAAGTAGTAAACAAAATGAATGTAAAAAATTATACTAATGCAAATCAAATACGACTATACATATTATAACATGTTGCTAAACATTGTATTGTACTAGTTAATTAGAATTCTAGTCAACATAGCGAGCATAGCATTTAATATCCACAGTATATAAACGCCACTCTGAACAATTTTAGTTTCATGTGGAGCTGGGACTGTGGAACGCACAATTTACATAATTATATAACATGTAATATACTTACAAAGTTCGCTACATCGAGAATACTATCTTCACTAGGATGGGTACAATCAATAACAAACTTTAATGCAACCTTCTTCTTTTTAAGACCTTTTCCTCTAATTTGGGGCTTCTTTCCTTGTGGTTTGGTAACCGGAACGGCTGCTTTTGTCTGGAATCCACAACAAAATTAGTTGTGTTTCGACCAGACTAAAAATCTTTGACGAAACACACTTGGTAATCTATAGCAGAAAGAAAATTAAAAATATTCAATACACGTGTATCTAAAATATTAATCAATTTCCGCTGAAAATAATTTATATATCCTAAAATTCAATACCATTTAAACAAATTACTACAAATAACTCCTATCGATGATTACAAAACAAAATAGATATTAACAGAAATACTTACAGGAGCCATATCTATAGCAACCTATCCTATTCAAAGTACCACTTTAAAAGAGTGAACAAGACAGCAAATAGCAAATAGTTCACTTTTGAAGTGATGATTTGTGACATTAGATAAAGAATACCAACTTAACAAAATATATAAAATTTAAGAATCGTGTGTTGAAAGAACGTCGCTTTGTGTAATATGACGTCATTAGTCTAATTTGATTAAATTTATATAGTTTTTAATTAAGATTGGTTATTTTTAACTTTATAAATCCTGTTATATTGTATAAAAAATTATTTTAACAAGATTTTCGTTTAAAGAATTGGAAAATATATAACTACTAACCAATTAAACTGTATTATTGAGGAAATAATAATTTTTTATATAAATTATATGATATAAGTTATTCAAGTTGTTTATATTCATTTTATATAAAAAATGCACCAAAACAAATAAGTGCTAACCAATTGATTTTTGTGTTTTACTCTAGCGGAGTTAACATGAACTAATCATTGGGCAGACTAAGAAATTGCCGTCCGTATAAGAAGACTAGTTTCATGGTTCGCGATCCGCGATATGATTTTGTCGATATATCTTGAATAGTTTTTGGGTGCAAATTTTTTTTGAAAAACTACATAAACATGTTATTACTAAGAGTGTTCAGTGTTGTATTCTTATTGGGATTCTCCAGTGCATCGGACTCTTTCGATTATGCAGGTAAGTCATCAAGTTACCTGTGACATTTTATAATAATAAACAAATTTTCATGATTCAACTATGTTCGTGCTACTAAAAACAGTCGATATCTAACAAATAAATCTGTTGCCACTTTTTAGAATTTCTTAAAAAATTTAATAAATATAGCAATATCTTCAGTCAGGTGTACATTAAACAAAATGGCGAAGGAATACTTTCCAGTTTTATGAGGAAAAAGAGACCGCCTCTAAGTTTACCTGTATTTAGTTACCATAGTGCGATAGGTATAAATATCTTAAAGTAACAATGGGGCAATGCCATGCTCGTTCATTTTAATTATATGCAATAACAAACTGATTTGTTTAGTCTAATATTGATTTAATTGTATAGCCATCCGAAAAGAAAACTTGTTTATATACCTATGAGAGTTCAGCAGACGATAAATTAGACCAATCTTAAATTTTAATATGAAGAAAACCTGTCATACCACTTCATAATAATTATTAAGTGATGTACATGTATAACATTTTTTATTCTATATTTATAAATAATGTGACACAAATTATACACTTGTTTATTATTTTTCATTTAATAACATACTCTTGATCGATGACCGACCATTAAACATTTACATAAGAATAGACAGAGAAACTATAATTAAGAAAACCTGATAATCTTATCCCTTCTTAAAACTGAGACTGTCGCAAAATATAAATTTAGGTATTAAATGATTTGGATATTTCTAGTTAATTTTTTTTACCAACAAAATTAATTCAACATAATTTTTTATTATAAAATACTTTTATTTATTTAATTTTCGTGGAGGTTTGTCATCCAGTACCCTGTATTTGGATCCATGAAGCACATATCTGGTAATTAAAAATTACTTTTTGCCCTACTAAGTTTTCCCAAGGGGAAAATCACCGAAATTCATGGGGAATAATTACCCACAACGCCTCGTATTCTCGAATAATTCCCCGTATTGCCGCCGTATGATCCCATATTGCCCCGTAGGTATATCCTCCATATTGCCCCGTAGGTATATCTTCCGTTTTGCCCCATATATCCTCCATATTTCCGTATAATTCCTCAGATAATTCCTGCTCAAGGTGGTGTATGTTCGATGACATTCGCGTCTTTAATTAATTTCCCGTAATTCTTCTTTATGGCCTCTGTATTTCTATATATTGCTTTGATATTTTTCCATAATTACGTGTATGGCCCCATAATTTATTTATATTGCCTCATACTGCCCTATAATTTCTTGCCTTGTAGTGCCTCAAACTTGAGAAAATAATTCCTCAGAAGTTTCTGCCTCGCTTTTTCCCCAAATCCCAGTCATCTATAAATTCTTTTTATCAACACCACATTTGCATAAGAAGTTTGTGGTCTCAGCCTGATACTGCTAAATATGACATAATAAGTATGTAATATTATTTTTCTATATTTTATGTTGGAATTCTCTCAGATAAAAGTTGCTTCCTGCTAAAGGAGGCCCATCTCAATCCAGTGTGTTTACAAAAGTAAACAGTTTTGCACATCCTACACTTGCCAACAAAGTAATTCTGTTTAGTTCACTTGAGTGTACCATTATTCTATTATTGTCTTCCTAAAAACACATGCCTACTGACTAGGCAATATCTGCTTTGTCCTGCCATTTGTTTTGCTCTTTTATGACCTTTGAGTTGAACCTCTTTTTCATTTTATGAGACTTTAGCATTCTCTTCAATTATGGAGTTATTTTCTGCAATTCTGTTATTAGCCTTCACCTTTACTTAATAAATATATCATAACCTTCCAGATGATCAACAAAGACATAAAATTGTATCTCAAATTTGTCTACTGCCATCTTTGACAGGGACTCTACTTTGTGAGGTTTGGTAAATATTTCTTTAATGTCCTAAATATTTCCTAACCATTTCCTATATTTTCCAAATGATCTATTCATTTCCTAATCAGTGTAATAGTCTATTAAGACTAATTGGGCCATAAAATATATATTTCATTTAAATTTACCCTATGATTTCATTTTTTGGCCAAATTAATTCAAATGAAGTCCTCTTGGAAAAATTTAACTCTACATGTATTTCCTTTTATTTTATATGATTCTTTGTATGGACTCTCTGTTATCAGAATGTATAGTTACCTTCTTTTTCTACTTTAATGGTTAGATCTTTGATTTCATCTTCTTCAATGTCTAAATCACTCCCTGACTAATCAGATATAAGTATTGGGAAATTCACTAGAAGACTCATCTGAGAATACATCACTGATTTCTCGGTGATTATGCTGTTTTTGATTTTTTTTGCTACTCATATGTCTCACTCTCATAATTCTATTTTTTCTTTTCAGAAAATAGCTAGACCTGTGTAGATTTTTTCAAGGTTTTAATTTTAATTCTCATTTTTTAGTATAACAGATAAGAACGCTGATTTGTTTTTTATTTTTGTAACTGTATAATCTTTATGTATAATCTTAATTCCTTGTTCCATTTCTGAGTCAATGTTTTCTTCATTAGTTTATTTTTCATTAGAATATTTGCTTTCTTCTTCATTTTTCTTGTTTGATGTCTATAGTCGCATATAGCATATGTTTAAGTTGGGATGCAATATTCCCAGAGTTGTTACTTGAATCTGCTTATGAGATTATGTGAATTACATTATGATGTTTGGTGTAGGTATTTAGTATTTTTTTTTAAATAACTGGTGACCTACCCATATTGATTGGTTGGTTAAATTCATCAAGTATTGATTACAAAAGCTAGAAGTTAAATTAATAAAGGACATTTACAACTGTATACTTTACAATGTGAACATTACATTAATTTAAAAAGTGTTAACAATTTGAATCAAACTGACTTTTAAAATGTGTTATTTCATTAAAAAATGTCTTTCAGACTTAACAATATTTGCATTGAATTATTGTTTGCTGCAAAACCACTGCATAGAAGACAAAGGAAGAATACCCAATGAAAATGTATAAAAGTGTCGCATGTCTATATAATTTTTAGTGTAAATTATACACAAATAAAAAGTGACACTTGCACGTTTATACTATCTAAAACAAAATGATGTAGACATATTTGTTGTTTTTATTGTTGAATAGAATACCTCCGTCGATAATCTATTACGTATTCGATGTAGAGAAGACAATAATTGTGCAACTACATGAAAACATTCGAATATTATGCTTAATAAAGCACATAAATTGCATTTAGAACAATGTCACAACTGAATAACCATAGATACGAATATCTTCTTGGAAAATCGAGAAGCGTGAATAATACAAAATTAATACGAATTTATATGTAGCTGTTAAGTAGTATTAAACCGAATGTGGGTTTTATACACGAAATTTCCAACTTGGATAGCCTTTCTAAAGTGCTTTTGTGTCTAATTCTATAACGTGTCTATTGTGTCTATTCCATTCTGTAATTGTATCTTGGATGCAATAATAAAAAACTGTTAAAAAAAGTGATATAAAATAAAATATATTGATAAAAAAAAAACAGTTGATTAACTGCATGGTGTGCGATTGTCTATGAAAAATATTTTTCTCCGATTCGGAACACATTTTAAAGTATCACTTCTCTTTTTCAGAGACCTAAGATAAATTAAAGCTATGTCTATATTCCACACTAACGTTTTAAATCGAGTCAAACATCGAGTCTGGTCGAGAGGTCATTTAAATCGGATCCGAAAAATCTGATTTTAGTGTCAATCGATTCGAAATGACAAATATAAAAATGTTCCTGAATATCAATATCCGTTTTAAAAAATTTCCTATTGTTATTAACAATTTAAGATTTTAAAAAAAGGTGGATTACATTTTTGCTAATAACTCATAAACTATAATAGCTAGAACAAAAAACTGAACGGATTCTTAAAGGGCAGGAAATTTCCAACAAAAAAGTCCCAACTCCCCGAATTGTAGCTCAATTATTTTTAGGTCTAAATTAATTTTGAAAATGGCATAAAAAACGGGCGGCGCGTCACCGTCGCAACTACCAAATGACATAAATTATTTTGTCTTCAATAAGTAAATATTAATAACAAAAATTTTAAAAATTCTAGCACTAACAGAACATATCAGAGAACAAATTTCTGCAGTCAAAAATTTTTTTCCGTTATTTTTCACATTTCTATCCATTTGTTAATTAAAAAATTACATCTTCATTGTTACTAACTTTAAATTCGTTACTGTGAGTAAAATAAAAATATAAGAATTTTTTTTAACACTTGGAATCCTTTATCATAAAGCTACTGAACAAAGTTACATAATAAAATTTAAACATTTTTAAGAATTGACATTGTTATTAAAAAGCAAAGTAAACAAATGCGATTTTAGATGTGAAAAATTTAAATTTTTTTAAACAATTGTTTACAGTCGTTTTTAATACGCTATTATAAACAATATAAATCCAACTTTTTTAAATGTTTGTTACCAATTGTTTAAAAAAATTTTATAAACAAATGGCTTATTTAACAATTTAAAAAAAATTTTTTTTTGATTTTTTTGTCATTCTATTGTTTATTAAAAACCATGATTTTTAAAAACTTCAAAAAATTTTCTAATTGTTAATTAAGGTTTTTGTTTATTAACAATTGTTTAAATTTAATATTAAGAAATGAAGAAAATCCTAAAATCATAATTTTCTCTTCTCTACAAAATGGTATTTTTTTCGAATTTGTCAGTTAATTATTTAATTGTTTATTAATGTAACAATTTTTTATAAACAATTGCATCAACAATTAATATTTTTTTTATAACACCTCACAACATACTAAATATCATAGTATACGTTTAATTTTTGGAAAAAAAATTTTCCACGTTTTTTTTCATTTTTTTGTTTATAACAAATTGTTTAATTAATAAACAATTAAATAATTAACTGACAAATTCGAAAAAAATACCATTTTGTAGAGAAGGGACAATTATGATTGTTAGGATTTTTAGATTGGCTAATGTAAATTTCTATTCCATGTATTATAACTAACAATTCCTCCGCTAATAACCATTTAGGTTGATGCGGTTATTGTAAATAAAAAAAAAAAAAAAATTTTTTTCAAAATTGTTAAATAAGCCATTTGTTCATAAAAATTTTTTATACAATTGGTCACAAACATTTAAAAAAATTGGATTTATATTGTTTATAGCGTATTAAAAACGACTGTAAACAATTGTTTAAAAAAATTTAAATTTTTCACATCTAAAATCGCATTTGTTTCTTGCTTGTTAATAACAATGTCAATTTTTAAAAATTTTAAAATTTTATTTTAAATTTTATTTTAGCTACTTTGTTCAGTAGCTTTATGATAAAGGATTCCAAGTGTTAAAAAACTTCTTGTGTTTTTATTTTACTCACAGTAACGAATTTAAAGTTAGTAACAATGAAGATGTAATTTTTTAATTAACAAATGGATAGAAATGTGAAAAATAACAGAAAAAATTTTTTGACTGCAGAAAATTGTTCTCTGATATGTTCTGTTAGTGCTAGAATTTTTTAAATTTCTTTTATTAATATTTACTTATTGAAAAAAAATAATTTGTCATTTGGTAGTTGCGACGGTGACGCGCCCACCGTTTTTTATGCCATTTTCAACATTAATTTAGACCTACAATTCGGAGAGTTGGGACTTTTTTGTTGGAAATTTCCTGCCCTTTAAGAACCCCTTCAGTTTTTTGTTCTAGCTATTATAGTTTATGAGTTATTAGCAAAAATGTAAACCACCTTTTTTTAAAATCTTAAATTGTTAATAACATTAGGAAATTTTTTTACACGGATTTTGATATTCAGGAACATTTTTATATTTGTCATTTCGAATCGATTGACACCAAAATCAGATTGTTCGGATCGGTGTAACCCAAATCCGATTTAAATGACTTCTCGACCAGACTATTACTTATTATATTACATTATTTTTTCAACAAATTCTGATTAATTATTGACTACAATTTTTCAAAAACTGAATCTGAAAATGTCAATCAAGCTAGTACTCCCACATTGACTTTATTACAAAATTAAAAGATTTAGGCGCATCCGCCAAAGCTTAATACGACCGCAAAGGGTTAAATTCAATTTGCAGCTATATATTGAAAAGTATAAAAAAATTTTGTGTTGTGTGGTACAAATTTGCCGTTATTTAGTTTGATAATGTTTTATGTTCACTTTTTGAATGGACAAAAGTGGAGAGTTAAAATTATAAAGCAGAGATATTTACACCATTCGATTTTATTTTTTGACGTTATAAATAATGATATAGATTAACTTTTTGTGCCTTTAATATGCCCTTTATTGTGATGGAAGAGAAAACAGAAGAATCAAGATGGAAACGGTAAATCATCGTTCAAGTACAAAGTTCTCCATCCATATTCCATCTAGTATATGTCAATACCTGATTATTTCTTTCAGTATGTCATTATATAATTAATATTTCAGGGACAAACTCTACAAGAGTTGTTAACCCCTCGACATTCTTGAAATCAGCTCAATTTAAAAAATAGCAATTAGGTACGTAATCACACGAAGCTGCATATTTAATTCACCATAATAAATTTAACATTTCACTAGTATTATTTTATATACAAATAAAGTAAAACACATTATAAAAGATAGTATATTTCCTTCATCGAACTGGAGGGGGTAATAGTTCCCATAACGCATGCTGCGTTTCCAATTTGGATAGCGATACTAATTCTTTGCATGGGGTAGGATTAAGATCTTGGTTCTCCTGTTTCAGCTGCGATGATTCTTCCAAGATGATCGATGAGGTGAAGAACATCGCTATTCCAAGGTCCTAGGGTTTCAACTGCGAAGGATATGAATGTAAAATCTTCCATGATGTTTTTGAATTTGAGTTATTTGCGAGTTGTCGGGTTTTCAGCGACGTTACCTGCTTCCTTTAAGGATATTGATAAGTTAGAAGGTGCTAAGGTGTCAGAACAGGTTGCATCCCACACCAAACAGTTGTCGTTTTTCCAGGGAATTATGGTCATGCTATCTGGGCGGAGGAGAAATAACCTTATCATTGTTTTTAACTTTTCTTGATAATTTCCCTACCCTTCCCTATTGAAACTAAATTTACAATGAATTCATTCCAATAATCCTAAAACATCTTACGCGAAAAAAATACCATATTACTATGTTTTTATAACAAACATCAAGCATCAATGGAGTTCTTTTATATTATAACATAAATTACCATGTTTATTCTAGGCAGTGAGGCCAAATTTTCGATTACAATGATATAATCAAGAAATTTAAACCAAAATGAAGCTTGCCCTTTGACGAATCATTTCAAACATCAGTTGAAAAACATTGTAAGTGCAGTTACAATGTTTTTCATATCAGGTTGGGAAAGGCAATTGTTTGAGTAGGATATTTTTTATTCTGTCACCATCTTAATGTCAAATTTAGAATGGAAATTTGAGGTATTTTTTCTAATAAGGAATTTCTGAGAAGGAATTCAGCCAAGAGCTGGAGTAAGTGTAGATCTTAAAGCTCCTAAGACTAATCCGAACCCTCTGTGCTGTATCTTATCGAGTTTGTTTAAACGGGATTTGGTGGCTGAGCCATACTGAAAGCAACCATAATCTATAACAGATCTTGTTATAAGCTCTATAAAACAATAAATTTATTTTTGGATCGCGCCCCCCCATCCGTAGCGATTGATCACTTTTAGGATGTTTCTTATTCTACGTATTCGCAGAAATCATCAGCATATTGTAAAAGAGTTGAACCAATCCCCATGGTATGTAAGTTTAAGGTATAAATGTTAAACAGTAGTGGGCTAAGCACAGAACCTTGAGGCAAACCTTTGTTAACTAACCTAGGACCAATTTTTTTATTATTACATCATTACATTTTTCAGGTACGCCTAATTTAGTAAGTTTATTACTTAAAACTTAATCATTAAAAAAAATCTGTTCTATTACAAACGCCTTCTGTCCAAAGTATTTGGGACTCGGAGTACTGAACTGACACAACAATTTTTACAAAATAGGAGTGGAAATAAAATAATCCTTGTAACATTATAGACCTAACTTGTCCCACTCTGATACAGCTACTTTCTTCCTCAGTAATAAACGTCCTCTCTTCCTATATGTAAGTTTCAACAGCCTAGAAATTTTCTCTCCAATCAAAGTACATACGGCATTAGGATGGCCGGCAAGAGTAAACGGAAAAACACTAGCATCGGCTACCCTTAACCCCCTAACTCCAAACACTTTAAAATCCTTATTCACCACTGCATTTTCCTTGGGATCCGTTCCCATAGGACAAGTACTTACTGGATGGTACGCAGCCACACCCAAATGTCTTATATAACAATACCAAAAATCTTCACTAAGAAACTCGGTATTGGAACAACCCGGTATCGAATTTACTTCCAACTTGGCAGAAATATCTTGAAACGGTTGCGTTTTAGTGATATTTAGCACCAGCTGAATGCCTTCAAACACAGTTTTGATATCCTTATTGTCAGGATCGCTTAATAAATTAAAATCAATCAAAGGATATTCGTATGGACTGTTAGTTTTTAATCTTACTGTACCGGTGGATTGGCTGCGAAGCATGAGAACTGTTAATGTGAAGCGACCAGTGACTGTTTTATTGTAAAGTGCATTCCAAGTGTCGTTGTTAACATTTTGAAACTTTTGTCCCATTGGCGACGGATTAGAGGACGATATGACTATTTCCACTTGGGGATAGTTTTCTTCGTTTGCCGCTTTGGTGGTGTAGAAGCGAACTCCGTCTATAGGGTTAGCAGCTGCAAGACTACCGATACCTTTTAGAAAATCTTTCACATTGTCTTCCAGAGTAATATTTGGCAATGAATAGTTCGATGAGAAAGGTATCCCGCAATAAACGGTTTCGCGCAGCTTACTTCCGACTGGTAAATCTTGTATTATCGGTATTTCCAAAGTTTTAAGGTGATTCTTAGGACCAATTCCTGATAACATCAACAATTGTGGCGAGGAAAACACTCCAGCCGATAGTATAATTTCTTTTTTAACTCTTGCTCTGTATGTTTTTTGATCTTTTGTAAAGATAACGCCTGTAGCAGATTTTGTAGTTCGGTCTATTTCAATTTTTATTACGTAACTACCTACGGATATAAGTAAATTTTGTCTGAAAGCTGCTGGTTTTAGAAAGGCCGTCGCTTGATCGTATCTCTTTCCGTTTTTGACATGTAGTTGAAGCAAGGTTGTTCCTTCTTGTTCTTTGCCATTGTAATCCGTCAAGTTTACTCCCATTTCATGGTTGGCTTGGAGGAATCTTCTAGTATAATTCGATAGCGGTAAATGAAAGTTGGTATAAAGTAATCCTCCTTTACCGTGATAGTCCCAGTCAACGACCGCGTCTGGATTATTTTGATGAAGGTCTTCTGAATATTTGAAGGTGTTAAGGACGTTTTCGTAGTTCCAGGTACGATCTTGAATCATTTCAGACCATCTATCGAAATCTTTTTTGTTACCTCGGGCGTATACCTGTTCGCTTAGTAAAGAAGTTCCTCCCATTCCCTTGCCAGAAAGCGCTCTGCATTGCTTGTTCACTGCACCTAAAAATAATTAATTTTTATTAAAAATTGTGGTAAATGTTATTGGCTGGAAAACAGAATGGTTTAATATTATTTGCTTTGCACTCATCAATGAGTTTTAATTTAATACGTTGTTCTGTATTCTATTTATATTGTGATGCGAGTCGCCGTTTAACAGATTGACACCTCCAACATTGGAGGCTGCTTACGCTTTGCTAGCCAATGTGTTTATACGGGGTTGGGATAAAGTATGGAACCAAGTAAATATCTTTTAAACGAAAAGAACGATATTTATGAAAATTTGCAGGTAAGTGCAAAGAAACAAAACGCATATGATGTACATTTTTTTGATAATAATATACTTCCGGTTTAAACGGAAATGCCATCAACTTCTTTAATTTAAATGGGACACCCTATATATTTTTACAGATTTTGAAAGAGCTTGTTATTTTGAATTCATACATACTGAGTTTAATGTAAACAAATTTGTAAAACCAAGGAATAACTCACTGTTAGTAGTACAATAAATGAACATTTCATTATTTTAGAATAATGAGAAACAAAATTACTTCAAATGTTCAAAATGCTCGCCCTTTACTTGCTGACAATATGCCATCCTATTAACAAATTCTTGAGTCACTTTTTCCAAGACATCTCCACGTATTAGTTCATATTCATCAATAATTCTTTGTCTCAATTCCTGTAAGTTTGTTGGTCGTCTAACGTAAACACGTGATTTTAGATAACCCCAAGGAAAAAAATCTAACGGGCTAAGATCCGGAGAACGAGCAGGCCACTCTATGAATCCTCTACGTCCAATCCATCGATTTGGAAAATTCGCATCCAGAAAATCCCTAACCCGTCTATCATAGTGGGGAGGTGCTCCATCTTGTTGAAACCAAATATTTTGTAGTAATTGCCCATTCTGTTGAAGTGCAGGAATAATTTCGTTATTTAGTAGATCCAAATACTTGTCACCATTCAAGTTTCCGTCGATAAAAAATGGGCCTATAAGCTTATTTTCGACAATTCCCATCCAAACATTTAACTTCTGTGGATGCTGGGTGGATGTGCTTCATGAATCCAATGAGGATTCTCATTTGACCAATACCTTGGGTTATGGCGGTTAACTGTACCATTTAAACAAACAGTTGCCTTATCGGAAAAAAAAAATTTCGTCGACATTACAGATGTCCATTAGCCGTTCGCAAAATTCCAGCCGTCGGTCAAAATCATCGTATGACAATTCTTGAACCAACTGTACCTTATATGGATGATACTTTTCACTTTTTAATATCTTTCCTACAGACCAACGACTGATACCATGGTTTAGTGCCAAATTTGTGGTTGAAGTTTGAGGTGATTCTTCTAAATCGATTGCAATATTTTGTTTAACAGTTTCGTTCGTTGCAGTCCGCGGTCTTCCAGGTTTTAGCAAATTTTTTACCATCCCAGTAATATTAAAACGTTGTAATGTTTTAGTTACTGTTGATCTGTAAAAATATATAGGGTGTCCCATTTAAATTAAAGAAGTTGATGGCATTTCCGGTTAAACCGGAAGTATATTATTATCAAAAAAATGTACATCAGATGCGTTTTGTTCCATTGCACTTACCTGCAGATTTTCATAAATATCGTTCTTTTCGTTTAAAAGATATTTACTTCGTTCCATACTTTATCCCAACCCCGTATAAATCAGTATAGGTGTAAATAAATTGTGTTATATATAAGTAAAGGTGTTTTAATGTATAAATAAATTTAATATTATGCAGTATAAACAAATAAATGTTACAATATCTTCTTTTAAACCACATTTTGGGCGAAAATGCACACTTTTTCCACTATATAGTTAGAAAATTTAAGTTTTCGAAATTACTTTAATCAAAACAGCTGTGTAAATAGTGAAAGCTTTGTTGTAGTGACATTTTTTTATTAAATAATTTATTTATTAAATGGAATAGATATCCATTAGATGAATTATACTAAGTTCTGCATTATCCTTTCCCCGACAATATATGTATTCATTATCCTATAGCTTCCCTATTCTCCTTACAATTTTCCTGAATGACTCATTTTTTATATTGCCATTATTCTATTAGCCTCTAGTTAGTCTTTAGTCGACGAATTGCTGCTAAAGGCCATCTTAGAGAATGGACCCACTTGTTATAACTGTTCCTATTCAAGAACCTGCACATCTCCCTAGGGATAGGCATAGTCTTTTATGGGTGGTTCCTCTTCTGTCTTGCTTTTTGACAGCTTATGTTCCCTTTCAGTTGTCCAGCAGTTTCCGTGGTCTTGGATGTCTCTTGTAGTTATCTGCTGTAAATTTGTTAAATCCCTAAGTGCTGTGTTCGGCTGAACAATATTATTAGTAAATATTACTGCAACAACCTCTTCGTTATGATGATACAACTCGCAGTAACAGTCATAATCTCTCATATTGAGAGAGGGTTGTCTGAAAATTTTCCGACCTAACAAAGATACTAGACATTTTTTGCTTCAAGTTAATTTTTATTTTTCTACATAGTCTCCTTGTAAGTCTATACACTTCTCCTAGCGATGCTCCCATCTCTTCAACCCGTCCAAATAGTACTCGGCGTCTTTCTCTGCAAAATAGTTGTTTACGAAGGTGATGGCCTACTCATTCGACGAAAATCTCTGTCCTCCAAGCGCAACTTTTACCTTAGGGAACAAAAAAGTCGCTTAGGGCTAGATCTGGTTAGTAAGGAGGGTGGTCAAGCAGTTCAAACCGTAATTCCTGGATTTTCGCCATGGCAACCGCTGAGGAGTGAGAGGGCGCATTGTCTTGGTGAAACATAAATTCTTTTTTTTCTGCAAATGTGGCCGTTTTTCCGCAATTTCTGCCTTCAGCTTGTCAATGCGTAGTATGCTCCTGTAATGGTTTTTTCTTTTTGAAGATAATCAATTAAGATAACTCCATGACTATCCCAGAAAACAGTTGCCATCGCTTTCACAGCCGAAGGAACAACCTTTGCTTTTTTTGGTACCGGTTCCACCTTCGCAGTCCATTGTTTTGACTGTGTTTTTGTTTCTGGAGTATAATGGTGTATCCAAGTTTCATCTACAGTAATTAATCGGCGCCAAAACTCTGATTTATTGCGCCTAAACTGCGCCAACAGAGAGTTGGAAATGTTCATTCGAAACGTTTTTGTTCCAAAGTGACCAAACTCGGCACCCAACGAGCGGACAGCTTTCTCATGCCTAAATCTTGATTCAATATGTGACAAACACAGCCCAAAATTTCACGGTGGTAAATGATGGTGCAGAGTCCCCGTACACAGCGTCCAACTCGTCTTTGATTTGCGTAGGCGTATTGCCTTTCAAAAACAAATATTTAATGACATGTTGAGGTCGGACAACCCTCGTATAACATTTTGGATTTCGCCACACCCCAATATAACCTTTCTTTTAAAATCTATAGGTCCTGCTATATTAGACATTATCCCAGCTATATCTCTGATCCCCTTGCCCATTTCCACCATATTATGTGGTCTAAAATTTATTCCCGTGAACTTGGCACACCATATTTAAAAATCTTAAAGTTTTTTTAGAGTTCTGGCATCCTTTGCAATAGTTCTAGAGTTCTCTGTAAGTATTTTCAATAGTTCCGGTTGATAAATACAAAAAAATCGAATTTTAAAATATGGTGCGCCAAGTTCACGCAGCGCACCGTATCATGAAAATACATTATTTTTTCGGAGTTCTGGTTAATTTTACAATAGTTCTAGAGTTCTATATCCATTATATTAATAGTTCTGGCAATTAAACGCAAAAATCAATGTTTGAAAACTAAGTGCCTAAAAGGTAATTTTATTTAAAAATATTTTATTTACGAGTTCTGGCCGATCTGATTAGAGTTCTAAATAGCGTTCCTTTAGTTCTACACAAAACTCTTTTGACTTTTTCCCACAAATTCATTTTTCTTTAAGTTATCTTCATTTTAAATATCGAAAATTAGACTTTTATTAAAAAAATTTTAAGTTTACGAGTTCTAGCCGATATGATTAGAGTTCTGAATAGCGTTCCTTTAGTTCTACAAAAAACCCTTGGGACTTTTTCCCACAAAATCATTTTTCTTCAAGTTATCTTTCTAATAGCTACCCCAATTCCAGGTTGTGTGATACTTGTTGTTTGCAAATACAGTAAAAATAAATGTTCTACACCGTAGGGAAGTAGGGACTAAAACTATTACTTTAATCTTACATTACAGGGAGTAAAGTGCCACTTTTAATCCCAAGGGACTGAATTAAAACATCTGAATTAGAATGAGTTTTAAATAAGGAAGCGCAAGTGTCTCATAGTTTATTAAACATCGCTAATTGGTTTAAGTTGGCATACGATCGTGGCTTCGAATCCCCACGTTGATGGTTACTGGTTTTCTCTTATATATTTTAATATTTGCCCATTAATTGTTTTTTAAATTTTTATGGTCAATACTTATTGACTTATTGGAATTTTAGAGGTCTTGGGCCCTACGATGTAAAAAATACCGTATATACTATTAAATTATGATGGACCATCAATAATTATTACAAAAATTACTTGCAACCTCTGGAAAAGTCTAGAAATGTTAAATGATTTCCAAACAAGGATTGAAAAAAAAACAACTACTTCCCGGGCTATTTGTGCCACTGGGCATTGGATTACATTTCAGTAGAAAACGTGATGGTGATCGATACTTAAGACCACCTCTGTCGTTTTGCAAATTAAAAGGAAATCATACTCCTCGCAGACTGGTTTCGAAATTATTGTGTCATCATAAGTAGGAGATGAGTACCGATTAGACTGGGCCAAAAAAATTGACTATTTTTTTTTGAAAAATATATCGAGAATGTCATTCAGAATGACAAAAAAAAATTTCGTGAAAATTTAAGCCCTTAATATCAATTTTAAGAGGTCTATCATCGCTATTTTTGATTTTTAGTCATAATTTGATGTTTTACGTTAGAACTGTCAAAAAATTGAAATGCAAAAAATTCTTTATCACTTATTTTGATACAAAATTAAATTCTCTACAAAAAAGGTCTGATTGAAATTTTTTGTCAGACGAGCCGTTTCCGAGTAATTGAGCTTAATAAATCGATGTATTTTTTCGATTTTCCCTTTTTATTTTGAAATTTTGTAACTAATGAACCAATGAATATTTAAAAAAGCTCATGTCGGATTCTTAACGGGAATTTCATGTTCTACAAAAAAGGTCTCTTAACATTTTTGCCTAAATGCAATTTTTCAAAAGTTATTCACGATTGAAATCGAAGAAAAAATTGAAATTTTAAATTTTCCCTTCTTAACTCAATTTTTTCCACTTAACGGAAAAAATTCACTTTTTCGATCATTATTAAATATTTTTACAAATAATTTACAAAATTATATGAAAAAAAAAACAGATTATTGCTATTTAATTATTAACAACAGTGACAAATGGTAAAAAATTTATTTTAAACACAATTTTAACTCATATTTTAGAAAAAGTCCATAGAAATTTATAGTTTAATATTTATATCATAAATAAAAAATAATTTTGTAAAATATGATAAATAAATCAATTTCAATAATGAAACTAAATAATTGTTTACCCAAAAATTACTTAAATATAGAAATCTACGCTTTTGTTGAAAAATAATTGATATTTATCTTGAAATTTACATATTTTCGTAATAATTTGGCTGAAATAATGATAGACATTGAGAGATTTGTGATGAAAAATATTTAATAATGATCGAAAAAGTGAATTTTTTCCGTTAAGTGGAAAAAATTGAGTTAAGAAGGGAAAATTTAAAATTTCAATTTTTTCTTCGATTTCAATCGTGAATAACTTTTGAAAAATTGCATTTCATTTAGGCAAAAATGTTAAGAGACCTTTTTTGTAGAACATGAAATTCCCGTTAAGAATCCGACATGAGCTTTTTTAAATATTCATTGGTTCATTAGTTACAAAATTTCAAAATAAAAAGGGAAAATCGAAAAAATACATCGATTTATTAAGCTCAATTACTCGGAAACGGATCGTCTGACAAAAATTTTCAATCAGACCTTTTTTGTAGAGAATTTAATTTTGTATCAAAATAAGTGATAAAGAATTTTTTGCATTTCAATTTTTTGACAGTTCTAACGTAAAACATCAAATTATGACTAAAAATCAAAAATAGCGATGATAGACCTCTTAAAATTGATATTAAGGGCTTAAATTTTCACGAAATTTTTTTTTTGTCATTCTGAATGACATTCTCGATATATTTTTCAAAAAAAAAATAGTCAATTTTTTTGGCCCAGTCTAGTACCGATCCTTTTACGTCAATATTTATGTCGTGATTGCAAGATTCCTGCGTATACTTTGCTCTGAGTACACTTCCTTTGCATGCAAAAATATGGTCGGTCAAAAGCTTTTTATTGGACGATATATAAAAATGGAAAGAGAATCCAAGTGCAGGAACCCCCAAAAACTGTGACAATAATTACAGGTTTTTTATCGGAAGGTTGTTTCATCTGAGTTTGGAATAAAAACCTGGCCTGAATTATGTTCAGAAATGTCTCTCAATAATTCTTAAATTATCCTCGTACGCTCTAAAAATAATTAAAAAGGTCGGCTGACTATGTAGGTCATAATATTATCGAACTACTTATTTAATGAGAGATGGGAAAATGTGTCTGCCAAAAACGATGTTGGCCTTCGATATTTCAATACCAAAACTTCGAAGCGTATTAAAAAAATATATAGATTAAAGGCAGGATGATTAATTTAAATCCCATTTAAACTTGGTCAAATGACAAAATTTCAGTGCTCTCGAACCAGTGTAAACTTTGTAAAAGTTTTCGGATTAATATTTAATCTGGGTCAAAGCGATTTCCTGGCGATGGCTAAAAATAGAGGGAAAAATTACACGACTCTATTTAAAATTTGAGCACGATACTCGCATTTCAACAACAACTTTATCTGTAATTTAAAGCGATATTTATTTAAGCCGAGCTTATCAGACTTTTAAATTGTGTTAACAGAAATTATAATGATGAACAAGAAAAAAAAGCTTATGCGGGAAAGAGAAACAAGATGGGAAGCATTATTTCTTCTGTTTAACATAATGCGTTTAACGCAATCGAATTTACTTTTCTTTAATTTTTAACTAAATCATTTGTGAAAAAGGCATTCCTTGTCATAAATCTAACACGTCTATAACAGCAGGAATAAAAGCCCAACCCCTTTGGAACAGCTTCTGATGAACATGTCTGACGATTTCTTTGGCATCAAGGGATAAAACTCGTCGTCGAACAGGAACAGTAACACAGGGGCCGCTGATACAGTTTCCCAAGGACGAAATATTTTTCACAAAAATTATTAAACAGCGCAGACTAACTCTCACTACCGGAACACAAATATAAATTATACAAATACAAGAACCGATCCTGTGTGCAAATTTTGTCCATAAGCAATAAACCGTGACAGACGATCGCAATAAAAGTGGTTTATTACCATCAGTCCCCTTTTATTGTAGGCACTATATTGTTGAACACATTTTAACAATCACTACTGAATGCGACTATTGTTTTTTATTACCAGTTTCTTAAGCGAGAAAATTGCAATGAATAAATTAAAAATTGAAACTTAAATATTTTCAGGTAAAGTAATTTTATAATTTTGTCTCACCTTAAAACAAAATAAAACTTCTTGAAACACAATTTAAACTATTCCTTAACGAAAACCCCACAAAAACGTCGCTGTCGCTGATTTTCGGCGGTATAGCGGCCACTTGAAATCGCCGAAAAGGATTGCATGGTGATGTTAATAAATTGCTGCACGACGATGATTAACTGTGCAACAATGAGCCTGGTACAAATGGTTATTTTTTTTTTTAATTTAACTCATTCGCTTCGATACGGCGGGCTGTAAGTGACACCGGAGAAATATGGCATGACACTATAGTCTATATAGAAAGGACAAGGAGTAATAAATCATTTATTTAAGTAGATTTCATAGACGTACCAAAATATATTTTAAGAGGGTATACCGTAAGGTACATTTTGTATTGAACGAATGAGTTGCAGCTATGCTAAAGACGATTTAGGTCAGAGGTAACGGGATGTACTAATTTTAATAAAAAAAGTGATAGAGGTACATAAATTTTGATAAAGTTTGATAAAGAAAGGCAACACAGTTTATTCATAATAGAAAACAATAATCTGTAACAATAATTATTTTATATATTTTTGTTCTTTTTGTAAGACGATTAATTCAAACTTTGAATATTGTCACAAATAAATTACAATGAAATATATTTTTAAAAAATTAATTAAAGTCAAGATGGCAAGGTTTCGTTACAATTTTTATTAAATTCAAAGCAGCAAAATGAATATTTTTTAATTGTATTACTCCTATATGTAGTGTTTGGGGAATTTTACTCAGAAATTTTAAATGGCAAGTGGCCTACTGTAATCGGCTTAATACGATTACACCTATTTACAGATTATTCCATTATTGAGAGGGATTTTCCAAACAACCCAGTTTTCTTAGAAACATTATCGGGAATATTATTTTAAAAGAAAGTAGGTACATTAAATCAGTACATAGTATTAGTTCTTTGAGTAAAGTTGTATGAAGTTGTATGGTTTTCATAATATTGTAAACAGTTGGAATATATTTAAAACATTTGTTGAATGTTAATTGTGCAAGTACCAAACAATGTCGATAAGCCAAGGACCATCTAAACGACCAAAAGCAGGTCCATTATCTTTAAATGAAAACACTCTGATATTGAATTGTTATATATCATTGAAAAACAAGGATCCAAGTGCAAGTGTTGATGATATTGTGGAATTAACGGCTGCTATGTTGTGTGTTGCTAAATTAACAATTTATAGATTACTAAAAGAAAGCAAGAATGGAACTCTTCAACCCCCTAAAACTCCTTCAGGCCGAAAAACAATTGAGATCGATGAGTCATTAAAACAAAGACTAAGGCGTAAAGTCCATGGATTTTACTTACGAAAGGAAATTCCAACACTTGACAAAATTATGACATCAGTTCAAGAAGATACGGACTATACAAAATTCTCCAGAATGACGTTATGCAAACTTTTGAAAGATGTGGGTTTCAGATATAAAAAACATAATAGAAAATCTCTCTTGATAGATAAACCGGAAATAGTTTTTTGGAGAAGAGACTATTTAAGAAGAATTCGACATGCCAGAGAACAAAATTTAAAAATCTTCTACTTAGACGAAACATGGATAAATGCTGGATATTCAGTTTCCAAATCTTGGCAAGATGAAAACATTAAAAGCGGAAGGCAGGCATTCGTGGAAGGTTTGTCGTTAGGTTTGCAGCCACCATCTGGAAAAGGAAAAAGACTATCATTGTCCATGTGGAAAGTTCTAAAGGTTTTGTTGATGGTGGATTATTAACTTTTATTTCAAAACGCACGGGGGGCTATCACGAAGATATGAATGGGGATATCTTCGAGGAATGGTTTGTTCAAATGTTGGATCTGATTCCAAAAGGGGCTGTTATTGTTATGGACAACGGAAGTTACCATTCACGGTTACGAGAAGCATTGCCCACAAGTCGTTGGCGTAAAACAGAGCTTTTGGAGTGGCTTATTTCGAAAAATATAAAGTTTCCAAAAGATCCACTAAGGAAAGAACTTTACAGAATTGCAAAGATGAACAAAAATAAATACAAAACCTACATTGTAGAAGAAATGGCTTTTTCTCGTGGTATATCAGTTCTTCGACTTCCCCCTTATCATAGTGAACTTAATCCCATAGAATTAATATGGTCTCAGGTAAAGGGAGAAGTTGGAAAAAAATACTACTTTTAAAATAAACGATGTTGTGAAATTGTTTGAGAGTGCTGTAAGTCATGTTAGTAAGGAAAATTGGACAAACTGTATCGAGCATGTTATTAAAGTAGAGGCAAATATGTGGAAAATTGACAATATTTGTGATGATTTAATCGACCCTATTATTATTAATGTCAACAACGATTCTTCCGAGTCGGATATAGAATAAAATGTAAGTAATAAATTTATTCCAATAATTATTTCTTTTCATTTTTTATTATATTATAATTTAAAACGTATTTTTTTCCCAAAATACACACCACTGCATTGCGTTATTGCTTATCTGCTAATCCTTTAACAATGAAGAAACCCTAAACTTTGCTACAACTGATACAAATACGGGGTCGATCTACCTGGTTTTTAGATTTACGGAAGAAATGTATTTTAAAGTAAGAGATTTATCAAAAATTTCATGGTGCTCCCTGTAAAGGTTTTGCATACTTAATTAGGGTTTATTACTCCTCGTACTTTTTGTACATACTATACCGCATCTTCTTTTTTTGTGGACTATCGGAAAATATCTACTAGAATTTTTGTGGAACAAAACCTTTTATATTCATAATTAATCCGACTAACGCCTACTCGATTGGGTCGGCGGTGCCATCATTTTTCTTTTTGTCATTGCGTAAATGAGGCCCATAACGAACCGCCATACTGGAACAAATTACCCAATAGTTTGTGTCAGTATCTCCCGATTATAATTTTACAGCAATAGGTTATTCTAAAATAAAAAAAAGTATTTCATTGCACTGGTCCTTTAATTGTAAAATTGTTAGTTATATTAAATAAAGAACTGATTTATAAGAAACATATAATTAGTTTTAAATATTTGGATTTTTGTTTCCTTGGATCTGTTACAATAAAATAAAAGTCGTACTTATCTTTTATAAAACACCGCTTCGCACTTCGTAATTTTCAAGTTAAACCTATTTTTTTATAATATAAAAATAGAATTGTTTAGATAAACAAACACTATTATTTTCATGGAAGCAAAAACATCTTAAATAATAATTACATTAGAAGCATCGAGTTAACTATAACAAATATCTTAAAATATATATTATAGAATACATTTTAAATTTTATTCGATGTTCGTTATTGTGACGTTAGTGTGACGTTTCTCTATTATAGTGGTTAGCTCCCAAAGCACGTAGACACAGATTAAACTTTATTTTTTATTCAAAAAACAGGAAATTTCTTCCTTACAGAACCTTTATAGTCTATAATACTCTTGTGCCTATTAAACCTATTTAGTGTTCGGTAAACAGTCCTATTATCAATTATTCAAAAGTTTGTTAGTCTGTTGTTTTATTTTTTTGCTAATTAGATCAATAATATGCGATTGATTCCATATTGCTTGAGATAGATCGAAGAGGAAGACCTGCTTATAAACTTTAAGCACAAGAAGCATGACCCTTGTGGACAATCTATTTTTTAAATTGATGTTGATTTTTCCATTTCGGTGCCATTTCAATACAAAGTTATTCACCGTATGGCATGGGCGCCGGCAGAGAGGGGCAGGGGGAGGCCTTGGCCCCCCCCTGGTTCAGGAAAGATTTTTTTTAAATATTGGTAAATAATAACACAGTTGCAAATGTAGGCCAATACAGAATTTAGCTTCAACAAGAAAGATTTAAGGTAAAAAATGGCCAAAATCATGAGTTTGATATACAAAAATAACAAAAATTTTTCGGTCCCCCCATGACCACCGGTACCTCGCCCCCCCCCCTGTCAAAATTTCTGCCGTCGCCCTTGCCGTATGGCTAAGTAACGAAATGTAGTTTCTTCATAAAGACAGTATGATTAAAGTATTACTGATATTATTGCCACTCTGTGTTCTTGGTGTATTACAATAGGCGACCCTCTCTATAATCCCTGGTTGGGTTACCTGGGAACAATTCATAATCGTGCTTCTTGGATAAATAAATAAAATATATTTAGTTTCAATTATAACTATTTATAACTTATATTTATAACTAAATTAAAAAAAAATTTGCAAAATCTTCTTTAATAAAAACTTTTTAGCCCTGCACTCGTCCGCTTGCCTTTTAATATATGCTACCTAATTTGTATATTTTTTAATATCAATATTCCTTTTCAGATTTAGTTCAGACCTTACCATTGAGTAAAGTGTACATAATGTGAAACGTTTAAATCTTTTTTACCCTCAATACATTTTTCGTATGCCAAATCATAAACTGCCTTTGACTTTTTGGGAATTACTGATAATAGAGCATTACCTGCTGCCTCTTCAATATCGCTTGGTAGCTGATTCACTCATTTTTTAAAAATAAAACTAAAAATATATCAATCTCGCTAAAAACCTTTCGTCTAGACTTTTTTACAAAATGTAAAACTGACAACAAACATGAAGTAACAGCAACAAACTAAATTTATATTTTCCAAATTTTCCTCAATTATATTAAATTTTATTTTTTTATTACTTTCTTCAAAATTAGAAAACATCTTGTATGGAATACTTTACGAAATGAAATTTTGTGTTAGTTAAATGACAATTTTCAGTTTCATAATGATACATTTTATAACACTGGTTTTCATTATAAAACTGAAATATTGACCAATATAAATATATATTAGTAAATAACCAAGTAGGCAGACCCAATATCTTCTGTAGAATGTTTATAGTTCGTGTTTTATGAAACTTTCAATATTTTGCAGAAAAAAATCCAAAACATTTTTTCCAGATGAAATTAAAAAAATATCAAAGAAGCACTGGACTAAAAATACCTAATGACCACGGTAAATACATAATTAAAATTATTACATTTTTTTACAATGGTTTAATACTTATTTTTTATAGCAGTAACAAATGGGTTTGTAAGATCAGTTAGCAAAGGCGCTAGCTGAGAATCTTTTCCATTTGTAAATTCTCTAAAATTAAACAAGTATAAAAATTTTAAATATTGTGTTTAATTTCTTTTTTTAAATTAAGTTTGAAAACTTATTTTTGTTTCATATTTGATTTCTTTCTTTTTTTTGTATGAAAACGTATTGAAAAGTTAAAAAATTGAATTTGTTCGTAGAACAAATAGTGTATACAACTCTCGTGTAATAGTTATTAATTAACCGGGATCATTACATGATCGTTGCATCATATACTATTAAAATATTATTATATTAGTTGCACGTCTATGGTTTACTGGTTTTATAACGTTTTATTGCGTCGCGTTGATTTTGAATAGAGTACAGCGATAAGTTCGACTTATATAGTCTTATTCTCACCGGAGTAAAGAAACAAAATCACAAATAGTAATATACGGTTACTAATACAGGAAATGAGGTAATTTTTTTATAAAATGAAGCAGCAATTAAGAGCAAATCAGATTAACTTGCAATTTTTTGAAATTTGCCAAGAAAGTATCCGAGTAAGCAAGTTTGGTTACTGGGAGTTTGTCCATGTTGCAAAAATTTGCCAAACTGTTTTTTTGATCAAAAATAAATAAAGTTTTAAAATATCTACAACATTAAATGAGTTCGTGAAAATAGGTACCAGGGAGTTTGTTTGGATTACTGATTACGATTTTCATCATCATCAATGTCGTTTAATCCCGAGGGATTATGGCTAGCACAAAACGCTTTCTTCAATCCATTTAACGAGGTGGATTAATCCGTCTACAATCTTTTATCTGTACTGGCCTTTTCTATTATGATTTTCCATTTTCCATTTCTTGTCTCGGCATAGGGTTTTCCAGTCTTTGATCTTCAAAAGTTTTACATCTTCTTCCACTTGACTCGACTATCTAGTCTTTAAAGGTATCCAGGTCGTTATTTTCTTTAGTTGATGCTTTTCTCATAATATGTCCTCCCCTTTCTAGCCTTCTTGCTTTTATATATCAGACTATATTTTCTCCCCCTAATTCTTTTTCTATTTCTGTATTTTTTCTTAGCCTTATTCCTTCATCTCTAGTTATATTTGGCCCAAGTATTGATCTTAATACTTTCCTTTCCAATATTTTTAGCTCGTCTTTTTCTTTTTTATTAATAGTTGTTGTTTCTAGAGCATAAATAATAACTAATTAAGGTTTGGCAAATTTTAATTTTTTTTGCTAATTGTTTTACATTTTAGTAACTTTATATTTACGCCGAAGGCGTAATGACCGAGGGGGCCGACACGGGTTGAAATACGTTGAAATAATGTACACCCCACTTGAAATTATTTCAAAATATTTGAAATATTTTTGAAATATTTGAAATATTTGAAATATTTGAAATATTTGAAATATTTGAAATATTTGAAATATTTGAAATATTTGAAATATTTGAAATATTTGAAATATTTGAAATATTTGAAATATTTGAAATATTTGAAATATTTGAAATATTTGAAATATTTGAAATATTTGAAATATTTGAAATATTTATTTGAAATATTTGAAATATTTGAAATATTTGTAATATTTGAAATATTTGAAATATTTGAAATATTTGAAATATTTGAAATATTTGAAATATTTGAAATATTTGAAATATTTGAAATATTTGAAATATTTGAAATATTTGAAATATTTGAAATATTTGAAATATTTGAAATATTTGAAATATTTGAAATATTTGAAATATTTGAAATATTTGAAATATTTGAAATATTTGAAATATTTGAAATATTTGAAATATTTGAAATATTTGAAATATTTGAAATATTTGAAATATTTGAAATATTTGAAATATTTGAAATATTTGAAATATTTGAAATATTTGAAATATTTTTAAAATATTTGAAATATTTTTGAAATAAATATTGTTGAAATATTTGATATATTCTTGTATTACTTTTTATTTTATAAATAATTTGGCAACAGCGCGCGACTTTTACAAGCGTTTAGCCATGCTTGCCGGTAGGAATGTTCTGAATGTAAGGATGTCTAGGCACTTTTTACGAGCTACAAAAAGGAAATAAAACGGAGCTAGTACTGGCTAATATCTAGTATACGTTTTTGAATATCGAATTTTATTTGTGCTGTATACATTTAATGGAAAGATAACAATTTCAGCGGATGCTTTTCAAAAAATTGAAAGTATTTCCAGCACTGCTGCTACCTCTCCTAGTACTTCTGGTTCTGATTCTACCTCGGAAAACGATAACAGTATTGCTCTAATGGATGATACTGACACAGAACAGTTCAATTCTGAGAACTCAGAACTCAGAACTCAAAATAGAAAATTAAAGATATTATGCCGTTTATTACATGAAGAACTGGTACTTAGGATGCGTATGATAGCTATTCAAAATGATGAACTCATGAAGGAAGGAATCAAAATAAAATTCTTACAATATATTATGATGACATTCAAGTGGTGGATCGAAAGTATATTTTTATGGGCCAATTCAGCTTATTGGTACACATCCATTTTATTTGAAAAGGTGTGATAGAGTTAATATAATTAAAAAGTACAAAACATTGAAAAAATAATTACTATGATTACCTGATTTACTTTTACAGTATTATTTATCAGTATATTAGTTAAAGTTATAAAGATCTCGATAAAGATTTACTAAGTAATATTGTTTTTTTTTTAGAAAAAATATTTTTTATTTTATATTTTACATAAGCACAATTTACAAAAAAGTGTCTGTGTTTCTTACTTTTTAAATTATTGTAGGCTTTTGTTCCAAAGAAAATGACTGTTCAGCCACTCTAGCACAAAGTTAGCGCTGGCAGTGGCGCAGTCAAAGCTCAAAGAGTGTAAACTGCAATCTTAGCCTTTTCTACATTTTTTTGGCTTTTTGAACGTCTTCAATTCAATATTGTTTCCGTTCTGAATAATTTAATATTTATTTTTGAAATATTTTTGAAATATTACTGAAATATTTTTGAAATGTTTTTGAAATATTTTTGAAATATTTGAAATATTTTTGAAATATTTGAAATAATTGAAATATATTTCAAATTTTTCAAATAATGTACACCAAAATAGGGCGTGTCGGCCCCCTCGGTAATGACTGAACAGCAAAAACTACCCTTTTTTTTAAATATTTTGAAATTAAACCTAAAATTATCAAATAAATGGAAATGTTTGCAAAGGGTGCCCAGGATCAATTATAATGTACATAAAATTTCAATTTACAATCATTAATATGAATTTTTTTTCAGAAAATTTTAGGTATGTTAAGCTAGCTAACCCAAGTCATCCGATTCAAAAGTTTTATAGATGGTGTTTTTTGCTTGCTTTGTTTTACTATTAGAAATTTTTTTTACTGTAGTCCGTTTTTCAAAATAGTCGAAAAAGTAATCGAAAAAGTGATAAGTGATTACAACGATATTAAGAGGACACTCTTATTTGCTGATTATCTGACATAATTGCTGATGAAAAATGGTTTGAAAATAAAAAAAAACAATCTTGACACCAACATGACAAGAGTGATCTGTTCGAATGCTCGTGCTTTGCGTAACTCACCACTTCGTGGTTCGTTAAGTAAACTGCATTCGTACTACAAAATCCGTCTTTGTGACAGTTGTTCTACAATATAATATGGCTATTGGTGTCAAGATGGTTTTTTTCATTTTTAAGGCAATTTTCATCAGCAATTCGGCGTTTTCCATTTTTTTTTTCAAAATCATTCAGGAAGACAGAGCAGCAATCAATTACCCCAAAAACCAAAAAAGCTTAAGTTAAAAAAATTTTGTAGCGTAGTTATTCCATCCTCAAATTCAAATTCAGAAATTTGCCGCGTAAACGACTAGATCCAACATGGCGGGTGGCCTACGTCACTACTCATATGTGTCATTGAAAGGGCCATCATTTTATTGTAAACAGTGTATCTGCGAGGTTGTGCGAAGTTTTATATTCATTTTTATTCTTCTCTTTTCTTTATTTTTTGTTGATTTTCATAAAAATAAGTCAGACATTTTTTAATGCAGAAATTTCGAAATTCAGCTGCATTCCATCACCATGAAAATGTCTAAGGATGGTAAATTGTTTGACAATGCTTTCACAAACCCTATTGACGACATTTTATGATTGCAAAACACAAATGAAACCAATAATTCACAATAAAATCAAAAATAAAAGTCTCTCAATTACCACACATTAAATATAAACAAACTGTCATCGATATGAGTTTTGACGTCACGACCAATGAAGGTGCGTTTCGACTTCTCTATTTGAATTTATCGATTTTAACTTACTTTCAATTTGATATTATATAAAAAATAACCAGAATTGTTGCGTTGTAATGAGTTTAGGATTAAATATTTATAATTTACTATATAATTACAAAGGAATTTCATTGATTTATTTATAATGAAAACACCGAATTGTGTCAGATAATCAGCAAATAATTCTGGCTATCGATAAGTGTCCTCACGATGTCATTTTAATCACTTTTTCGATGTGGGGGCTCTGGTAGATTAATATTCAGCTATATGAGCCCACTTTGTTGCAAAAAAAATTTAATAGCAAAAAATGTGAAAAATTAGCAAAACAATACCATCTATAAAACTTTTGATTAAGTCTTGGCTAAGCTCTTAATAAACCTGAAAAATGTTATGAAATTGCTTTAAAAACAGTATATTGTGTCACAAGGGCAGTCCGCGGCTGCATTTAGCAAAAACCAGCTAGGGGGCGCTAATGTATTTATGAACGTGTGACACACAACTGTTTTCCGCTTACTTTTATGACTATTAAAAAAGTTTAAAAAAATGTTATGGTTATGGTAATAGGCAATTTTAAACGGCTAAATCGTCTTACTGATAAAACTTTAAAATACTAATAACTTGGAATAAATGCTTAAAAATTGGGCTGTTTGAAATAAGTAAAGTTAAAAAAATGTTATGGTATGGTTGAGAATCAAACCCAAGCCCTTTGTGTGAGAGGCAAGCACGTATACCACTGCGTCACGATCAGGCTTTGTAGGAAACACTCATATTGTATAATTTATACTATTACGTATTTGCTCGCCTTCATCATAAGGTATTCAGAATCGGACGCTTCTTTTTTCTTTGCTTTATAATTTATAGAGTTTTTTAAGAGAAAAGCTTTCACTTTGTAGAATTGGTCGAAATTTATATTATTTCTGATTTAAAAATGTCAAATCCAAGGCACACTTTTTCATGGCTAGAATAAAAAAAAATCGTGGCGTTATGAATTTTCCGCCTTTGGGTTGATAAACAATACTTTCCGCCCTATTTTTGGTGTTCACATGATTGGTTTTCCGGTAAAGTAGGCGGAAAAATCATTTTTGTCCATTTTTTTTTTGGTTTATGATAACGAGATGTACAAAACTAAGGTCCTGGCCGAAATTTCATGTGATATGAAAAATGTCAATTGGTCCGACCATTTGTTTTTAATTTCGCCCGACAAAAAAGAACATTGACGGTTATAATCATAAAACAGGCAATTTTAAAGAGCTACATCTTATTATTGATGAACATTTTTTGAAATAAGTAAATATGGTTCACGCTACTAGCCAAAAACAAAATATTTTATCTAATTTTCTCAGTCCAAAACATAAGAATTACCCGATAGGGCTAAAAATGAATGGAGATATTTTCCAACAAGTGTTCTGACTTTATGTTAAAGGTTTTTTTTCAAGCAAATCCAGATGGCGTTAAAAATTTTGCATGAAAAAAATTGGAAAAAGTTTCATTTTGCCCATAACTTTTTTCTGCTGATTAGAAAAGGTTCAGGTTAGTATCAAAATTTATCCAATTTTGCAATCTTGCAAAATGATAGTAATCATTTTTTTTCTGAAAGTTATATTTTTCCAGATATTTCTTGATCTTAGTTTAGGTTACAACCATTTTGCTATGTCATTAATTGTACAAAAATAAAAAAAATCGATTTATTTGTGAACTAAAATACTTTATATTAGTAATATATAATTTTTTTGGTAATACTAGTACCAGATTTTCAGTAAATTAAGAAAAAACCTTTACAACATTTTGTTTGACAAAAATCACACTTTTCCTTTCGCTATTTACTTGGAAGGGGTTCATTTTTATGAAAAATTGTATTTCATGTTTTTATAATAAAAAACGATCATTTACCGATTGGTTTAGTTTTTTTCGAACCCCCTGCCCCCACAACCCTTTACGGCAGTATCGGAAGTTGTTTAATCGTGTACTTAGCAAGTATCTGAAATTTGTCTGTAATCATTGCTTCAACATTTTACGTCATTTCCTGTAATTTAGAGTTCAGTTTTATAAATTTTATAAGTAGCATCATTTGATATGTTGTCCTTTAATAACATCGGATATTTTTTCCCCTATCATGGAACAAATGGCGTTGGTATGTCCAGAAGGAGTGAACGGTATTACACTGGCGTCGGCGACTCTTAATTTTTTTATTCCGAAAACGTTAAGATTTCTATCTACAACCCCTCTTTTAGGATGTATTCCAGTCGCACAAGTTCCTACTAGATGGAAGGCAGGAATAGCAGTTTGTCTTATGAAGCAATACCAAAACTGTTTTGATAAAAATTTGTAGGAGGCGCAAGCTGGTAACGGTTTCACTTCTAATTTTGTTCCTATTTCTCGAAAAATTGAAGTTTCCGATAGTTTAAAGGCGAATTTGATTCCTTCGTACATTGTATCAATGTCTATATCGTTTAAATCACTCAACGCATTAATATCTATAGCTGGGTAACTGTAAGGACTCTTGTTTTGTAATCTAACAGTTCCAACGGATTTAGAATGTAATAAAGTCGGGGTTACAGTAAATATATTAGAAGCGGAGATATTAAAAAGTGTGTCCCAAGTTTCATTGTTCCATCTGAGATATTTTTTACCAATAAGTGAAGGAGAAAACGATGAAACTACGATTTCTAGATCGGGGTAATTCGGTATTTTTTCTACGGAAGTGTGATAAAATCCAGCGCCATCTATAGGATTACCCGCTGCCAAATCCCCATATCCTTTCAAATATGCTTCAACCTTTTCAGTTAAATTTTGATTCGAAAAAACAAAATTTGAAGAAAATTTCAAACCGCAGAAGACGTGGTCCTTCAAGTTGTTTCCTACAGGTAGATCCTTTATAACCGTAATATTCATATCAGTTAAATGCTTCTTTGGTCCTATACCGGATAGCATCAAAATTTGTGGCGAGGAAATCGCTCCCGCTGATAGGATAATTTCTCTTCTAGCTTTTGCTCTAAATAAGGTTTTATTCTTGGTAAATAGAAGGCTGTTTGCAATATTATTTTTGAATTCTATTTTAATGACGTAACTTCCTGAGGATATAATCAAATTCTGTCTTGTTTTTATCGGTTCAATAAAAGCCGAAGCTTGGTCATAGCGTTTTCCATATTTCGTATTGATCTGGTGGATGGTAGCTCCAAGTTGATGTTTGCCGTTGTAATCCGTAATATTTTGACCAAGTTCGCGATTAGCTTTTAAAAAGATATTCGTAAAATTCGATGTGGGTGTGTGGAAATTCGTATAGAGGTAACCGTTTTCACCGTGATAATCCCAATCCAGAGGAGCGTATGGATTGGTTTTATGGAAATCTTCGGATTTTTTGAAATATGGTAGAATTTGTTTGTATTTCCAACTGGGATCCTTTAGTAAATTCGCCCATCTGTCGTAGTCTATTGAATTTCCACGACTGTAGATATTTTGATTGATTAAAGATGTTCCTCCTATGCCTTTTCCTCGTGGTATTACACATCGATTTTCTACTGTTCCTGTAACAACAATTCCTAATTGGGATTGGTTTGATTCATAGAGTATAAAAATACATAGAGACAGTCAGTTATTCATAAATTCTCAGTCCCATTGTAACTAACATACCCGATTGACAAGAGCGGGGTCAATAACAAAGCGGTGAGGAAAGAAGAAGAGAGGAGGACGAGCTTGAGCCAAAACTATGTCAGTTTTGAAACCGGTGAAATGAGATGTTGGGATTTTAATAATTGTCATTCTTGCAAATCAAACTCGTCCGAACCATTATCACATCACTTCTATTTCGAAGTTAAATAACTAGAAAAAACACAATCACAATGACTTTATATTCAACAATCAATGTGTACAAACAAAGTAAAATATTATGTTCTGTGTAAAAGGTAAGAAGAGGCCTGAAGCGTAAAACCAAAATATTCTATACATAAAACGAAGTAATTCGACGATAGACATTCTAAAAGTGTTGTCGCACTTTGCAAAAATGTGTCTGTGTACATAAAAATTGTTGTGAAAAATCTATATTATGTATAAAGTTTATAGTAGGGGAACCCAAGCGGCAATTTCTGGAGTTACTGAAGCACGGCAGATTAATATACAGGGGTATACCCGGTTAATTACTTCCAACATGGCATTTGGAACATTTAATTTAAAATAGTTATTATGCATAATTTGGTTACTTTAAAGGACGTTATGAATTAAATCATTAGTTGTAATTTGGTTGAATTTAAATTAAAAAAAATGTTTTTGTACCTAACCTAACCTAACCTAACCTAACCTAACCTAACCTAACCTAACCTAACCTAACCTAACCTAAACTAACCTAAACTAACCTAACCTGACCAAGTGTTCCAGAATAAATATTCTATCTCAAGAGTGAGCATTTTTACTTTCTTTTACGGTTGTGGAGCAAAGAAAATTACAAACAAGACATTCTGAATGTCACACCTGACATTTTTGTCAGTTGGTATAGAACTAACTTGATGCAGCAAATGGCAGCGGAACCTGTTACAATTGATTTTTCTGCTCACAATTGCCAGAGATTCTATCTTGCAACGATTAATTTTAACTCACCCTATACAAAAAATATAGCTAACAAAGCAAACGTATTCAAGAACCCTAAACTTAAACATTAATTGTACTATAGGTAACTATTTTGACCGATGAGTTTTTCTTACAAAGCTTTTCTATTTTATCTATTAATGATTTCAGTTAGCTAGTCAGTTTTTCTCACAGAACTTCTCTATTTTAGCTATTAATGGTATGATTTGGCTCGTGAGTTTTTCTCACAGAGCTTTTCCATTTTAGCTGTTAATGATTTATATTTTATTTTATTGTTATTTTACATATTGTGCAGAATTTACGATTATTTAATAATATGCCTTCAACTTTGACCTATAATGCCGTTGTTTATTGTTTAATCCCGGCCGTTTTATTTTTTTAATTCTTTTTCTTTAAATTTTTATTATGTCTTCCAGATTATAACATTACACAGCGAAATTAGCCAATGAGAAAACTAAGTAAACGACTGTTACCAAAACAATTCTTATTGTTTTTTATCAGTGACAGATGTTTCAAGTAAACGAACATCGATAAAAAAAATTCTCGTAGTTTAAAAATTGTTAATAAAAAATAAAAATAACGTACGGTTTAAAAAATCTACCCATGAAACATCATGCATCATTGTTTAAAGTTCATAACCTAAAAATATTTATAGCGGCTAAATGACGCTTATAAGCACATCAAATCTTAATCTATATCCTTTATCATATATGGAAGAAATATTTTCGAACATAACTACAAAACCTAAAATTACCCAACCTTCTGATAATGCTCTTTTTATCACAAGAAACTGTAATCGAAGCTTGATTGATGGGTATAAAAATGACATCAAGAAAATTTTATCGTTTAATAGTTAGACATAACGGATTTGTGAAGGATACGAAGTGTTAACGTATATAATGACTGTTTTGGATACATAATAATTTAAAACACAAATTTGAAATCTGACATAGGAAGGTTTTTTTATTATCTAATTTGTTTAGAGACAATTACATTAAACATTACTAAGATTATAAAAAGTATTTCTGTTGTTCTTCGTGCTCGAATATAAGCCGCTTGTGTTTAACAAACATATTTTATTTATTTCAATGTCTATAGACAATAGTGCGCAAAATTTTATGAATACAGAATTTATAAAACTATTTTAAAGTTTCTGTATCTCTAAATTAAGAAAGGTATGCTAGTCTTGCCCAGTACTCGTTAACGTTGTGTCGTTTAGTTGTGAGAGCCGAGAGTCTTACAGGATATGCTCGACGTTTTCTAAGACATAGCAGCTCTTCTAGTCCTACTTTCCTAAGAAAGTTTAGGACATCATCGGGCTTTAAATTAGGTAGATCCTCCTCCTCTATTTCGTGTGCTCATAGGTATCTAACCCTGCACTTTGCTTAATCTTCTTAATCTTAATCTTTTTTATGTGACTTCTTAACCGGCAATGCCCGGTTAATATTACCGTTAAAATCCGGAGATTTTTTTACTGAGGTTGAGACAGGCACGAGATCTCTTCTGGTTGTCGTTTCCCAGAAGTATTAGCCTTCCTCATCAGACCTTCCAGCTGATTCCAGTACTTGGATTTTTTGTTTCTAAGTATTTGGCTCTCGGTCCAAAGATTCCTATTGCACCAGTGACCGGTTAGACACTAATATGAGCTGTTTTCTGTTCATTCCCAAAAATCTTTGGTTGTATTCTTGTTTGGGAAGCAAAGTGACTACTGTGAAAAAATCTAAATCTTCAGCTTTCTACACTGAGAAAAATGAGGCACTATAAACTATTGTGCATGCACACTTTTTTCAACAATCGTGCCTACACATAAAGTTATTCTGACGTGGTGCACATAAAATTATGGTTCCTCCGTCAATTAAGGACGTCACAAACTTATTTGCTGCTCGCACTATAAGATATAGGTCAAGACATCATATTGTATAACTCTAATGAACGAAAATATAAAGTGCACTGTTTAAAATACGTAATTGACAGCATTTTATATTATAATGCATTCATAATCCTATTATGTGCCTTTGCATTTTACTTTTTGATGCGTACCAGGTCGTACCCTATAATATATCGTGCCTGCGCATGATATTATTTGCTGCTGGAAGCATATCTTTATATGCGACTGCACTAAATTTCATAGTGCTTTTTTAGCTGGGCATGATCCTTTTACGTGCCCTAGTATTTTTTTCCGCACTATTTAATATCGTGACGGGATTGATATTTTTCAGGATCAGCACTTAATCTCTACACGGTATTTTCGGACGATTAAATAAATAATAAAGGGTGTAAGAGACAACTTTCCGAAAACTTTAACAATGTCTTCAGATCATCGTCCTGATTTTTTTGTGGGAAACAAAAAAAAACTTTTGGCTCTTCATACAAACTGATTTGTTTTATTTGTATGGAGAGTCGATTTTTTTTTCGTTTTCGACAAAAAATTCTTGCTGTACGTTGTTTGGGATGATGGCCTACTAAAGACGTTAAAAATTCGAAAAGCTTTCCCTTACATTACACTCTGTATAATCAAATAAAGTGTTCGGAGAGGTATTCTGTGTCAGTCAGAAAAGATAGGTAAAACAAAAAAATTTGGTAGTTTTTTTTGACTTCACCGAAAAATACTCGTAGTGAACGATTTGTTTAAGGAGAGTCAAAAAAAACGCCCGATTTTTTGTGTAAATTTTTTTTTTGTTTGGACTATCAATTTTGACTGAAGATACCTACCTGTCCAAAGACTAATCTGATTATGAATATAATTTCACCGTTTAGAAACACCGTGCAAATATTTGTTGCTAATCCTAAAAAATATCCACATATGTCACAGTACAGTGCAGAAAAAAGTGCTAGTAATAATCTAATCACACAGAGTCTCGAGCAGGTATATATATGTACTATGTAGGTAATTTAAAAAATCTTAAAATCATACAAACATTTATTTTCCATAAGAAAGTTAATCTTAATCTAGATTAAACATAAACTTAATTAAATATAACTTTCTCAGTAACTCGTCCATTTCACACAACACAACACAGCAAAATTTAATATAGAAGTATTGAACGACACTCACGCGCGGAGGTCACAGCACAGAATGGTGTGTGGTGTTTGGTTGGATCCGATTCCCCCCCGGATTCCCCCGATTTGTTGCATGCATGTAATTTTTATATGCATACGCACCATATTTTTTTATGAATTCTCAAAATGCACGTAATGTTTAGTGCATACGCACAATACATTTTAGTGAATTTTCAAACATTTTTGTGCTAAGCAATAATTTTTTCAACCTGGCACGATTCTTCAACGTGCATACGCACTAAATTTTATTGTTCCTCAGGATTAATGTACTTATTATGCAAATAATCGGGAATGTCACTATAAAATTTTCTGATAGTTTTAAATATATACATGCATTGCATCGAATTTTATGGTGCAACTCTTTGCACCGTAATTTTCTATGCAAAAAACTATATTATATGGTGAATTTAAGACGTCATAATTTATTGTGCTTTGATCACTGTAAATTATGATGTTAAATCCATAATTTTACTATGCATAATAGTTCTTGCACGATAAAAGATACGACATTTGAACATAAAGTTTTGATGAGGTTTCTTGCACAATGAAGTTTAATGCCCTGCAGAATAAATATACATTCCTGTCACTATTTAGAGTAATGCGCACTATTTTATTAGTTGTAAGCAGAGTATTTCACAGTGTTTGCATAATATTTTATTACGTCGACTTCAATCCATTTTTCTCAGTGTATATAGTCTCATTTCTCTCTGAATAATAAATTGGAGTGAGCCTAATTAGGTTAGTAAATTCTGTGGCTAATTGACTTGTTTCCAAGCCACCACTAGATTAGTAATCGCAGCCTATGTTAGACCTATGGAGGGTTCTGGATCGAACATCCAGAAGTCAGCAATGCAGTTACCATCTGAGCTAGGTGTGTCCCATCGTCCAACTGGGATTTGGTTGTCTACAATGAATTAATTTACCTGTAATTTTAAAATTTATTCAGTATTTTAATATTTAAACAACTTCAATACGATGATCTTCCATAGCTACGTAATTTCAGTTCATCTTCTCAGTTCTTTTGGGATGTTATTAGCTGGGTCAGTGTAGAGTTTCCAATCACCACCTTTAACACATTTTGCCATAATCTTTGTGTAACCTCAGAAGGAGCACTAGGTTCAGGTGTACCTGGGACTATTACAGTGTCATTGGCATCCTGACCAAGTTTATATCCTGTATGTTTTTGAATAGATTTCAACATGTCAGTAACGTCTTTTGTTTGAGAGGTCTAAAAATTTCTGTCCACTATTTTTTGAACCATAATGTGGTTGACCTTCATTAATTAGACACCCAAGCCTTGGGGGTCTAGAGAACTTGGAATGTATATATTAATTTAATTTTGCTTTATTTAAAAAATAAATAAATATTACTTTATTCGTCCCACCCATTAATCCAATATCCTCTTGATCTTTGATCTTTTACATTTGATTCAATAGCAATATTCTTTAGAAAACCAAATATGCGATTACTATAAAGAATTTAACACTCGAACCTTCCCCTATTTTCAATACTAATATTAACGAAATATCAAGCAAGAATAATCTGTTTTTTTATAAATGTTGGCAATAAATGTCAGTTTCCAACATCGACAATAGCGAGGATCGAAATCGACACTTGATACTTTTGGGGAATGAAATTCTGGAAAATTAAACGTTGTCATCAAAAATTGTTATCGAAGAACATTTTTTCAGCAGGTTACTGGAATACTAATTTTTCAACGAGAGGTAGTCAATTTAATATCGAGACAAACTATCAGGAAACTATTATAAAATATATTTTTTTTAGTCAAAGTCTTTATTCGAATTATTGGTACTTGTATAAATGGCAGATTTTTCTAATGATATTTAGGTTAGGTTAGGTTAGGTTAGGTTAGGTTAGGTTAGGTTAGGTTGTGTGCTATTGTGATTTGAAAAGTAAAGTAATAATAGCAATTCTAATAAAATTAATCAATTTGAAGTAGTAAATATTTAATTTGATATATTTATTTGATATTGTTTAAATGCTTCTAATGAGATTTTATATCTCAGGCGGCTTATATTCGGAAAGTTTCTGGTTGAATTCTTAGGTAATTAAATAAAAATTGATTAATTAGAATTATACATTTATTAAAATAGAGACATTTAAAACAGTACTTTTTTAAGTAAGATTCAAAAATGGAATAATTATTATAGTCTATATAGAAAGGACAAGGAGTAATAAATCATTCATTTAAGTAGATTTCATAAACGTACCAAAATATATTTTAAGAGGGTATACCGTAAGGTACATTTTGTATTAAACGAATGAGTTGCAGCTATGCTAAAGAATATACGATTTAGGTCAGAGGTAACGGGATCAAAAACAGGTCCATTATGTTTAAATGAAAAAACTCTGATATTGAATTGTTATATATCATTGAAAAACAAGGATCCAAGTGCAAGTGTTGATAATATTGTGGAATTAACGGCTGCTATGTTGTGTGTTGCTAAATCAACAATTTATAGATTACTAAAAGAAAGCAAGAATGGAACTCTTCAACCTCCTAAACCTCCTTCAGGCCGAAAATCAATTGAGATCGATGAGTCATTAAAACAAAGACTAAGGCGTAAAGTCCATGGATTTTACTTACGAAAGAAAATTCCAACACTTGACAAAATTATGACATCAGTGCAAGAAGATACGGACTATACAAAATTCTCCAGAATGACATTATGCAAACTTTTGTAAGATGTGGGTTTCAGATATACAAAACATAATAGAAAATCTCTTGATAGATAAACCGGAAATAGATTTTTGAAGAAGACACTTTTTTAAGAAGCATTCGACATGCCAGAGAACAAAATTTGAAAATCTTCTACTTAGACGAAACATGGATACATGCTGGATATACAGTTTCCAAATCTTGGCAAGATGAAAACATTAAAAGCGGAAGACAGGCATTCGTGGAAGGTTTGTCGTTAGGTTTGCAGCCACCATCTGGAAAAGGAAAAAGACTTATCATTGTCCATGTTGGAAGTTCTGAAGGTTTTGTTGATGGTGGATTATTAACTTTTATTTCAAAACGCACGGGGGACTATCACGAAGATATGAATGGGGATGTCTTCGAGGAATGGTTTGTTCAAATGTTGGATCTGATTCCAAATGGGGCTGTTATTGTTATGGACAACGCAAGTTACCATTCACGGTTACGAGAAGCATTGCCCACAAGTCGTTGGCGTAAAGCAGAGCTTTTGGAGTGGCTTATTTCGAAAAATATTAAGTTTCCAAAAGATCCACTAAGGAAAGAACTTTATAGAATTGCAAAAATGAACAAGAATAAATACAAAACCTAAATTGTAGAAGAAATGGCTTCTTCTCGTGGTATATCAGTTCTTCGACTTCCCCCTTATCATTGTGAACTTAATCCCATAGAATTAATATGGACTCAGGTAAAGGGGGAAGTTGGAAAAAAATACTACTTTTAAAATAAACGATGTTGTAAAATTGTTTGAGAGTGATGTAAGTCATGTTAGTAAGGAAACTGTATCAAGCATGTTATCAAAGTAGAGGCAAATACGTGGAAAATTTGACAATATTTGTGATGATTTAATCGACCCTATTATTATTAATGTCAACAACCATTCTTCCTCTTCCGAGTCAGATATAGAATAAAATGTAAGTAATAAATGTATTCTAATAATTATTTCTTTTCATTTTTTATTATATTATAATTTAAAACGTATTTTTTTCCCAAAATACACATCACTGCATTGCGTTATTGCTTACCTGCTAATCCTTTAACAATGAAGAAACCCTAAACTTTGCTACAACTGAAACAAATACGGGGTCGATCTTTCTGGTTTTTAGATTTACGGAAGAAATGTAATTTAAAGTAAGAGATTTATCGAAAATTTCATGGTGCTCCCTGTAAAGGTTTTGCATACTTAATTAGGGTTTATTACTCCTCGTACTTTTTGTACATACTATAGGTGATACAATTGTCCTTCCCAACCGATATAAGGATAGAGTTCAGTATTTGGTGGTTATTGTTCCCTTTAATTCACTTATAAATAGTGAGCTTTACATTATTTTTTATTACACTCCAAGAGATGTTTTTAATTACGTACTTTGATCACGTAGTCTTTTAATGCCACTATTCTTTTACATTAATTCTTACTAGGAATTATTTTTAAATACTGTTTATTTACTTACTTTCTATTGTCTGCGCTCTATTCACTCACCGACTAAAAAATTAAACTCCTAGACCTACTATCACTGACTGATCCACTGACTCTCAATAACTGTTTTTATAGTCTCCTAGTGTTCTGGAAAGATTTTATATGTTCTAAGAACAATATTAATTTAGTACCTTATAATTCTTCTCTAGAATATTCTTTTTAAAAAAATAGGTTAAAATTGTCTAAGAATAATATAAAAGATTGATCGAAACAGTAGAGTATATATGTTTACTCCATATTTATTGAATTAGATCTAATTTAAATAATTTTCTTTGATTAATTATTTAAAAATATAATGGTGAAATAAATTTTAAACTATTTTTCATTATAATTTACCTTAATAAGGTAGAGTACATCAGAAAATATTACTGGTTACATATTGATATTACTCAAATTATATTTTGTCTTTATTATTATGGTAAAAGTTGGGTTTTTATTAAAGTTGATTATCTAAAATTGAAGTTATTTCATTTTTCTTACAAACTGTTAATAGAATAGACATTTTTATGTTAAACGATACAACATTGTGACCCTATACTCAAACTATATAATACAATAATTATTAGATTGTGATAGTATACAAGGTCTGGCTATTAAATAACGAGGCTGCGGGCGCAGAAGGCGTCCTAGAGGGGTAGGGTGGGAAACGAATGCAGCGTTAGATAGCTGGAAGTGTCTACTACTCCAGTACGAAAATACGTTTTTGTCGCTGTAGTAGTATTTTTTCTGTAGAGGTTAGAAACGAACGAGTTTTTTTCTCGGATCGGAGCAACGGATCAATGTGAAATTTCCCGTTAAATTAAAAAAAACTCCGACTTAGTGCTTTAAGTTGTTGAAAGAGGCCTATGGTGAGAATTCTCTATCTCGTGCGCGTGTTTTCGAATGGTATAAAAGATTTTCTGAAGGTCGAGAGAGCACCGAAGATGACCAACGTCCAGGTCGACCTGTCTCTGTTTCAACTCTGCAAACAGTGACCAAAATAAATGAAATTTGTGCGCGGAGATCGTCGTATGAGCATTCGGATAATTGCTGGGACTGTAAACGCCGATAAAGAAACTGTCAGAAAAATTGTACATGTCGAATTGAACATGAAGAAAGTCTGTGCGAAGTTGGTACCAAAACATTTGACCCCTGACCAAAAGCTCGTCCGTCAACAGATCTGCTCAGATTTTCTTCAGAGGCTAGATGAAGAGCCTGAATTGATGGAAAACATCATCACTTGCGATAAAACCTATTCCAATACGATGTTGAAACGAAGCGGCAATCCATGCTCTGTAAAACTCCTGCATCGCCGAGAATGAAAAAAGCAAGAATGTAGAAATCAAAATTTAAAGCCATGCTAATAGTATTTTCGACATCAACGGCATCGTGATAACTGAATGGGTTCCAGAGGGTCAAACTGTAAACCAAACTTACTATTTGAAAGATTTGGCAACGCTGCGAGAGCGAGTTCGTAAGAAACGGCCGGAGTTGTGGAAAAACAAATCGTGAATCTTGCACCAGGACAACGAACCTACCCATAACGCGCTGTTTGTGATGGGTTATTTAGCCGCTAGAGGCATTTCAGTGCTCGAACACGCGCCATACTCGCCTGATTTAGCACCCTGTGACTTTTTCCTGTTTCCGAAGATCAAATCTTTCAATTATTTGCAACTAAAAACTGTAAAACTGATGCGAGCCAAACTTTACAATAATTGTTTTTCCGCATTGATTATTTGGTTTGCAAACACATTTCAAGCCAACTTTATACAATCTGTTTCATAATGAGATGCTTTTGATACATTCGCATATTATCTCCTTCGGCTCGGTTTTTATCTTACAACTTGCTCGTGTATTAATGGTTATCATTACATGATCCTTGCATAATATAATATTACTTAAATTAAGATAATTACTAAACGTATTTTGACTTTTGCAGAAACAATGTTGTTTGCAACTCGTGCCCGAAATACAAATACGAAAGAGCCGTTCTATTCTAATTGGGACACCTGAAACAGTCCCATTCTAATTAATTTCCTAACAACTGAGTATTAAACTTCCTTGCAGCAATTCTATTCATTTAATATTCTGTGAATATGAATGTAAAGGTATATAAAGATGAAATTTAATATTCAGTATTGGTATATCGACAGGATATCCGACAGAACGTGCAAATTGGCTGAAGCGACGGTAAAAATTGAAATCTTTTTGCATAAAACATAATGTGGATAATGGTATATTATTACAATACCTCTCTCTTAGAGATTTTTTGACAAATTTCCACAGAAAAATGTTTCTAAGAGTTAGGGTCTTCCATTTCGTTTATCAAGAGCTACTGTATACCAATAGATTAGAAATTTAAAGCTACTGCCATTAACAAATTAATTGTATACGGGGTTGGGATAAAGTATGGAACCAAGTAAATATCTTTTTTATATTTTGCACTTATAAAAATCTTCATTATAAAACGCATTTGCGTATCGTAATGTAACTTTTGCGCACGCAAATTTTTGTTTTAAATGGTTGGCGACATGAGTGAAGTATCTAAAGGCAAGACTATTGACATTGACATTTGTGGCTAATAGCAATTTATTAATTTTATATTGTTCTTTAAGAAAGTATTTGTGAATATGAATATCATTTTTTACTTATATAATATATTATTATTGGTGTATTAGTCATTTTAAAATATTTTAAAACATTAACATTTCATAATTTAAATGTCAAAACTGTCAAGATCTGTCAAATGTTATAAATAACACAGTGCTACCGACATACTTTTTAAAATCAAAATTTTCGGTATTACGTAAAATTAATAAATTAATTTAAAAAATGATAAAATAGCAAAATATAAAAAATATTATAAACAACTTATTTCATATGGCTGTTGTGACACTCGTTCTTTAAAAAACTCATCGCTTCGCGATTCGTTTTTTAAACTTGAACTCGTGTCATAACAGAATTCCATATGAAATGCGTTGTTTAATATACTATTAAACGAAAAGAACGATATTTAGGAAAATTTGCAGGTAAGTGCAATGGAACAAAAAGCATCTGATGTACATTTTTTTGATAATAATATACTTCCGGTTTAACCGGAAATGCCATAATTTAAATGGGACACCCTATATATTTTTACAGATTTTGAAAGAGTTTGTTATTTTGAATTAATACATACTGAGTTTAATGTAAACAAGTTTGTAAAAACGAGGAATAACTTACTGTTAGTAGTACAATAGATGTACATTTCATTATTTTAGAATAATGAGAAACAAAATTACTTCAAATGTTCAAAATGCTAGCCGTTTACTTGCTGACAATATGCCATCCTATTAACAAATTCTTGAGTCACTCTTTCCAAGACTTCTCCACGTATTAGTTCACATTCATCAATAATTCTTTGTCTCAATTTCTGTAAGTTTGTTGGTCGTCTAACGTAAACACGTGATTTTAGATAACTCCAAGGAAAAAAATCTAACAGGCTAAGATCCGGAGAACGAGCAGGCCACTCTATGAATCCTCTACGTCCAATCCATCGATTTGGAAAATTCGCATCCACAAAATCCCTAACCCGTCTATCATAGTGAGGAGGTGCTCCATCTTGTTGAAAAGAAATATTTTGTGGTAATTGCCCATTCTGTTGAAGTGCAGGAATAATTTCGTTATTTAGTAGATCCAAATACTTGTCACCATACAAGTTTCCGTCGATAAAAAATGGGCCTATAAGCTTATTTTCGACAATTCCCATACAAACATTTAACTTCTGTGTATGTGCTTCATGAATCCAATGAGGATTCTCATTTGACCAATACCTTGAGTTATGGCGATTAATTGTTCCATTTAAACAAAAAGTTGCCTCATCGGAAAAAACTATGCTAGAAGCAAAATTTTCATCGACATTACAGATGTCCATTAGCCGTTCGCAAAATTCCAGCCGTCGCCGTCGGTCAAAATCATCGTATGATTTTGAACGATCTGTACCTTATAAGGATGATACTTTTCACTGTTTAATATCTTTCCTACAGAACGTCGACTGATACCATGGTTTAGTGCCAAATTTGTGGTGATTCTTCTACATTGATTGCAATATTGGGGGGTGCTAAAATTATAGAGCACCGATATTTACAGCATTCGATTTTATTTTTTGACATTATAAATAATAATATAGAATAACTTTTTGTGGTACAGATTAGCCTTTAATATATGCCCTTTATTTTGTTGTAATTGAATTGGAAATCGAACGAAGTGGGGGTGCTGCCTTGACCTCAACATAGCACCCCCCATTTCCAAGGCGATTTTTCTCGATTATCGAGTTTTCTGGATAATCCATAAATTCAAATCTGTACATATTAACTCAGGAGAAGCAAGAAACAAACAGCATTCTCAAAAATTTTAAAAAATAATGGTTATAGTATCTAGGGCTACTTTTTTTAATTTAGTCAGTGTGGGGGTGCTAGCTTGATTGGCATTCTTCTCCTGGCGCTTTTTTCGATTTTAGTAGTGTAGAATGTTCTGAATAATCCAAATATTAAATAATATACAGGTTGTTGTGTTTGAAAAACCAAAGTTGGTATTAACCACGGGTACATTACTGGCTCCCGAACTTCAAAATATTTGAGTAGAAAAGTATTCGAAAAATTTAAGCAATATTATTCAACTGTCTTATTCATATTTAACTGATAATAATAATGCATTATTTATTCATAAGATCAATTACGTAGAAAATTAAATACACTGAATAAATAAACAAAATGCCAATAAGCACTCAGGTATACTTGTTTGGAAACCAAAGTAAATTAAATCAAACCAAACTGAACTAATCTAAACTGTTTCAAAATGAAAATAGGGTTATTGCATATAAAACAACAAATATTTTATAAAGTAAAAGTATATCAGATATATAGTATATAATAGTAGAGGTAGGTACATTTTTAAATTGCGTGTAGGAGTTAAAAGTTCATGTCCTACTCTTTTAAATCCAGTTAAAGTATATTCTGGAATTTGGTCTTCCGTGGGTGGTAAGAATGTGTTACAACTTAATGTGGGTGTACGTTTCTTACCTATCTTGTAATATTTCGTTTGTTTAAGGGATTGTTTCATACAAGGTACAGCCAGAACTGTTTTTAATTATGTTGAAATATTAAAGGAATAGTCCAATAATTAACGTACTGTATTGTATAGTCCTTATGTAGGAATATTTTTAGTAAAAAAGTGCATTTGTATAACTGATGAAACCGCACATCTGCTTTATTACTGATAAATTAACGACTAATTATATAAAGAAACAATAAAATTTATTCATTCTAAAACAATTAAACTAGTTAAAAGAACAGTTGTTAAAAACACAATTATTAAATATTGGTTGGGGAGTACTGATTTTAATGTTTTCTTCTCGTGTTTCTACGTATGTTGAATATTCTGTTTCCGAGGGTCTCAAATTATTTATAAGTTGTTCATGGTGTTCGGGGTCAATTTAGAGGTATGGTTTAATCGATTGTGATGACGAGTGTCCTGTTATCTTAATAAGCTGTTGATCGCTAACTCCTGCTTTGGCTACTAGGGAAACTGCGCTGGCACGATTTGAATGGTTAGTAACTTTATTATTGATTATGTCCAATCCAATTTTTTGCAGCAGAATTTTTTGTCCAAACAGATATGGTATTAATACCTAAAGGAACATTTTTGTACCAACCTTTAGAATTTTTATTTTTCCAAAAAGGATTTGGAGTTAAAAATAATCGGTCAGAAGTAATATGTTCATTTCTTTTTTCTACTAGCAAATGGAATAGTTTTACAGGGCAAATACTTTCGTCACTTTCATTTCTAGTCAACCATTTGCTGTCTGTTAACTTTTTCGAGCCGCCTTGTGCCGTTTTCGAAAATATGGTGTTATATTCAATCCTACCCGTAGGAAGACCATTTTGGTTCTTTTCTACTTTAAAATAATAAATTTTGCAATTAACAGCTTCTCCTCCTCTCCAAGCCAATTCGTAAGAAGCTATATGAAAGAATCTTTTTTGCAGCCCTTCAGGTTCATTTATATTCCATAGTGTTGCCATTTTTATTATATTTTCTTTGTCTATTGCTGAAGAACACGTCTTTCTTTTTGTTGGAATCAATTGAAGTTGTTTTCTTTTGGCATTTCTAGCATCCCGAGCTTCTTTAAAGGTTATGTCTGTAAAAGGATCAAATTTCAAACCATATTCGTTAAAATATTTCTGTTGTAACATTTTAGCAGTCGTGTTCCATATTGTTTTGACCGCAAATTCTTTGTAATCTTCTCCATTCTTTTTTTCATATTGAAAGCCCAATCTTTTAATATTTTTGCTAGATCTTGTATTGTAGTATTCTCTTCCAACTTATAATTTCGGCTTTGACAAAACTCCATGAATTGTTTCCATATTGATGACTTCGTATTTTTTGTTGACTTCGGTATTGACTCTTCAATATTTTTTGTAATTTGTTCATGTGAAACCTCTCCAAATCGGTTCATACTTTATGTTTTTTGCAAAGAAAAGGTAGTATTGTTTTATATTGTTAAATTTGACACTTAAATACCTGTCAACAATAATGCAAAATTGATACACACCTACTAGATTGAGGAACATGCGATAAAAAAAAGCGATAAAAAAGGATGCACCTTTTTTATCGATGTCAAAATGACAAAATAGTTTGTAGGTATATGACATTTTAACAATGGAGTTAATTTATCAACAGTAAATACACAAGAGCTTTTTTTTTACGATTTTATCTAATTTCAGTTTTTTGAGTAATATTACTGATGGAAAAATCTTTCGATGAATCGAAAAATTTTCCGGTAAAAAAAAGCTCTTGTGTATTTACTGTTGACAAAAAAATATGGAAATTTATAAAAGTAAAACGTAAAACACATCAGTACAATGTTTTAAAAATTATAAATTTGGTGAAAGAGGAAACGTTGAAATGGAAACAATGGCATCAAAACTGTAATGTTAAGAGTGTACGGAAATGAAATGTTTGAAAAATAAGTGAATGAAAATTTTAATTATACTGAAAGTAACACCAGTCACCTGCGAGTACGAATGAGTTTAAAATTCGCAAATTTGTTAAATAAATCAAACAAATCATTCTACAGAAGTATTCGTTATCTTGTACAATAAAAATATAAAAAAAATTGTATTTCCCATTAATCTTTTGAGCATATTACGGTTAAGATATTACGGTATCGGTTAATGAACTAAAAAGCTTTTTATGATTTTTATGATAATATTGTATATTTATATTGTCATTAAAATTACTAGATAACAAGTTACATGATCCTAGACTTCGTGTGATTATATAAAAACATATTAAATTGCACTCTGTTAAAGATTACTTCTAAGAATTAATGTAAACATTGCAACTTGCATTTTTGTAGCTATTGTTTTCTTTTTAACAAACGATTGTATTTTCAGTCAGTTCTTTATGTTCTTTTATTAAATCAAAAGCTTAAAGATCTCATTCTTTTAATACCTTTTTCGAAATAAAGTTTTTAAAAATTCATTTGCAAATCCGCATAAAATAATTGGCGCAGTCAGTAGGATTGTCCGACGGGAAACAACAAAAATCGTGATTTTCCGGTTGATTTCAATCATTTACGGGCACGCAAAGTGAATTAAAACAAAAACTGATCGATAAAAGTGTGTTACCAGTTGTGAAGGAAGACCACATCGCTGAATTCTCAACTAACCGTCCGATCCGGGACAAACCACTCCAAGGAAGAGGGACCAACATTGCCCAAATCTATTTGGAACCTATAGATAGTAGAATGAAGAAAGAAACATTGAATATATTACTGTAAGTCATTTAATTTGCTTATCCTTTTATTATCATTCCTTATTTTACCGAATTTTTCACTGTACCCTTACAATATCAAAAAATACTGATAAATTAAATAAATATAATATATAAAAATATAAAATACATGAGTGATTCAAACGTCGAAGATTTAATAAATAGTTTAGATAAAATAGTTATAGAAGATACAGAAAATACAAATATGACAACTCAATATCAACTTTTAAAATTAAATGTAGATCGCTATACCTCAGTATGATGGAAATCCTCATACTTTAGGAATTTTTATAGATAGTTGTGAAAGTTTAATTAATAATTTTCAAGAAAGAAATAACGCTCAATTAAATAGTTATTTATTAAGAGCAATAATTGGCAAACTTAGTGGTAGGGCTTTAACACTTGTAGGTTCTAGAATTGAATTAAGAAGTTGGACTTCAATAAAAGAATCTTTACAATTATGCTTTGGTGATCAGCGGAATTTAGATTGTTTAATTCAAGATTTAATAACACTTTGTCCGTATAAAAACGAAGCTCCATACAATTTTGGTATGAGATGCCAAGATGCGCGTAGTTTAATAGTATCAAAAGTTAATTGTCTTAATTTTTCGCCAGAAGAAAAGGTTATTCGTTTAAAAAGTTACGATGATTTAGCTTTAAAAACTTTTATACGTGGTTTAACAGGTTATTTACAAAATAATATTAGATTAAGAAACCCTGACAGCCTAGAAAAGGCAATGTCTCTAGTTATAGAGGAAGAAAACTTCCAATATAGTCAAAACCGTAGTAATTATCTTAATTTTCAAAATAATTTTAAACCTTCTCAAAGATTTGTTCCTTCTATGAACCATAAACCCAGAAATATTCAAGTACGTCCACAATCTAATCCTAATTACTTAAATAACTCAATGCATTCACAATCTTATTCTAATCAATCATTTAATCCAAATTACAGAAATGGAAATTTTCAATTTCAACGTCCTGTCAATAATTTTCAAAATAGATTTTCTTCGCCAGTATCCCAAAACAATTTTAGACCGCATTTTCAAAATAATTTTCAACCAAGACCACATTTCTCTCAAAATATTCAACACAATCCTCAACATAATCAAAACCAATTTCAAAACCAATTTGCTCAAAGAAACAGCACCATTTCCAGACGTTCATACAGACCAGAACCAATGGATACTTCTTCCACTAATAGTCCAGTTCGTCCACAGAATAGATTTAACTCAACAGAACTCCATAATCAAGTCACAACAGAATTTGAAAATCCATTCGAACAATATCCAATTCCTCCTAATTTTAATTCGGATCAGAAAACAAATTTTAGTAATAACGAAACTATGTTAGATACTAACGAAAATTTTCAGATAACTCTATCCCAACCGAATCCAACATAATTCAAGTAAATTTATTAAAATCTAATTTACCCTATATTTTTATACCTTCCATAAATGCAAACTTTTTGATTGATACCGGTAGTTCACGCAGTTTTATGAACCCCAACTTAGCTTATAAGTACTATAACCAATTTATATATGATGAAAATTTTATTGTCCAAACGGCTCACAATACTTCTTATCACAATAAAGTTATGAATATACCAATTTTTGATAATTTTAAAGTTAAGGAATTTCACAAATTTCATTTATTTGATTTTAGTAAAAAATATGATGGTTTAATAGGAATTGACTTATTAAAACAACTAAAAGCTACTTTAGATTTAGAGAAAAAATTAATTATTACACCGCATGCAAAAATACCTATTGTTTATGAACCTGAAAATTTATCAGTCCTTAAAAGAAACCTTCTAATAAATAATTTTGTAATTACCATTCCTGCAAGAACTTCACAAATTGTTAAATTACCAGTTACCGCAGAAAAAGGAATAGGTTATTTAAATTATATAAATTTTGGTAATCAAATAGAAGCACCATGTGCCTTAGTAAATATTAAAAATCATTTTGCTCTTACTTCAATTACTAATTCTCGAGAGACACCTATAAAAATTACCATTCAGAAACCTTTTGATATAGAAATCATAGATATAGGAGAAACAAATTTTATTGAAAAAATGGAAACTGATACTGAAATAAATGAACATATTGATAAAATATTAAAATCTAATTTAAAAAAAATACAACTTGACCACTGTAATAACGAAGAAAAACAATGTATAAAAAATTTATGTCATGAATATCGAGATATATTTTATTCCGATCAAATACCTTTAACTTTTACTAATACAATTCAACACAAAATAAATCTAACAGACGATTCACCAATTTATACTAAGTCTTATCGATTCCCAGAAATACATAAAGCTGAAGTTAAAAATCAAATTCAAAAATTATTAGATCAAAACATAATACAACCTTCTACTTCACCATGGTCCAGTCCAATTTGGATAGTACCAAAAAAATTAGACTCAACGGGAAAACGCAAATGGAGATTAGTTATAGACTATCGTAAATTAAATGAACGTACAATTGACGATAAATATCCTTTACCCAACGTTAATGATATATTAGATAAACTCGGTAAAAGCCAATATTTTACAACGTTAGACTTAGCCAACGGTTTTCATCAGATTGAAATGAACCCTGAAGACATCCCTAAAACAGCTTTCTCAACATTAAATGGTCATTGGGAATTTAAACGCATGGCTTTTGGAATGAAGAATGCTCCATCCACCTTCCAACGCGTTATGGATAATGTATTGAGAGGACTTCAAAATGAAACTTGTCTTGTCTACTTAGACGATATAGTAATTTTTAGTACATCTTTACAAGAACATATAGATAGGCTAAAATCAATTTTTGAACGACTTAGACAGTCAAATCTTAAGGTGCAGTTAGATAAATGTCAATTTCTTAGAAAAGAGGTTAATTATCTTGGACATGTCATTACACCAAAAGGAGTTAAACCGAACCCTGATAAAATAAATGCAGTTAAATCTTTTCCAATTCCAAAAACTCAGAAAGAAATAAAAAGTTTTTTAGGTCTCGTAGGTTATTATAGGAAATTTATTAAAGACTTTGCAAAGGTAACTAAACCGCTTACAAAATGTTTAAAAAAAGGCGCGAGTGTCATCCACGACGAAAATTTCATTAATTCATTTGAAACTTGTAAACAATTATTAATTAACCCGCCAATTTTACAGTATCCCGATTTTTCTAAAGAATTTATTTCAACAACCGATGCATCCAACGTAGCATTAGGTGCAATTTTGTCACAAGGTAGCATAGGAAATGCTAAACCGATCGCATTCGCATCAAGAACTTTAAATGAATCCGAACAACGTTACAGTACAATTGAAAAGGAATTACTAGCAATAGTGTGGGGGTGTAAATATTTTAGACCGTATCTATTTGGAAGAAAATTCAAAATTATCACTGATCATAGACCACTTGTATGGCTTTTTAATCTAAAAGAACCAAACTCAAAACTAATACGATGGAGACTAAAGTTAGAAGAGTTTGACTACACTATAGTTTATAGAAAAGGTAAATTAAATGCAGCAGCTGACTCTCTTTCTCGAATTTCAATAAATGCCTTAGAAGATGAATCCTTAATTAATAATCCAGGTGATATCAATTTGGAATCTTTAGACTATTTAAGAAGAATTGCCGAATCAATGCGAGGACCAGATAACGAAGATTTACAAGAAAACCCATATCCAAATTTATTTGAAGAAAATCCAGAAACTCCCGAAATACAAGAAAAATGTGCTACTCCAGAGAATGTTTATCCAAGTACTTCGCAAACTCAACATACGACAGCCTCCGAAACAACTAACGATGGTATAAAAATTTTAGATGAAATTATTAACAATAAAGTAAATCAAATATTAGTATTTCCACATGCCTATCCGACTATAAAAATTAAAAACGATACTTATGAAAATCACAAAATTATAACCGTAAATATTCCAGAACAAAACAATGAAAGTTTAATTTTCGAATTTCTTAGAGATTACACTATAACAAAAAGAACATATTGTATATGGTTTTATTCTGATAATCTTTATAATGCTTTCAACAAAGTTTATTTAAAACAATTTTCTGAAAAAGGTCCTAAACTTATAAAGTGTACAAAATTAGTTAATACAGTAATAGACAAAGAAGAACAAATTATGCTAGTTCGAAATTTTCACGAAGGTAAAACTAACCACCGTGGAATAACGGAAACTTTGGAAAAAATTAAACAAAATTATTATTGGATAAATATAAAAAAATCAGTTACAGATTACATTAACTCTTGCGATATATGTCAACGCACTAAATATTGTAGGAAACCACTATACTCTCCTTTGTTATTAACAGAAACAGCTTCTAAACCTTTTCAAATCGTTCACATAGACTTATTCTTTTTTGATAATAAAATTTACCTTACATTAGTAGACTCATTCACTAAATTTGCTCAATCTTACGAAATAGCAGGAAAAACCGCAATTCATATAAGTAACGCTTTAATAAAATACTTTTCAGCTTTTGGAATTCCTGAAAAATTAATTATTGACCAAGGTACCGAATTTAAAAACGATACTGTTAAAGAAATATTAAATTTGCACAAAATTAAAATTCATTTCACTACTCCAGGTCATCATGAATCAAATGGAATTGTAGAACGATTTCATTCCACTTTAATAGAGCACCTTAGAATTTTAAAAGAAGTTTATGCTAACGAAAGTAATATAATGGACTATGCTTTAATAGGTTATAATAGTTCACTTCATTCATCCACAAATTATACTCCATTCGAACTCACTTTCGGACATACTCATAGTAGAAATCCTAATGAAATATTCCTTCCGAAAAATTTTTACTCCGATTACGCGGAAAATCATAAACAAAAATTAGAACATGTATACAAAAACATTAGTAATAAATTAGATATAAACAAACAAAAAATAATTTCAAAAACTAATTACCAAGGTGACGAAAGCCAAGAATTTAGTATAGGCCAAAAGGTATTTAAGAAAAACCCTGGTCAGGAAAGAAATAAGAAATTAAATAAATTTTTAGGTCCATACACAATAACTGAACTTTTAGATAGAAACCGAGTAGAAATTACAAATAATAAAAATAAAAAAGAAATAATACATATAAAAGAACTGAGAAAACCTAATATTGTTCCAGGTTCCTCAGCTTTGCCTACAAATACTCATCCGGAAATGAACAACCAAAATTCCATAACCTAACAGATAATCCAGGACTACTTCCTTAAAATTAGGATCTGCACAAAATATAATTAGTTATTGGTCGTTTATTCAAATTTTCGATATTACAAATATAATTTTAGAAAGTAATAAGTTACACTTACAATTAGAAAAAGTAAAAAACTTTTATGAACAAATTTTAGCTAATAATACTCCAGGAAAAATGTTTGCATTCGAATTTATTAATTATTATAATTTAGCAATAAATTTAGAAAAACAAACAAATAATCAAATTACTCGTTTAAATCCTTTACATAAAATTTCCCGAAGAAAACGAGGATTAATAAATGCTCTTGGTAGTATAATAAAATGTTTAACCGGTAATTTAGATGAACAAGATGCCAAAAGATATGATGCAGCTATTGAAACTTTGTCAAATAATCAAAATAATTTAAAAACTCTAATAAATGATCAAATTACCATTCTAGATAAATCAATAGATACATTTAATAAAACCACTTCCATAATAGTACAAAATCAAAATGTAATAGATACAAAAAATAAATAAGTTAGAAAAAATAGTAGATACAATAAAAGAAACGAATAATTATTTCATCGAAGAAATATACACAGAAACCATAATTCCTGAAATCACTACAGCATTGCAAGCAATATATGATTTATTAGAAAAAATAGAGATTGCAATAACATTTTCAAAAATAAACCTATTTCATAATTCAATTGTTGAACCTATAGATTTATTAAATGAAATAAACTTAATTAGTGTACATTTAAATCAAAATAAATTAGCTTTTGAACCTAAAATAGAAAATATACTTCTTTATGAAAGAGTAATTCAAATTAAAAGTTATAGTAAGCGTAACCAAATCATTTTTATTATTGATATCCCCATTGTAGAATGCCAAATTTATGAATATTATCATCTATATCCATTACCCACATTCCAAACAAATTCCTTTAAAGTAATTATACCATTTTCCAAATTCCTACTCCTAAATGAGCAAAGTTATATGACGTCAAACACCAAGTGCCAAGAAATAAGTTCAGAAGAATACATTTGCCATGAAGTACCTTTGATGAAACCAGTACAAGAAACCGAACTTTGTGAAATCCGTATAATTAAATATATGTCAAATTTAACAATGTGTGAAACCGTCCCTGTTGAAATAAATGATGAAAAATTTCAAGAAATTGAAGACAACAAGTGGATAATCATTTTACCGAAACCTCAAACCGCTGTAGTATCTTGTGGTATATCCAAAAATACCATTTTGTTAAAAGGAACATTATTATTAGAACTAAACAATATGTGCAACGTGCAAATAAAAAACTTTAAAATTCAAACATTTAAAAGTGCTAAAAGTGAATTTATAAACTTTGATTTTCCAAAATTAGACTTTTCTTTACCGCCTCTAGAAAATTCAATAATTGAAACAAAACCGTTAAAATTGGACAATATTCCGTTAGACGAAATCCTAACTCTAAAAGAATCTTTAAGTATTCAAAAGAAAAATATAAAAACCATTTTTGAAAATCCAGTTAATTTTAATAGTGTTAGTATATGGACTATAATCCTGTATATCGTCATTGGTATCGGAAGCATGACAGTACTTTTCTGCATCTACAAGAAAAAACTCCGAAGGCCGCCCCTGTGTGAAGAAAATTTGCGAGATTCCCATGGTAATCCCGAAATTCTACTCTAACGGCGGAGGAGTTACATGATCCTAGACTTCGTGTGATTATATAAAAACATATTAAATTGCACTCTGTTAAAGATTACTTCTAAGAATTAATGTAAACATTGCAACTTGCATTTTTGTAGCTATTGTTTTCTTTTTAACAAACGATTGTATTTTCAGTCAGTTCTTTATGTTCTTTTATTAAATCAAAAGCTTAAAGATCTCATTCTTTTAATACCTTTTTCGAAATAAAGTTTTTAAAAATTCATTTGCAAATCCGCATAAAATAATTAACATTATACTTATGATGAAGGTATTAGCAGTCATTAAAAAAATTAGTTTTTAACAAATAATTTACAACTGTAATCTTGGATTTTGGAAACAAGCCACGTTAATAATATTTAAAAAAAATCAAATCAGATTTATGTTTAAAATTATTGCATTATTATTTTATTTTGATATAATTTTATTTTCAAAACGTATTTAACGTTAACGCTTTTATATTGCAATTATAATGTTTTTAAGGGAATTTTGTGGCACAGTTTTTGTAGAGAATTTAATTGTTTACAACGTACTAATCAAAAGTTTTTTTTAATATGAATTTATTTTTTTTAATTTTAATGTGTGACATTGGAAAAGTGCTTTCCTGACAATAAATAAAGTTAAAGAACAGTGGAACTAAGCCTTATTTGGTTAGTACTGTTAGGAATGGTCAATTTTTGAATTTTTCTGTTTTTAAAAATTTCAATTGTTATTAACACAAAACGAAAACACCAAAAGATGTTCTCCGTTTTTTGGCAATCTCTGAAACTCTGGATAACAAAAGTACCATTTTTTTTATTTTTTATTAACAAACAAATAAGAAACCTTCCTAAATTTTTTCTGCGAAATCGTCTAACTGTGTAAATAAGAATCGGCTACAAGAGAAAATACAATTTAGGTATATTATTACACTATAATAACATATTTTATTTTAGCTTAAGTAAGTAAACAATAAGTTAGTTAACAATTGAATAACCAAATCAAAAATCAACTTAATTTTTTTATAATGGAGCTACAACTCCGGTGGTGGACTTTTTTGTGTGATATTTTTCCATCTTTTAGGATCTTTTTTAATATTGGCAATATATTCAATAGTTTCATAATTATTACCAAAAAAACGGAGTCCATCCTTTTGTCTTTTCGCTTTTTGTTAATAACAATTGAAATTTCTAGACAGAAAAATTCCCCATTCCCAAAATTGAATGCTGAATCCGATAAACCAAACCCCATATTTTTAAATTTAATCTAAACCCTTTTTTGCAGGAAACTCCCTCTTCGACTTGACTAAAATAATCAATTTAAAAAGAACTTTTGAAAACACAAATTCTACAAAAATGAAATTCTCTACAAAAAATGTCACTAATATTATTTTGGTTGCATCGGTAAATGTAAAAAAATATAAAAATTTAGAATCACATGAACTTTAACGTTTTGTTTTTTTATATGTATTTAATATTGTAAAATATTTATAATCTGATAAAAAACCCAAAAGAAAGCAGATCTAGGGATGTAGTCAGCATACTGGACAAAGGAAAATAAAACTATTTGCTATTCTTCTTCAGGATACCGAGAAACGAGAAGTAAACATTAGTTATAAATTATGCTAATACTATTTTTAAAAGAAAAAGACCTAATTAACGGAAGTTTGTGTAAGCTGTTTAAATAAAACTAATATTACCAAATAAAAAACACTGTCCAATCAATTTTGGACAAACTAAAAAAAATTTAGTTAAAAACAATTTTAAAACAATTTTCTTTCTAAACTTTCTAAATCAAGTGTAACATGATACATAATAAAAATAAATTTTAAAATTGAGGATACATTCCTCGTTTTTCAGTGTTCTGAAGAAGAATTTAAAATAAGCTTGATATTTAGCAAATTATTTTACTTACCATGTCCGTTATCCTAATTACATCCCCACAACTTCGAGCTCAAAACTAATATTTTTTTCCCTTGTATAATAAATATTGACAGATTTAAGTGAAATTTGGTATTACATTATTTAGTATGCGTAATAAGAAAATGTAATATCATTTACGTTGTAACAGTACCTGTTAACATTTTAAGCACCTGGTATCCTAAATATTAAATTAAATTAGTACCGCGAGCTCCATCTTTCCGGAAGAATTCTTAATAATAAAATAATGAATACGGTCTCTATAATTATAATTGAAAGTTCAAAGTAGCTACGCTACGAGGTGTAAAAGAAAAAATGGTTACAACGTTTGCACATAAGTACTATTTTGTAATCAAAAAGTGGATACATTTTTAATAACATGCAAGTATTAAACGGTTTCTTATTTAAATAATTCTAAAATAAATAATTTAAAACTACATGCTAGAAGGTACTTTGGAGATAAAGTTGATGCACCATTGCATTTTTGACTCTATTAAGACTATGTGGCATCAGGCGTAACCAAATGTTGGAGTAGGTGAAAAGAATTCGAAGAAAAGTGGAAAAATTGTAAAATTACATAGTTTAAGATAACGTTCCTATATTGTTAGAAAAATGAAGTTAACCATATTATTAAAATCGATGTTTTTTTAACTGCTAATGATATAGAACCCCTCGTTATTAGCATAAACGAAATTGTCACTGACAGGAAAACCATTTCAAATATTTTTCCACCTACCTCTAGCCACTTTTCCTGGTCTTATTGTACGGAGTCGTACTTTTCCCCTTAGGGGGTAAAAGTATCTAATGATGTGAAAGATTTTTTTTAGAGCCCCTTTATGCCCTTCATTATTAATATACCTAACTTGTAAAACATCTAGAAGATATAAATGTTTAAACTTAGTTCTTTTTGTAAATAATTTCTGAAAACAGTAAGCTATAATTACATAAAGATAAATCTTTTAAGTAATGAATTTTTTTAAGGGCATTTGGTAATTATAAATTTCTGTTTAAATACAAGTCATTGCATAGTCTATGTTGGGATGCAGTGTCTTGGGACACCCTGTCATGTTCAATGAATATAAGATTGTCTTTTGTCATGAACTTAGTTACTGTCATAATAGAACTGTCAGAATAGAATATAATTTCTCAAAAAGTTTCCAAGTTATTTTACTAATTATTGAGAACTACATTACATAACACAATCGTAACAGTTGGCGACGAGGATAGTGGAAAAGAATTTCCAAGTTCGATCATCATCATTATGTCAGAACAGTTCCAGAAAACCATTTTGGAGTTCATCAAGTCTCAACAGATTCAAGTCCAACAGCAGCAGGAACTATTGATGAAAAATCAGCTAGAATTTCTACTTCAGCTGACTGAAAATCTCAGTTCAGGCAAATCTGAGACTAAAATCAGTGATGAGTCATTGATGGAAACTCTTGGAAATAGTATAAAAGAGTTTAATTACGATCCAGAAAGCACAACGTTCGACTCCTGGTTCAAAAGGTATGAAAGTTTATTCACCGAAGATGCAAAGAAACTTCCTGATAACGCAAAGGTTCGATTGCTACTGAGGAAATTGGATACCTCTTGCAATCAACAATATATTAATTATATTCTGCCTAAACAATCAAAGGATTTGACTTTCGACGAAACTGTTCAAACATTACTTGATATGTTTGGAACGAAAACATCGAGTTTCAATACTCGCTATCAGTGCATGAAGCTCGTGAAAAACAATTCAGAAGATTTTGTCTCATATGCTTCAAAAGTCAACAAATACTGTGAAGATTTCAACATAAGACAAATGACTCCAGGTCAGTTTAAATGCCTCATATTCGTTTGTGGTCTACAGTCATATGAAGATGCGGACGTAAGAACAAAATTACTATCCAAAATAGATGGAAAAGAAGCGGATACCACAAATTTGCAAAACCTCACACCATATTGGCCACAGTCAAATGGTCAAGCAGAAAGGTTCGTAGATAGGTACTTTCAAAAGATCTCTAAAGAAAATTGGAAAACAGCCTGGACTACATTTGGGTAAACCAATTCAAATTTTCCTATCGAGTTATAGAAGCACACCGAATCAAAATACACCGGAAGGAAAGTCACCTGCTGAACATATATATGGAAGAAACATTCGTACAGTATTTGATTTGCTGAAACCTACTGAAAATCTAAGAGAACTTCTGAAAACAGCTTCCAAACAAGATGTACAGTATAACTCAAAACATGGAGTAAAAGCAAAAAGTTTCAAGAATGGCGATCCGGTTTATTGCATGATTTTCAGGCAAAATCACTTCACATGGAAACCTGGAAAAGTGATCGAGAAAATTGGAAACGTTATGTACAACGTTCTGATGGAAAATACTAAAAGAACTGAGCTACTCAGATTCCATGCAAATCAACTCAAATTAAGGTATTCAGATAAAGAAATCGAATATGTACCTGAATTACCATTAGATATTCTCCTGGAAGCACTTGAGATTTCTGGAAACACTCCAACACGACCCTCGACCGATTCCTCAGAGAATTCAGTTGAAGAAGTTTCACCTGTTTCATCTTGTCTAACCGACGAAGACATATCTCCCTGAGTCGTGAAGAACAGAGTCGTTCGAGTACAAGACCTGTCAGAATCAGAACTGCCCCTAGATATCTTCAAGACTTCGTTTAACAAAAGGAGGTGTTAGGATGCAGTGTCTTGGGACACCCTGTCACTTACTATTATGTTCAATGAATATAAGATTGTCTTTTGTCATGAACTTAGTTACTGTCATAAGAGAACTATCAGAATAGAATATAATTTCTCAAAAAGTTCCCAAGTTATATTACTAATTATTGAGAACTACATTACATAACACAATCGTAACAGTCTATATGACTTTTTTAATAATAATTTATAATTTATGTGAGAAATACAGCAATAGTGCCAACAAGTCCCACTATAAATTTATACGAAACATTATTAAGATGAATGTTGAAACTCATCCTATATCCTATTGATCCAACGCAACGGATATGAGACACCTACGAAGGATAATTGGAACAAATTACAAACCAGCTACCAATGTATCTATGTAATAGATTAACTAAAATGGTACAATGTGGCAAATAATATTATAAAAAGTCATAGGTTAATACCCAAAAATGTATATAACAAATTATAGAGGTTAGAAAAGTAAGAACAAACAAAAAATAAATAAAGGTTAAATACTTTACTGACTCTTTTATAAATAAAGGAAAATGCAAAATTTTAAATGATTGGTTTATTTTGGATACTGTACATATTTAAAGAAAATCCTGAAACACGTCAAAATTAAATTATAAATTGGTATTCTTTAAAGTGAAAACTTGATCCCCACCTTCAACCCCCTTTGAGTGACATTTACAACCACCAATATATGATAATATGTAATATTTAATTGTTCATAATGTAAAAAATATGAATATCAATGTAGTACATATTTAAAATGCTCACCGCAACATCCTAATATTGTACTAAGTGACATAAAATTTTTTTTATTTTTATTTTGTATAAGTACTTACTGAAGCATAATAAGTAAATCATAAAAAATTCAAAATAATTGCATTGCTTTAAAGCCCTTTTACCTTTAATAATGTGTGGATGCACCCCGATGTGTCCAACGCGCCTAGGCATGCTTCTGATCAGGTGGTCAATGTCCTCATGTGTTATCTCATTCCAGGCAACCACCAACTCTAGAGTTTGAGCAGGACGTTGCAAATTGAGCAATCTCCTACCCATCATATTCCACACGTGCTCAATTGGGGATAAGTCGGGAGATCTTGGTGGCCAAGGTAACAATGTGACATCATTATGTTGAAAGAAATCTATGTGACTCTTGCGACATGTGGTCGGGCATTATCTAGTTGGAAAGTTGGATTTACCAGGGTGTCAAGATAGGGTAAAAGATGGGGTTCTAAAACTTCTTGGATATAACGCTGCGCGTTCATGTTACCTCTGATGAAGATTAAAGGTGATCTCGAACCATACGCTATAGAACCCCAACACCATCCCCCGCTCCCGGGGGATACAACAACTGCATCAATCTTAAACTCAATAAAATCCGGGTAACTCCTTCTAGGAATCTTCTCAATTCCTCAAACTACCCCGCAAACTCCTCCCCGGTGCTCTGTCAGGTTATAGGTTTCCTGTGGTTTCCCTATAACACTTACCGAATGGCTGACAGGAAGGGAACAATACAGCCACAGCTCAGTACCCGAATCCCCACGACGTCCAATCGCCGCCCAAATTTGGGCCCGTTCTCTGCGAGTTCTTCGAGTCAAAGGCCAAACCCCAGCCTCGCTACACCCACTGGCACTCTTCTGCCACTCCTCTACCACACCGAGCCATTATTCATCTCCCAACCACTTAAACCGCCCAGAGCAACGCGACTTCCACACAAAAACGCCACCCCAGCCCTGCAGAGGATCTTAAAACCTGGACTCTTCTATTTATTCTTTAACCCCCGTATATATTATCAAATCTCCACCAAATTTCTTTCGCTTATTCATTCATTCATCAAACCATAACTCCAACAGTTTGATGAACATGACTTACAGCAAAAAACCGAGGATTTTTCCTTTCACCACGTCATTTTCTAACCCTCGCTCGACCATCGTGCATGCCTAAACAAAATCGAGACTCGTCACTAAAGACAATACTGTTCCATTCCTGATTCCAGAGTGACCGTTCTCTGCACCACTCAAGGCGATTACGTCGGTGTTCTGGAGTTAAAGGGAAGACCCAGTGTGGTCGGTATGAAAACAGGCCAAAACGTCTTATTCGTCGGTGAACACTTCGCATGCCAATAGGTCTTCATTCACAATGGACGTGGTAGTAGAGAAACGGTCCCCTAAGGCCAATAATCTTAGGCGGCGATCTTCACGGTCTGTTGTTCTACCGGGGCGTCCAAAGCCCCTTGCTCTTTGCTTACGGCCTTCTCGAAGCCATGCCTGACAACATCTAACCACGGTGCCATTCAAATTACCCTCAACGAAAAAGGGACCAATAATATAGTTTTCAACAACCCCTGCCCAAACCTTAACCTTTTGAGGGTATTGTGTATGGTGCTCTTTCATCCAATGAGGATTTTCCGTTGACCAGTAGCAGCAATTTTGTCGATTAGCATGACCGTTTATGGTAAAAATGTACTCATTAGAAAACATAACAGTTTCTAAATGTATGGTATTGTTATTCAACATTTCCATCATTTGTTCGCAAAAATTTGTTCTATCTAAATCGTCTTTCTGAGTCTGTATCACTTTATATGGAAAGCGGAAAATTAGGAAATTTTTCATGAAATGTTCGGTTGTTATCCGTTATCACTGTAAAACTGTTATTTTATGCATTTCTGTTAATCTAACCATTTTTATGAATTGCAGTCAATTAAACTAGTTAGTTATAATTATTGCAAACCAATTTGCTGAGGCGTTTTAAACAAACTAACATTGCTATGATAGTTTTTTAATTTTTTTTTTAAATTGATATTAAAAAAGAATATTAAGGTATATGGTTTTTGCTTAGATGCTGTCATATATTATAAACGTAGTATTATAAACTGAAACGGAAAATAAATTAAAGAATTTTGGTAACAAGATGATTTTATTTTCATTGTGTTAATTTTTGCAATAAATTTAAAAACCAACATTTTTGGATAGATAATGAAGAGACCTATCAAACGATGTATCACAAGCCCATACTTTCCATTTAAAAAATTGGGGATTGTAACTCTCATTCAAAGGGGGTTTAAAGTAGTGATCAAATTTTCACTTTAAAGAATTTCAATTTATAATTTAAATTTTACGCGTTTCGGGATTTTCTGTAAATATGTACAGTAACCGAAATAATGAATTTATTGCATATGGCTTTTTGACACTGTATATTGGTAATTTTTAATACATATACAAAATAATTTCTTTGCGTTATAAAGAAATATTAATTATAAATATACTATTTTTGAGTTGGGCAACTGCCATAAAAGTCAGACTAAGTATAATGGTATTTTTTACTTACCTAGACAAGCAGTTTTTTGTGGAGTGCTGAGAAAACCCCAATTGTAACTGGTCATAGCTTGGATAGCAAACATTCCTGGAATCATTGTAAAGTTGTTGGGATACTCTCCGGCTTCCAAAAGTAATATTTTCCATTTGGTTATTTCGGATAATCTGCTGGCTATCACTGAACCTGTAGAACCTGCTCCGATTACGATGAAATCAAATGTACCAAAGTCTGTAAAAATTTTGTATATTTTTAATTGTCCCCATAAGTCGCATCAAATCGGGCATAAATTATGGCATAATGGTTAATTTATCGTTGTAAAAAAGGCAGAAACGTAATCGACTACATTGGGTGCATCTAAGAAGAAGAGGTTTTGTTTCTTATACTCTTTGAAGATTTAAGAAATGACAAAACCAAAATTTTTAATTACTGCCGCATGTCAATGAGTTCCTTCGATGAATTGCATGATAAACTGAAGACTGTTCTTTAACGGCGACATACAAAAAAGAGAAATTATTTTCAACCCATAGAAATGTTGGCTGTCACTTTGAGATAAGTTCTGATGCTATTTTACAAACTACGAAATTTTTATTCCATACTCTTAATGATAATCTAAATTTTGGCGTTTTTGTTTTTCATTAAATAAACCCAAGTCTTATTTTTATGCAAAAACGAGATGTAGAACAAGAAACAAACAATTTATAAATTTTCTTTAAGTCCTCAATTGTTATAATAAATTTATAAGAAAGAATTTTGTTTAGATCTTTATAATTTCGTATATTTTTTGTTGATTATTTAGACCGACAGACATAGGCCAGAGTTGGTTAAATATTTCTAGCAAGTCATTTATTTTTGCTCTATAAAAACAAAATAAAGAAAATTCCTGTATTTGACAAAGTTTTACAAATAAAGACATTGGAGGGTAGTAAAATCTACACTATCAACTGTGCTGAAGTCCTGAGAGAGCGGAGTGGAACTATCCCTGGGTTCTATCATTGGAGATGTCATTACAGATGAACCCCGTAATCTTGATAATACTGACGTGTTGATTGTATTTGGTAATTATTAGTTGAAAAAGATTGAGTGGGAAAAAGTTGAGTAAATGATGGTGTAGATGATTGGGACTGATTAAGTTGCGAATGTTGAGGAAAAGAAGGAGCAAACTGGAATGCAAACTGCAAGTGACAGTGTGTAGGAATAAATTGAGGATGTTCCAGGAGCAAAGTTATTAAATATAGAGTACATAGAAATTATTATTTATTGGTAGATATATAGAATTTGGTAAACTCTCTGATTTTCATAAAAATTTTTTGAGGGGTCTAGGACATTGTTATAAAAATCAGAGAGTTTACCAAATTCTACATTAATACATAATAATACATAATCAATATAAAATAAAATAACATATGAGAATTCCAAAAACATCTTTGAAATACAATATAACACAATTGAAACAGACAAAAAATTATTTTGTTTGTCAACCAGTCACCATAAAAAGTCATGACATTTTAAAACTACTAATGACAGAAAAACCTACCACTTTTTTGACATAAACAACAGGGTAGATAGTTGACAATTTTTGGAAATTTTGTGTATTATGATTGGTTATGTTAATGCGTTGATGGGAATCGTCCTAATCACCAAATTTTTTTAAAAGTCCAAAATGACGAGTAGTTTGTTGTTTGTTTCACTTGTGTTACATTGTACTTCAAAGATTTTTTTGGGCCTTCTCACGTTTGTTTTTAACTATGCGTAGTCATTATTTAATAACATTGTTTCTGGAACATCCAGCCATTGGAGAGAGGTAAGTTTCTATATTAATATATATTTTGAGGCATTTCGCAGTTTATTAGATTATATTTCGACTTTTTAGTTATTTATATTTTGATTGACACTTAAAAAATTTACTTTATAGTCACAAAATCACGACAAAAACAGTAAAGTAACTACAAATTGTGCGTCAAAGTTTGTTTTGTTTCCCAGACAATTACGTCACACGCTCTGGTAGGTATACAATATCACGTCACTAGTAGGAGTAATTTTATATTTTTGTTTCCCGGAAATATTACTTTATCAAAATTAATTCGATCATATAATACAAAAATCTCTTAATATTTATCTTACTGTCAACTACCATATTGTTTTATAATTGTATATTCAAACCAATGTAACTGAGGAATTAACAAAGTAAGAACTATTTGTAATTTAATAAATTATTAAAAACTGAAAATATATACATATTTAAAATAATATGTTAATAAGTTATTTAGGAACAACGGTGCACCCTGTATACCTCTAATCGCCTTCTGCAGATAGTCTGGATTATTTGAAAAAACTTTTGTCCACGACAGTTCTATAAAATCTTAATTATACATGGGCTTCCTTAAGTAAAATGTTGCCTATTATTCACTAGTAAATAATGAACCATTATTCACTGTGTGAAGTAACAGCACGTTTGTCTAAACATATGAGAATATTCTTTAGGCTTTTTCTACACAGTATTGTTTGATTTTTAATTTTTTATATAACTAACACAACTTTTAGGACAAAATCATATTTATTATTATAGTGCCAAGTTTATTTAATATAATAAAAAGAAATTTAAATGTTTTAAAATAAAATCAATATCTACAAATCAACAGCGTATCGCATCTACCTCTAACCCAAATATCAATGTAGATAGTCAAATGCAGTCTTATCATGCGGGTCACACAAATAAAATACCTAAGATGAATAAGACAGACATGCAATTTTTACGAGAAAAAAAAGTATCATGTATTTCAACCTTTTAGCGATTCTAAACAGTTTTAGTTTTTCACCAGCTGTTTTTATTTAAATATGTCAGTTTATGATTTCGACAATTAAAAGTGACAATCAATATGAATAAAAATAATCAATTATGCGTTTTATTTACAAAATTATTGCAAAAAATTAGTACTTAATCTGATAGATTATTTCGAGAATGTTAAAATAATAAAACCGTCATACTTTTCTCCGAGTATATTTTTATTCTCACATTTTGGTAACCTCTGTGTTTTCTGATTTGATACATATGGTTAGTGACCTTTGAACCCGCACGATAAGAACGCTTTTGACTTTAGCCCAAATAAGATCCCAACCATAAATCTACACGACAGTGTAAATGCAAGCATCAATATTAATATAAGTAAACAGTATAATTTAAATATTTATTTAGTATTAAGGTGGTTCTAGATTAATTATGTTAATATTTTTATAAAAAACAAAAAAAAATATAATTACTAGTAGATTTTATTTAAAAGTCGTGGACAAAATATAGTATTCTACTCGCATATAATGGATATTATATGTTCGTTGAAATTGAAATATTAAGTTACGTTACTTTTTGTACAGACTATAAAGTTATGTGTGTTTGTTTTATTATAAATAAAATAATTGATGAATTTATATTTACTATTTTATAGGTACTTATAATAAGAAAAATTAAAATCCAAAAAAATTTGTATCAGTATGTTCCTAGAAAATTTGTATATTTTTCAGTTTTTCACTTACAATTTCGTAGAATCAAAGATTTCTACATATACAGTGTGTCAACGGATGGGGTTGCCTATAGGAGAAATTTTTTTATTATTCATTTTACGGCAAAAAGTCATTCTTTATAAAAAATTCTGCTTCTTTTAAAAATGAGAATAACGCTGGAAAATCTTAGATTGGATCTACAGGGTATTGCCAAATTAAGAAAACATGAAAATACCTCAAGAGAGAAGTACCATTATTTTATACAAAATTTATATAAAAGAAAGTTGTTTATAATCTAAAATAAAGCTTGAATACAAATTTTCAAATTCCAATTTTGTGTGTTCAGGGTTGGCGTTGACCAGAGGATAAAATGATTATTGATTTTACGACTAAAAGTATTTTTTTTCTGTTTCTTAATTTACAAACAACTTTCTTTTATATAAATTTTGTGTAAAATAAAAAATAATGGTACTTCTCTCTTTAAGTATTTTCATGTTTTCTTAATTTGGCAACATCCTGTAAATCCAATCTAAGATTTTTCAGTGTTATTCTCATTTTTAAAAGAAGCAGAGATTTTTATAAAGAATGACTTTTTGTCGTAAAATGAATAATAAAAATTTTTCTCCTATAGGCAACCCCATCCGTGGATACACTGTATAAAGTAATAGTTAATGAACTAGTATTTATAATAATTTTAAATTTAAATCGTGAATTCTATAGTATTTTAGTACAAAATGGTTTAATGGCTAATCGAATTTTTGTTGAAAAACTAAAACTCGGACAAAACAATTAAATACAAGGTTTTCTTTTCATTTTCTTTATCTGTAACAGCCTAAAATAATCCAAAAATCCAAAAAATCCAACGAAATTGCTAATTACTCGTGTCACCTTTAGTACATTCACTGCGCTACTGGTGATGAAATGGACACCACCAATATCTACGGGTTGCATATTACATATATTTAAATTAGATTACAAACCTAAAAGATAATTTAGATCAAATTCATATGTTTTACATTGCAAATTTAGTTAGATTACAGATATGTAATGGGTAATTATTTGATAACGTGTAGTCAACTATTTACAATTTTAAATTATCTACTTGTAATGGTAGTGGTTATGACTATTTAATTAGTTGAAAAAATAAATAAATATAGATTATTTACTAAGTCTAATTATTTACTGGAATGAAATAAATTAATTACCTTCTATAGTATCGTCAAGTGGCTTGTGAATATTTGCATTAATTGGAAATTGGAATTCCGAAGCTTTCTGAAGTTCATCGGTGATTAATTTTTCATAATATTCAATTTCCTCCGTGTTTACATTATCTTGGCCTTCGCAAATAAAAATGAATAGCACAAAAACTACAAGAAATATCCATTTACAACGTGACATCTTCGTTTACTGAAGATCGCTTCAATACTGAACGAACAGCACAGGTATATTGTTGATTTTTTTATATTTGTCCTCGAAAATTGTTTTTTTATTTTATATTTTAATTAAGTTTGCGATAAGAGCAACTTATTTGGGTACACACATTTTAGTCCAGTGTGTGAGATCGACCCCGTTGGTATAATTAAGCCGATATGAATTTTTAGTACTCCACACTGCAAAAAGAGTTCTGTAAATTTACAGAATATAACGTTGGCAATTTTGTGACCAACGTTAAATTATGTAAATTTCTCAATTACAGTTTTTAATATGTAACCATTTAGAATATTTATAATGTGAATTAACACAACAAATTAACTAATTTTTATCAATATATTATGTAAATTAACCTAATATACCATGTAATTTTACTTGATATGTATTGTAAACGGACGCAGAAAGTCATGTAGTTGCTCGTAATATATCATGTAATTTTACATTATTTGTTATGTGAACAGTATGTAAAGAAGCTTAATAAATTATGTAAATATACAAAATATATTAGGGAAATTTAATTATTTTATTGTGTGTAATAATTTACTTTACATTGTAAAAATTGCATTTTACAATGTAACTTTACATTTACATTGTAATATTAACTATATTTTATATAGTAAAATTACATTTTACAATGTACTGAAAGGAGGGGAAAATAATGTACCTATAGGTTAAATGAATCTTGAAACAACAAGATACAAGTAGATAAGAAACAAAATTTTTATTTTGTAAAAAAACCGGAATACAAAAACTTATACTATTTCAAATAAGCACAACACAAAATACAAATAATATATACTTTTTTAATGCATAAAGTCAGTCAAAATCAACAGGTTTGAACATCAGGTAACTAGGACTTGCCCATGACATAAAAAAACATATATTTTATAAAGAATCTAAGAAATTTTTGAAAAGTATCTTAGATACTTTTGATAGCCTTTGGAAAAACTCCAATGTTGCCTCTACTGGGGAAGAATACTTTAAATTTATAATAAAATAAATGGCCATGCAGACTTTAATCCAGCAAAGACTCATATCCTTCTTCATCTACTACTTGTTGTTCCACATAAACTTTATAAATTGGTTTTTCGTCAATAAACTCTGAAACAACAGTACAAATATATTTATCAGTTATAGTTTAAACCAGGTACTGTATTAATTATAGATTTGTCTATTAGTTTAATGGAACAAATTTTCCGCAAATATCGGACACATAACCTCACTCCCAATTTGAAAATGTTTGTACATGTGTTTAAATATTTCATACCTCTGAAAAGTTTTAAATGTACACAGTGAACACTGTACATGTTGTTTAAAATTAATATATTTAAAAAACGTTATATATGACATCCATTATGTTTACAGACAAAGGAAGCCCGTGACCAGTTTCTGTGTAAATACTGGTATAAATCATATTTTCTCACTGTTACACAGTGAAAATTGCAAATGTTACAAATAAACATAATAAAATTATATATTATGTACTTACCTCAACACACAAATATCCACTACATAAAATTAAAGGGGCTGTAATCTTTAAACCACTCTAAAGAACGTCCCCCTTACTGTAGTGGAATGAAAGAAATAGTTTTTCAGGTTAAGACAAGATCAAAGTCTTCGCGCAGCCGCGCTTTTTTACACTAACTATTCTGTAAAATTCACAGCACTTATTCTGATTACTTACATTGCATTAAATGATAATTTATTATTCCATTATAATATAGGTAAATATTAAAATACATGTCGATTTAGGTAATTGATACATAATTAATACAGTAACATATGTTACATAACAAAATATATTATGTGAAACGTTTATTCCGATGTAAAATCCCACCATAACTGTAATTTTCCCAAAAAGGATTTGTAAATTTACCATGTAAATGGTATTTACATTATCAGATGTGTGTTTTACATATATACCAAATGTATTTGGTGAAGTTTACATAATAAGTATAGAATTTTTACAGACTTTTTTTTCAGTGCATGGTTGAAAAAACTGAAATTAAGTTTAAATTAATAATTAATAGTTTTATTTTCGGTGATAGTGAAGCATCGATATGTAAAACATTAACTTTAATTACTTTCATAGTTAATAATTATTATAGTTCTCTATTATTCATTTACTTTGGTGAACCATTAATTCCTTAATGTAAAAACTGATATACTGTTATCTTAGTGATATAATACAAAAAAATGGATTTTTAAAGATAATACAAAACCTCTGACAATAGTTTATAGCATGAGGAGACTCAAAACGTACAAAATGGGATCAAGAAAAGGGCAATAGTTCAATTAACAATCCCAATTAAAAGGTCTTTTAGGTTACAATATATTCCCCGAAGTTTCGGAAGTTTTAATGATTTTGAAAACTGGCAAACCATCAGCTGATGTACACACTTTCTTCCAGCTCTCTGGAAAACTTTATTTAAAACGATTAAAATTGAAATTAAAGAGAAAAAACTGATTCATTAGCATACTACCGTTGAACAAATCTATCGAAGAGTAAACCTAAGTGGAAATAAACTTAAACAAAAAAGGTTTGTACCTTTGAATTCTACCAATACAACACTAATCTCTTAAAATCCGCTATAACCGAAATAATGTTTTGTATAAGACCGGGTGTGCCTCAGGGAAGCGTTTTTGACCCAGCCTTATATCTGCTCTACATATACGATATTCCTGAATGGCATTACAATGGCGACTTTCATAGATAACACCGCTATAGGTATATAGAAAAAGACGTTAATAAGCTTAAAACAATAATTATGCTATTAGATAGAATCCGAGGATATAGATATCCTTTGATTATACGAATCGGATCAAACAACAGCGTATTTTATGATTTATTTTAATTAACGACTACATTACTTTTCAAATTGATTGTGTTAACCTATACTTCTTGGAAGTTCATCTTACTAAGAACAACTAAACTTCCACTATTTATTCGAAAAATTCGCTTTAAAATTCAATTACAGCTGTTTCGCTAATAACTAGCATCGTCAGATTGACATATTGATATTACATTTTGTTTGTTTGTAACTAGGTACTTGATGTTGATAAGGAGTTAAGGCTAGACCAAGTAAGGAAGTAATAAGACATAACAATATTAAAGCCTAGATGTTATTAACCCCAAGAGATTATCCTGGATGTATTTTCCTCTTAAGTACAGTATAACTGTGCAATGATATAGAAAACCCAGGAAAAAACTATATCATGCTGATCTTTACAATAACTTAATTTATTTATGTTACAATAATGTCTTATCTATGCATAAAATGAAGACTCAATCAAAGTAAACTGTTTAATAGTGGAGAACTTCCAAGATTTATTTGTTCATTAACTACATTAAACTGTTGATCTGCTAGATGTCTTTTAATTTCAAGTTCTTTTAGAAAATCTAAATTTTGTTTATCACAAATGTGTAGTATATGAATTTCATTGGTGTGGTATAAGTGAGTTTGGATGTTCCAGTAGGTGTTTTGCATAGTTCGACTAATCTGGTTGTTGTAATCTATATGCTCTTAAGTGTTCATTAAATCTTACTTCAAAATTTCTTTGTGTTTGACCTATATATACTGCATTACATTTTGGACAATTAATTTTGTAAACACCAGATTTTTTTAATTTTAGTAATTTTGTTTTCACATTTAACAATTTTGTTCCAATACTATTTTGTGTTTTAAATGATATTAATGCTGATGTTACCGAAGATATTATTAGTTTTATTGTGTAAGAGGCGGGAAATCATCCACAAAGAGCTTGCAATCTTAGGAAGTGTACGACCATGTTTCCAAACGCAATTTTTGGCCTGAATCGGTTTTTCCTTTGCTGCATTGATGATTCCTTAATAACGGATAGGTTTTGCAAAAAGTAGACGAATCTCATTCACATGGCAGGTTAGTGGAAAAGGAAATGTCACTGTACTCTATACCTAGTAAACCAAACAGTTTCTATTAAAATTGTTCCCCGTCAACATTCCTGAAAATACGATAGTGTAAGCCTAAAAAGATAACTTTTGTACCAGGTTAATATAGAATTTAATACCTAATAAAGTTTTTGATAGTTGGTATAATCTTGACAATAATATTGTTTCTTTTTTACCTTATACCAGATTGTTTAGAGATATAATTGACAAAACTTCCAGCTTTTATTAATAAAAAAATTTTTAAACTCAATTACAGCTGTTTTGCTAAAATTAGCATCGTCACATTGAGATATTGAAGTTACATTTTGTTTTTTCAAGGTGGCTACCTGATGTTGACTAACTAGTGTTAAGGCTAGACCAAGTATAGCATAGCATAGCAATGTTATAGCCTATATGTTGTTAGCCAAGGGATTATCTTGGATGTATTTCCCTCTTAGATAAGTACAACTATGCAGTGATATAAAAAAAACAGAAAAAAACTATATCATGCTAACCTTTACAATAAATAATAAACATGTTTGTGTTAAATCTACATCTTATCTATGTATAAAAAATTAAGACTTTAAGTGTTGATCTGCCACATGTCTTTTTGTTTCGAGTTCTTCAAGGAAATCTAAATTTTATATTTTATCACAAATGTCATTTGTATATCATTGGTGTGTATGAGTGAGTGTGGATGTTCAAGTAGGTGTTTTGCTCTTAAGGTATTCAAAATATTTGTTTTTGACCTATACAGTAAATAAAAACAAACAAATATTGCAAAAGCAATACATTAATTATAATGTAACAAAATTAAATAAATTAGAAGTTATAATACATTAAACAATTTACTTAAATTGATATTAAATTATTTAATTAGACGTTCAAAATGGTGTCCATCGACTTGTACAATTGTAGAGCCGCTGTTCGAAATTACGTCGAACGTCGAAGCATTTGAGGGGTTATTAGGCTGCATTCATGTACTATTCGTCGTCTTAGTTCTTCCAATGAAGAGGGTTCGGTTTTATAAATTTTGATCTTTAAATAACCCCACAGAAAGAAATGCAGGGGTGTTAAATCGGGGGATCTTGCAGGCCACTGCAATCAATTTACTTCTGATATGGCAGAAAAAATGACAAACCATAGGCGTTACGTTGCATTTTTAAGAGGTGTAGTTTAAATAAATGAAGACTTTTATCGTAAAAGATCATGTCTGGATACTCCATCTAAATACCTTTCTAATGATATGCAGCACATGATACACTCCTTATTTAAAAATAAGTGGTTGGGAGGGGGTTGACAAATGACAGATGTGTGTATCGTAAAAATGTGTCCCCCTTGGAACATCTAATAAATCCTCCCAACTATCGAGGTGGTCTGTTTTCTGTGGCCCACACTATATATACCTAGAGGATTACATTTAGGACAACTAATTTTGGAAACACCAGATATTGTTAAGGTAATTTTTTTTTTACATCTAACAATTTTTTTAACAACAATATTTTGTGTTTTTAATGATAATATTGATGTTGCCGAAGGTAGTCGTAGTGACATATAAATTTGGTACAATCAAAGACATACGTATATTATATTTATTTTTATATTTATATATGCCACTTGGCGGACGTTCATATAGAAATTTGTTATTAGTTGTTTACTAAGTCTTAATAACCTACATACTTAACAAAATAAATAGTAACGCCATTATATTTTGATAGATAAAGAACTAGTTTCTAGTTCGATTGTGTAATAACTGTATCTTGTATTAAACCATTTTGTTAACGCCAGAGGTATGTAGATGAAAGAATCCATTTTATATTTTGTATTGTTTTTTTTTTAATTTTTGTAATAATAAATAATTTAAAAATCATTTTTAAGTTAAAATTTTGGGTAATTTAGATAATGTTAATATTTAAATAAGGGACTTGTTACAAATGAGATTATTATTATATTATATTAATGGAAACGTGGAAACGTAATTCCAGTTAGATTACAGTCTGGACTAAATGTAATTTTTAATGATAATCTTTGTTAATTGTTTGTGTGATTTATATTTAAATTTTTTGAGATAAACGACTTTATACAAATACACAGGAATAAAACACAATATAATCTGGATGCCTGTATTCCCACTTTTGAAATATGTTTGATCTTATTTTGCCTCTCTAAGACCTTTAAATTTATTTTTTACTTTCATGAAGAGTATTATTACCAATGTGTATTAAAATATTGTTTCATACTAACTTCCTTAATTAATTTATTTCCACCCTTATTTCCTAACTTTTTAATTCCACACCTTCTTCATTAGTACACTGTAATTTTGTACTTAATATGTATGTAACATGCAAGCAAATTAGATATTGTTATATTTTTTTTGTTTTTCTAATTTTGTAATGTTAATTCTAGCTCTAATTTTTAGCCTGACGATGGCCTCATATAGACCGAAACTCGTTACTTTTGATAACTGCACTTATTTGAATACTAAATAAAAAAATCTGCTACTGACTTTGTTTTTTCTTCAACAATTTTATTTTCAATGAGTTGTATTAAATAAGTTTTAAATATTTGTCAAAGTTCTAATAACTTTTGCAATATGTACCGGCTCTCCAAATTAAATAAATAATAGTGAATCTGTTGAAAAATTCTATACTGGGTTGGGATACAGTATGGAACCAAGCAAATATCTTTGAAACGAAAAGAACAATTTTTATGAAGCTTTGCATACAAGTAAATGCAGGGACGCAAAAAAAATTTCTGTTACTACTCCACTTCTGAAAATACCCTTAACTTATTTACTTTAAACGGAACACCCTGTATGGTTTTGCACATTTTAATAGTACTTGTTATTTTTAATTCATTCATATCAAATTTGGAAGAAAAAAGAAAAAAAACTATCAGAACAATAAATAAATCTCTTTACAGGTATAAAATTAGTTAATTTATTTACGTGAGATCAATGATAATAAAAAAAACAGCAAGCCTATAAATCACTCTTTGCAAGATTTCTCCCTGTATTAGTTCACATTCAATTATTATTTATCTTATATCCTGTAAGCATGTTGGACGCCTAACATAAACACTTGGTTTTAGATAACCCCACAGCAAAAAATCTAATGGGTTGAGGTCCAGATAACGACCGGATCACTCTATGAATCCTCTACGTCCAATCCATCAATCAGAAAAATTCACCATCATAGTGAAGAGGCTTTTCATCTTATTGAAACCAAAAACTTTGTGAAATTTATTGTACTGACCCTTGCTATGTGAAAGTCCAACTTATAAAGAACAGTAAACAACTAAACGGTTGAATGAAACTATTTATTCAAAAATACGTTTTAAATTCAATGGCAGCTGTTTCGCTAAAAACTGTTTTGTTTAATAAAAATACTAAAAAATAAATTTTTATTTTTCTTCAACGTACAATAAGATACAGAGCGTTGATTTACCTACGATTTTCACATAAATGTGTCCATAACTTCTGAAGGACTCTGTATAACGTATCAAAACCTTATATCAAAAGCTTCAAAAAAATGTGAGCAGTCCGAATTCGGTATAATATACAGGGATTCCCATTTAAAAAATCATATGTTTGGTTTGTAACGAAGTTATACAACACTCTGTATAGTTTAAGGTAATTTCAAAATATGGACCCTAAAGACATCCACTATTGTTCTTAATAACATTTTTTGATATCTTCTAAATTCTAAAACAACCCATATACTGACTTTGTCGTAAGGTTGGTACACCCTGTATACAGCATCACATTTTGGACAATTAATTTTGTAAACACCAGATTTTTTTAATTTAGGTAATTTTATTTTTACATTTAACAATTGTGCACCAACATTATTGTGTGGTTTGAATTAAATAATAGCAGATGTTGTCGAAGATATCATTGTTGAAATTGTATTAGAAATATTTGCACGACATGTAATACTTTTATAATTTTTAATTTCTTTACAACCAGGTAAGTCGAACTATGAAAAATACGTTCTTGAACATCCACTCTCACTCATACACTCCAATGATATTCAAATATTACATATTTGTGATAATGAACAAAATTTAGATTTCCTCGAAAAACTTAAAATAAAAAGACATCTAGCATATCAACAATTTAAAGTAGTTAATGAACAAATAAATCTTGCAAGTTCTCCACTATTAACCTGTTTACTTTGATTAAGTCTTTATTTTATACATAGATAAGACGTAATTGTAACACAATTATATTAAGTTATTGTAAAGATCAGCATGATATAGTTTTTTCCTGGTATTTCTATATCATTGCACAGGATAATCCCTTGGGGCTAATAATATCTAGGCCTTAATATTGTTATGTCTTATTACTTCCATACTTGGTCTAGCCTTAATACTACCTTATCAACATCATGTACCTAGCTACAAACAAACAAAATATAACTTCAATATATCAATCTGACGATTCTATTTATAACGAAACGGCTGTCATTGAATTTAAAACGTATTTTTGAATAAATAGTGGAAGTTTCATTCAACCGTTTAGTGGTTTACTCTTCTTAATCAAAAACTTTGTAGTAATTGGCTGTTCTGTGGGAGTGCACGAATAATTTTGTTATTTAGTAAATTTAAAAACTTTCACCGTTCAAATTTGCGTCTATGAAAAATGGGCCTATTAGCCTACTTTGAACAATTCCTATCCAAACTTTCAACTTTTGCGATAGCTGGGTTTGTTCTTCAATAATCCATTGAAGATTCTCTCAAAATATTCGTCACCGTTACAAATGTCCATCATTTGTTCGCACAACTCCAGCCGTCGGTTAAAATCATTATTTGACATTCCTTGAACCAATACGCCACATTATTGTGACGTCACCATTGCTTGACATAAGTCATAGCATTATATCCAAACAAACTGTGGCCTTATTGTAGTTAGTTTGCATTGGAGTTTTTTGTATTGTGGATTTTCTTGTTTTTTTTGTAGATTTTTGACATTATAGTGCTATATAAATACATTATTATCATTAAGTAATAGTTTGAGTTATATTTAAAGAAGTTTTATTTTGTTCTAAGGTGAAAAAATTTGAAAATAATATTACTTAACCTCAAAAACAAACTTTTTTATATAAAACAAAATAAAACTTCTTTAAATACGACTCGACATATTCCTTAACGATAACAATGTGTCAATTTAGCACTATAATAACTCATAAACAAGAAAATACATGAAAATACATAATACAAAAATCTTCAATGCAAATTAACTGGAAACAGGTAAAAGTTTGTTTGGATAAAATGGCGACAGTGACGTTTCTAATAATGTGGCGTATTGTATCTTATACAGATGATATTTTGTCATTTTCAATATTTTCTTTACAGAAAATCTCCCAATTTTTGTTAATTTTTGCCCATTCCAGTTGCATTAATAAGTTGTAATGTTTTATTAACTGTTGAACGTGATATAAAATTTTTTTTTAGAATGCAAATCATTAATAGTATATTAAACAACGCATTTCATATGGAATTCTGTTATGACACGAGTTCAAGTTTAAAAAACGAATCGAGAAGCGATGAGTTTTTTAAAGAACGAGTGTCACAGCAGCCATATGAAATAAGTTGTTTATAATATTTTTTATATTTTGCAAGGCAAGACTATTGACAATGACATTTGTGGTTAATAGCAATTTATTAATTTTATATTGTTCTTTAAGAAAGTATCTGTGAATATGAATATAATATTTTACTTATATAATATATTATTATTGGTATATTATTCATTATAAAATATTTTAAAACATTAACATTTGATAATTTAAATGTCATAACTGTCAAATTTTATAAATTACACAGTGCTGCCGACATACTTTTTAAAATAAAAATTTTCGTAATTACATAAAAATAAAAAATTGATTTAAAAAATGGTAAAAAGGGCAAAATATAAAAAATATTATAAACAACTTATTTCATATGGCTGTTGTGACACTCGTTCTTTAAAAAACTCATCGCTTCGCGATTCGTTTTTTAAACTTGAACTCGTGTCATAACAGAATTCCATATGAAATGCGTTGTTTAATATACTATTTTATATTTTGCCATATTATCATTTTTTAAATTAATTTATTACTTTTATGTAATTACGAAAGTTTTGATTTTAAAAAGTATGTCGGTAGCACTGTGTAATTTATAACAATTGACAGTTTTGACATTTTAATTATGAAATGTTAATGTTTTAAAATATTTTAAAACGACTAATACACCACTAATAATATATTATATAAGTAAAATATGATATTCATATTCACAAATACTTTTTTAAAGAACAATTTAATATTAATAAATTGCTATTAGCCACAAATGTCATTGTCAATAGTCTTGTCATTAGATACTTCACTCCTGCCGCCATCCATTTAAAACAAAAATTTGCGTGCGTAAAAGTTACATTACGATACGCAAATGCGTTTTATAATGAAGATTTTTATAAGTGCAATATAATAAAAAAATATTTAACACATCTTTAAGAGTTCTAACACGATCACCATAACCGATTATCATTAATATTTCAATACGATCTTTTTCACTTAAATGAACCATTTTTAATACATACATTTATTTCAGTAACAGTTACCTACTAGATGGTACTCGTGAGTTGTTGTATTAAATTAATACAAAAAATTATCTATACAGGCACACTGAAACCGGAAGTGGAGTAGTAACAAAAAATATTCTCACCGTACTTGGATGAAAAGATTAATAAATAATGTTCTTTTCGTTTCAAAGATATTTGCTTGGTTCCATACTTTATCACAAACCTGTATAAAAATAAATTCACTCTCTTTAAACACAAAGGATCAACTCATAGAATAACTCGAGAGAGCACTCATAATTAATTTATTTAATATGCATCTTTTATTACCACTTAGATTTTATTTCTGACAGTTTGTCACTAAAATATTTTACACGTACATTTTAACACATTTTGGTTTATTTAATACACTCAGTTGATTACTATGACCAGTACTGGCGTAATAGATTAAAATGTGTACCATGAAAAACATTGTCGGTGATAAAACCGTTAAGATAAGTGTATGGGTTAAGAAAAATAGGAATTCATATCGGTCTTGGCTCTTTCCGTGTCTATGAAACCAAAATTTTTTGTTATCTAGAACTAAATATATAAAATGTAAAATTTTTTTATTAATTTAAAATAGTACATAATATATAATCATTGTTTTCTTTAAAATGTTGATATACGTTAGGCGTTTTTTATAAAAAAATCACTTTTTAATGATACGGAACATGCCGCCCTTTTGTACTGTACAATACAGGGTCCCGAAAAGAATGGTCATAAATTATATCACAGATTCTAGGGTCAAAAATATGTTAATTGAACCCCACTTACCTATATACAATAGTGCACACAAAAAAAGTTACAGGGTGCTAAAGTTAAAGTGGAAGGGGGCCAGATGCACTAATTGAATGGCCACCGCGCGTTCCATGTTTGAATCCATTAGATTTTTGTTTCTGGGGATATATGAAAGAAAATGTTTATTTTGTAGAAATGACCAGTGAGGATCAACTGAGGCTCCGAATTTTACAAATTGCTAACGAGTTTCGACAAAAACATTTAATTTTTCAAAATATTAGGTAGTCATTATTGAAACGATGTAGAACTTGTATACAGGAAGGAGGAGGTCATATTAAACACTTGTTGAGTTAAGGCAAGTTATTTATAAATTGTAATTTAATAATAAAGATGTTTTTAATATTTGTAAATATGTAGTTTAAATATTCAATATTGAAATTGACATTTTAAAGGGTGGCTGTATTTTCCATAATAAAATATTTACGAAAAAATACAGAGAGACACAAAAGTTTAAGAATAGACGTTTGATTCCAGTGGCGGCCCTTATTTTGTTAAATTATAGACCTAAAAAAAGTTGGAGGGTGAAAGGGGGTTGATCCCCTCTGAAAATCCATAATAAATCAAAATAATGTAATGCAACTATTTCCAATTTATTGGGTATTCTCTACTAGAATTTCCTATAAATTTTCATACGGGGTTGGGATAAAGTATGGAACCAAGTAAATATCTTTTAAACGAAAAGAACGATATTTATGAAAATTTGCAGGTAAGTGCAATGGAACAAAACGCATCTGATGTACATTTTTTTGATAATAATATACTTCCGGTTTAACCGGAAATGCCATTAACTTCTTTAATTTAAATGGGACACCCTATATATTTTTACAGATTTTGAAAGAGCTTGTTATTTTGAATTCATACATACTGAGTTTAATGTAAACAAATTTGTAAAAACGAGGAATAACTCACTGTTATTAGTACAATAGATGTACATTTCATTATTTTAGAATAATGAGAAACAAAATTACTTCAAATGTTCAAAATGCTCGCCGTTTACTTGCTGACAATATGCCATCCTATTAACAAATTCTTGAGTCACTCTTTCCAAGACTTCTCCACGTATTAGTTCACATTCATCAATAATTCTTTGTCTCAATTCCTGTAAGTTTGTTGGTCGTCTAACGTAAACACGTGATTTTAGATAACCCCAAAGAAAAAAATCTAACGGGCTAGGATCCGGAGAACGAGCAGGCCACTCTATGAATCCTCTATGTCCAATCCATCGATTTGGAAAATTCGCATCCAGAAAATCCCTAACTCGTCTATCATAGTGGGGAGGTGCTCCATCTTGTTGAAACCAAATATTTTGTGGTAATGGCCCATTTTGTTGAAGTGCAGAAATAATTTCGTTATTTAGTAGATCCAAATACTTGTCACCATTCAAGTTTTCATCGATAAAAAATGGGCCTATAAGCTTATTTTCGACAATTCCCATCCAAACATTTAACTTCTGGTTATGTGCTTCATGAATCCAATGAGGATTCTCATTTGACCAATACCTTGAGTTATGGCAATTAACTATTCCATTTAAACAAAAAGTTGCTTCATCGGAAAAAACTATGCTAGAAGCAAAATTTTCGTCGACATTACAGATGTCCATTAGCCGTTCGCAAAATTCCAGCCGTCGGTCAAAATCATCGTATGACAATTCTTGAACCAACTGTACCTTATACGGATGATACTTTTCACTTTTTAATATCTTTCCTACAGAACGTCGACTGATATAATGGTTTAGTGCCGAATTTGTGGTGGAAGTTTGGAGTGATCCTTCTAAATCGATTGCAGTATTTTGTTTAACAGTTTCGTTCGTTGCAGTGCGCGGTCTTCCAGGTTTTAGCAAATTTTTTACCATCCCAGTAGTATTAAAACGTTGTAATGTTTTAGTTACTGTTGAGCGTGATATAGGATCTCTCTCCGGATGCAAATTATTAAAAATATGGCACACTTCTTCATGAGTTCTAACACGATCACCATAACCGATCATTATTAAAATTTCAATACGCTCTTTTTCACTTAATTGAACCATTCTAAATTGTGCAATTTATTTCCGTCAATTATAATTTGACACTTGAAGAACAAAAGACGTACCACACAGTACTTGTTTATTTATTACTATGCATACGAACAAATGGCATTTCCGGTTAAACCGGAAGTATAATATTATCAAAAAAATGTACATCAGATGCGTTTTGTTCCATTGCACTTACTTGCAAATTTTCATAAATATCGTTCTTTTCGTTTAAAAGATATTTGGTTCCAACCCTGTATATTAACGTTAAACCGTTTTAGAGTAATGTTAAAAAAATTATTTAAATTTTTAACTTTAGCACCCTGTAATTTTTTTGTGTGCACTATTGCATATAGGTAAGTGGGATTCAATCAACATATTTTTGACCCCCAAATATGGTATAATTTATGACCATTCTTTTCGGGACACCCTGTATAATCATTTTTTTCTCTAAAATATTGATATACGTTAGGCGTTTGTTATAAACAAATCACTTTTTAATGGTACGGAATATGCTGCCCTTTTGTAATATACCGGTTCAAAATAAACTTTTGATATCCATGCTCTCAAACTGGATGTTTAGAAGTGGATAAAATGACGTGGTGTTTGTATTTGTAGTACCACTAATGGCTTGTTATATTATAAGTATTTTATTCAAGTCAAATACAAATGTTATTTTAAAAATGACAAACATAAAAACTTTACGTACAACTACCATAATAATTATTGGAAAAACAATGTCGTAGTCAACGTCAACGTAGTCAAGGCAAATATTACATTACTTAAATTGAGGCTATCAGCGCAAAAGTGGTGTAACCCACTATTTGTATTGGTTGCAGTTTTGGTGTAAACTACATTCTATACATTATTAACTTTGAATAAAAAAGTGGAGTAAGCCACCTTTTGTTATTGTAACGTTTATTTATTTTTACTAGTCTTTTTAATTTATTTTTAAACTATTTAAATCACTAACACTGCTTAATTTATATAACACAATTTATTTACAATACTTTAATTTATGTAAGACAATATTTACAATCGCATTTATCTAACAACATACTACTGACTAACTAACTAACTAACTAACTCCAATATTCAAATCGGTCCTTAATATATAGGTGAGTATTGTTCCAGCATACTCCAGAACTCCAGTCTATTCTCGATCGTATCGAGTCTAGATGCTTCGCTCATCGGGCGCCGTATATTCTCGAAGACTCTGTTTCCTTCGCGTCTGGTCATAGCGCCAGGGGCGTACTCGCACAACATTGCCCCCTCCTTAAGAGATAGTTCCTCCTGGAACTTTTACGGAATTGAAACTGGATGGAGATACTTGCAACTGAATCCTCGTCTACAATTTCCAGTTGCATGGAAATAACATGGAATGGTCTTTGATGTCAGCTGGACACGGGGCGAATGGCTGCATACCAACACTTGGACTTCGGTATCTTGAAAGATTACTTCCACCATATTTCGGATGACCCTCCAATCCAATGAGTTGCACTCTATTTTCGGCATGGCTAACTTCTGTATGTTGGACTCCAATACGTGCTCTCTCAAGTTAAGTAATGATTCCCATATATTTCGATAAGTGGGCTGGTCTTGGTAGGTATTCTTGGTAATCAGATAGAAGAGGCAACGGGAGTCATCTCGAAGTATCAAAGCCTTCCCAGTGGCTGGTAACTGATTTCGAAGTTCTGACAATCGACCAAACTTCCTTCGAAAGACAGACGCTAATCCTCGGCCGTCGCTGATAGTGGCGGAAACGCTATGGGCTAATGAATAGTCATCAGGAAGTGTGAACAGGTCTTGCTGTCTCTCAATAGTCACGCCGTATCTAGCTTTCCCAGTACCTCCATATGCACCCATAAATTCTTCGAAAGCAAGGTCGGGTGTATCTTGGACTTGATTTACGACTTCTTCTTCCTGGTTATGATCTCCTTCAAATTTCGCCAGTCGGTTTCGGTGTACTACCTTAGGTTTTCCATTCGGGGTCTTTATTATACGGTATATGACGTCATTGATTCTTTTCTTGATGATGTATGGACCCTCCCAAGATTGTTGTAACTTTGGTGAGTACCCCTTCCGTCTTTTCGGGTTATGGAGCCAGACTTTGTCACCTTCTTGGAAACATCCTTCTATAGCTTGGGTATCATACCGTTTCTTCATCCTGTCACTGGCAACTTGGAGATGGGAGCGAACCAAATCATGCATGTCGTCCATTTTTCTACGTAACTGGATTACATAGTCTTCTCCAGCTATATCCTCTCCAGGTCTGCATCCAAACTCGAGGTCGCATGGTAACCTCATCTCACGTCCAAACAAGACTTTTGCTGGTGTCTGACCTGTTGATTCATTGACGGCGGATCGATAAGCCATTGCAAAGAGCGAAATATACTGGTCCCAGTCTCTTTGGTGATTGGATACTACTTTTGATAGATATTTGCCAATGGTTTTATTCATGCGTTCTACCATTCCATCTGATTGTGGGTGCAATGCTGTAGTTCTTGTTTTCTTCATTCCTAAATTGTCGCAAATTCCTTGAAAGAGTTGACTTTCGAAGTTCCTTCCTTGGTCACTGTGAATCTCCAAGGGCACTCCATATCGGCAAATAAACTCCTTCACTAGCACGTCTGCGACAGTTGCTGCCTCTTGATTTGGAATGGCGTAGATTTCAACCCACTTCGTAAAATAATCCATTACCACCAACATGTATTTGTTCTTATTCTCAGTAGTGGGGAACGGTCCAGCAATATCTAAAGCAATTCTCTCAAATGGGCTACCAACGTTATATTGTTTCATGGGAGCCTTTCCTCTTTTCTGAGGTCCATTACTAGCAGCACAGATGGTACACTTCTTACACCAGTCCTTAACATCATCGGAACTATTCATCCAATAAAACCTTTCACGAACTCTCTGCAGGGTTTTCTTGACACCAAGATGACCTCCTGATGGACTGTCGTGTAACTGTCGTAGTACTTCGGCTACTCTACTCTTTGGTATAACTAATTGCTTTCTGTTAACGGAACCGTCATCATTTTCAATTATTCTCTTTAATAAATCGCCTTCCAAAATGAAAGACTCCCACTGGGCCCAATATGATTTAAGGACTGTAGAGAATTTTGACACTTCTTGCCAAGTAGGTCGACGATTTTCTATCTTCCATTCTCTCATTTTCTTTAAAACAGGATCATTCTCTTGTTCTTCTTTAATTCTAGTAGGTGCCCAGTCGTCGTTAACTACAGTTGTTCGTAGTATTGCAGTTTCTTTTAATTCTGTCTTACTGCAGTGAGAACACTCTTCTGGGCACGGTCTTCTGGAAACGTTCCGGGTCGAAGCTGCCCCCTCTAGGCCGGCCCGTTTTAGTTTTTCCTGTGGAGTAGTTTCTTGATTCGTAGTGACCCCAGGACGTTTACATGAATTGCGAGCATGTCCTATTTCACCACAATTCCAGCGCCTGATGGTCTTCTTCTTTTTCTTATCAGTAAAGTTCTTCATCATATTTACTAATTGGTCTATCTTATTTTCATCTTCCTCTTCCGTTACAGACCTTACTTTACTGTATCCTCCACAAGCTTTCGAAGCCGCTTCATACTCAAGCGCGGCAGACAAGATGTCAACTAATGTTTTGTGGCGAGCTAAACGGAGTGTCTTTGCCATTTCGTGGTCACGAAGTCCATCAAGAAATGCTTCAACAGCTAAACATTCCATCATTTGTTCTGGGGCTGAAGGGTAAGCAAATCTTACCAATCTGGCAATATCTACTTCGTACTCTTGAAGTGTCTCCTCTCGCTTCTGTTTTCGAGTCTTTAACTGCGATCGGTACAAGTTCTCCAAGTGTTCGTGACCATATCGCATGTTCAAGCTTTTCTTCAGTTGCTCAAAATCATCTGTGTCCTCCACTGGTATGGTCTGAAGAACATCCAAAGCGTCTCCTCTCAGAGCGATGGTGAGGTTTATTGCCTTCTCTTTTTGGGACCATCCGTTCGCTCTCGCAGCTGTTTCGAACTGTTTGAGATAATTTTCCCAAGACATCTTTCCGTCAAAGGTTGGGGCCTTAACACGAACAGAACTTTCGTTGCCTTCCAATTTCGGTTTCCGCTCCACTTTGTAGCTTCTCATTTCGTCCTTGTTTTCCTCTCCTAAATCTTCCATATCTTCTTTACCTCCTTTTTCCATCTCTTCCATTTGCTTTTCCATTTCTCTTATTTTCTCTTCAATTTTTTTTCAAATGAAGACATTTTATTTTCCATAGAAGAAATGTCCAAAGAAACTTTGTTTTCCAAAGAAGAAATATCATTTTTTAAAGAAGACATATCAGAAGAAACTCTTTTTTCCAAAGAAGAAATATCAGAAGAAACTTTATTTTCCAAAGAAGAAATGTCAGAAGAAACTTTATTTTCCAAAGAAGAAATATCACTTTTCAAAGAAGACATGTCGGAAGAGATATCACTCTTCAAAGAAGACATATCGGAAGAAACTTTATTTTCCAAAGAAGAAATATCAGAAGAAACTTTATTTAAGGAAGAAATAATTGTAGCAGAAGAGTCGTCTACGAAAATATGATTTTCTGGATCTAAACCATCATTTTCCAATGCTTGCTTAAGTCGCTGCAACAACTCAGTCTTCCTTCCTGTTGTTTCCAATTCACGATCCTCCAGCTCTTGACGTAATTCTGTCACTTTCAAGTCACAAAGTTTTTTCGACATATTTATCTATTTATTTTTTTTTTACCTTATTTATTTACAATATCCCACTTCTGACACCAATGTAACGTTTATTTATTTTTACTAGTCTTTTTAATTTATTTTTAAACTATTTAAATCACTAACACTGCTTAATTTATATAACACAATTTATTTACAATACTTTAATTTATGTAAGACAATATTTACAATCGCATTTATCTAACAACATACTACTGACTAACTAACTAACTAACTAACTCCAATATTCAAATCGGTCCTTAATATATAGGTGAGTATTGTTCCAGCATACTCCAGAACTCCAGTCTATTCTCGATCGTATCGAGTCTAGATGCTTCGCTCATCGGGCGCCGTATATTCTCGAAGACTCTGTTTCCTTCGCGTCTGGTCATAGCGCCAGGGGCGTACTCGCACAACATTATCAAAACAAAAGATGGCGCTAAATAAAAAATAAATTAATAAAAACAAATCTATCTTAGCAAATTTTAAATCCTATTTTTCCTAAGTGCAGTGCCGGGGGTTACACCACTTTTGCGCTGATAGCCTGAATTTATTGTACTAACCCTTACTTTTTGGAAGTCCATCTTAATAAGAATAATAAAAACTCTTCGTTTTAACAAAACTTCCAATATTTATTTAAAATATTGCTTTTTTTAACCTCAATGACGGCCATTTCGCTAATTCTAACTTGTAGATAAAATAAATTTCTACATTTCTAATGTATAAATATCTTCAAGTGAAATGATAACTTACATAGTTCGTGTTTATAAAAGGAAAAACATTAAGAAAGACACCTACCGCTTTCTAAATTTTAAAATAAATGTCTAAGTATCTCCTTTAAATAGATCCCCAATAAAAACACGTTTCTAATACGAAAATAGATTTAAAAGATATTAGACGACATCGTTTTTAATCCTGTTAAAATTAATGAATTAAAGAGATCCTAATAATATTAAAACTTTGCTTTCCATTCTCTTTTAACGACAATAATTTAACTTGAAATTCAATTATCAAAATTATTTAGACAAAATTTGTTTAGAAAATAAGAAAGTTAGATTGGAAAGTAATTTCATTAACTTTACAATATAGTTTCATTAAATGTATAATACAATTACAACTTCATCTAAGAATTGCAGTGAAAACTCCTAGAACTAAATACCAAAACATGCACTAAACAAAATTATGTCGTATAGGTAATCTTGTTTTTACATTTGTATGTAATGTCTATTGTCACTGGAGAATATTTGTTAAACAGCAGTAGTTTACTTAAAAAACTTTTTCATAGTTTCTAAACAATGACGTTTAAACTACCTTAAGTGTTTTCTTAAATGGTTCAGAAGTAGTATCCGGAACAATAAAGATCGACTACTACTACTCTTAGGTTCAGCCATACGGCACATCTTTTGAAATTATCAGTTTGAAACCCGTTTCAACAGTTCTCCATAATAATTAATATACTATTTATTACGTAACCTCAAAAAAATACTTTGTTACGATTTACTTACTGGCAAGACTAGCTATATTTCGAAACGGTCCTGTTCAATTTTCTGACATCTACTTACTGATGCTTTTATTTTGCTTCTGCTTTATGGTTTTAATTTGGTGGTAAAACATAAAATAGTGTCTGCTGTTGACAATTTGAACCTTAATGAACTGTCGACGCTATTTATGACGTTTTTTTAGCTTTTGTTTTGTGATCAAACATTTTTGTATCAAAATAAGTTAATACGTATATAAAAGTTTGATACATTATTTTATCTTCAATCGATCTTACTTTTCTTTATGTTTATTATTATTACGCTATTTACAATTTCAACGTATTTACTTACTTTTTACCCCTTCTTAGTTTAATGAAAGAAAACAGGCTTTTTCCTCTATAAATAAAAGTCGTTGACGATTTTCGGTATTTAATAAGACGAAAATTATTTATGTGACATTAAAATCAACCTATAAAAGGAAATATTAATTATTCAAACTTTGTACCTTTACATATGTCCAAAAGATTGGAATATTTAGAAATAATATATCTACAACTATGGATTTTTAAAAACTCTTGTTGATATTTATTTTAAAGCGTTTTTAAATCATACTAAATTTGATTCGTTTTTGTATTAATTTGGTCATAGTTTATTGATTTGGGTGCTTTTACATTATTCCAATTCTTGTTTAAATTTTATTTGAGCTGTTTAAAAATGCCCAGAGACATGATATCATATTTTAATATATTTTGCTTTGTTACAACAGGGCTTTGGTCAAAGTGATATCGCGAATATTGTTGGTGTTACTCAGGGTGCTGTATCAAAAATAAAAAAAAAAATCCAAGACACAAATTATGTGAAGGATCGTCCCAGAAGTGGCAGAAGTCGATGTACAACAGTAGCACAAGACCGGCAGATAACATTGATAGCTCGAAGAAATCGACAGAAATCTACAAGTGGCATATCCAGAGAAATCGCTAGACTGAATATCTCAAGGCAAACAATTACACGAAAATTAAATGCGGGAAATTTGTATCGCCGAAGACCTCTACGTGTGCCCAAACTAACCTATCAACAAAAAATTGTAAGGTTGCAATGGGTTCAAGAAATGTTACACCATGGTCCTAACAAGGATCAGTTTTGGGCCCACTTTTATTCATAGCATACTCCAGTGATTTACAATTTCACATTAAATGCAACAAAGCTTTCTATGCAGATGACACGAAGCTATTTTCCGATCCCTCCGTAAATTTCCAGTTACTACAAGATGATCTTGAGTGCATATCGGAATGGTGCTCTACTTGGATGCTGCCTCTTAATGTGGACAAATGTGTAGTTCTTCACATGGGTAAAAATAATCCTTATCTTCCTTACTCTATTAATGGGCGCGTGTTAAGAACAGTGAAATCACATAATGATCTAGGTGTTATAATTAATAACAATCTAAGTTGGTCGGAACATATTTTGCATATTTCTAAAAACGCTAACAGTAAATTATATCTACTGAACAAAACGTTCGCGAAAGTGTCTTTCATGAACTCAGTTCATCTGTATAAACTGTACATTCGTCCAGTTCTGGAATATTGCGGAACTGTTTGGTGTCCGGTATTAGTGCGCGATCGTAATATTCTTGAAAACGTACAGCGGAAGTGCACTAGGATGTCTTTTGGTCGCTCAAGACCTACGTATACAGAAAGACTGAATATGACTAATCTCACTACATTTGAACAACGTCGACTTCGAGGGGATTTAATTATTACGTTTCGCATAGTAAAATACAACTTCGGAAATATGAGAGGTATGTTTATACTAAACAATGACAATCGTCTTCGTGGCCACAAACTTAAGTTTAAAAAGGAAACATTTTTAACAACAACAAGGCAATTTTTTCTTTGCAATCGAGTGTTCCCGACATGGAATAGCCTTCCGGCTGAGATTATAGATGCTCCATCTGTCAATGTTTTTAAAAAGAAATTGGATGACTACTTGTTCCATAATTGAACATTTAATTTGTACCAAGCACTTGCTCCTTATGTGCCATGTTTTTGTATATTTAGTTATATTATTTACTTAGTTAGTTTGCATAATATGTATCGATTTTAATGTAACTATTTAATTTAACATTTCATGCATACTTTATAATAATATTGTAGCCTAATGGGCATATGGGTTTTGCGACCCCTGCTCAAATTTATTGTATAATAATAATAATAATAACTGGAATTACGTGATGTAAATCAAGAATTAGCTTGGTTTCTGATTCGCGAAGAACACTAGTTTGGAGGGCCCCAGGACGACAAGCCCGATTAGAAACAGCCCAACCACGTGTTCCATTTGAAGGTGGTAGTATTATGGTTTGGAGTGGTATTATGAGGGGTACACGGACGCCTCTCCTGGTTTTGGAGAGAAGAATCACTGGTGCTGTGTACATCGAGGAAGTTTTAAATACTGTTGTGCGTCTATTCCGGGGGGCGATAGGTGATGGATTTGTGTTTATGCATGACAATGCACCTCCACATCGAACAGCTGCAGTACAAAATTTTTTGGAAGAAGAAGGAATATCCACATTAAGATGGCCATCAAATTCCCCTGAAATGAACGTCATTGAACATGCCTGGGACATTCTTAAAACACGCATTAAGAAGCGAAACCCTCCCCCAATTACTCTACGAGAACTGAAAGATGCTGCTTGTGAAGAATGGGAGAGAATTCCGCAAGCCATGCATACAGGCCCATGGAGGAAATACTTATTAATAATTTTATTTAAAAACTTTTTTTTGTTTATTAATTTATTACATTTTTCACCTCAAAAGAATAAATCATTTTTTTTGTATGTTTATCTGACTTCGAGATTTATTTAGTATTGGTTAGAGTTGTAGCAAAATGATGTTTACTTATATCAACAAAAATTGTTTATAAAAATTAATAAATAGATGAAATATTCCATTATTTCAAACTTTTGGGCATAATATGTGTATATATGATAAGGCTACTAAAAGTAAGTAATGATAAAGCAATTAGTAAAAAAGGTCTTTATCCTGTTTTTTGGCGATTCTTTTCAAAAACCAACTTTGATTTAAATTATTTATTGTTAATTGGTTTGTCGTCAGGTTTCGATTTCAATAATTGTTTGCGAGTAATAAAATAAAGTGTTAAAATACCAAGAGTTCGAAGTAGAGCAAATTACCATCAGCTAAGCGATTTTGAAAAAGGTCGTATAATTGTGCGCATGAGGCAGGAATTGGATTTTGCGAAATCACCAGATGAATGTTGTCTGATTATCAGAAGACAATCGTAGACAAGATTCTGGTCGACCTATCGCTGCATTCGTTTCATATCGACCAAGATTAATACACTCTTTAACCAATCGTGATGGTAACTTAAGGTTGGAATGGTGCAATGCAGGGCTAAATTGGAATGAAGAATGGAATAGAGTAGTGATTTCAGACGAATCCCGCTTTTGCTTGTGGATGATGGTCGTAGAAGGGTAAGGGTTTGGGGTGGAAACAACTTAGGTGGCCGAACTCCTTTGGTGTTTTTACAAGGTATATTCAAAAAGTTCTAGAACCGTTCGCCGTACTATATATTCGAGGGCTAAACAATGTTTTATTCCAACAAGATAAGGCCCGTCCACATATTGCAGCAGTTACTTTGGAGTTTCTGCAAGACTCCAATATTGATATTCTACCGTGTATGGGGTGCAAATTTTGTAATTATGTAACTAATTTGTAATAGCATTTGGTAAAAATAGGCAATGTTATGAAATTACAGATAATAACAGAAAAACTATGCCACGCCGACATATATGCTTATTTCAGGCTAGTAATGTTCTAGTCGTAAAATTTTTTATTCCATTGTAAAAAACATTCTGTGTTGGGGTAAGACGTTATTTTTGTTGAAAAAAATGTTCTATAGTAATTTGCGAAAACGTTTCAAAGTTGGTCTATCTTAAACAGTGAGTTTAGCGTATATTTATGACACAAATGTAGCCTATGTGGCTCCCTACAAATTACAAAGTACATCGTTTTTTCTACATGTCAGAAAACATCAAAACTATCAAAAAATCATTAAAATTTAACATTTATCACACTGTGTGAGCATAGGTACCTCTAGGTACAATTACTAAACGACCACCCGTATATTAATAAAATAAATGTTCAATGTTACAAAACTACATTTAAGCCCCACATGGAACCATATTTTGAGTATTTAATGTATAATTTGTAATGTTTACTTTAGTTTAGGTAATCGAAATAAAGTATAAGCGTAATTATAAGTACATGTAATATTTATTAGGCTTGATTGAGCTCTCTCTGATTAGGTAAATAATGTACTTGCTTCCACAGAACAGATTTGTAATTAATGTCATTTGTCAACCACTTTGGATTCGCAGAACAAGCTCCATCCGAGCACGCAATTCAGTTAACCACTCCATTCTCATTTATAATTAATTCGCTTATCTAATACAGGTTGCACATCGAACTGGTTTAGGAATCAATGATCAATATATCGGGTTTATTGGGCTGTTTTAATGGTTTTAAAATTTTACCAATGCGATTCTCAAAACGCAATTAACTATTTACGGTAAATGATTATTAACTCTTTATTAAATCGGATGCCAAATACCACATAATTTTAAGCCAAGAACAGAGGCATGATGCAAAATTAAGTAAAATATCTGAATGCAGCTATACAGAGTAAGTTTTATGTAAGAAACGGCTTGCACGATTTTCATAAATTTTTATTAAATGTATTGTACTAACCCTTACTTTTTGGAAGTCCATCTTATTAAGAATAATAAAAAACTCTTCGTTTTAACAAAACTTCCATTATTTATTTAAAAAATTGCTTTTTTAAACTCAATGACAGCCGTTTCGCTAGAATTATGGGTGTGTTCGGGGAGCACGCTATTTGCGCCAGTTGGCGCTATGTAGTACTATTCCTCGTTTGCGTTATATGGCGCTTGGCGCTACATAGCTCGAAAGCGTGCTCCCCGAACACACCCTATGTCAATCTCACGATGCTAATGGAAATGTAAATCGTCAGCATAATTGTAGATACTGGTCACGTAACAATCTTGATTGGATTCCTGAACACTACACCCAGTATCCAGAAAAACTTAATGTATGGGCTGGAATAGTAGGCAACAAAATAATTGAACCCTTCTTCATCGAAGGAAAATATTAGAAAACAGTGTTATACCAGAGTTGGTTCGGTTATTTCCAAAGGACTGTCTTTTATACTATTTTACTGAAATATCTTATTAACAATACTTTTATCATTTTTTAACACATTGCAAAGGTACCTAAATAAATTTCTTTTTTTTTCATATGGCACATTACGGTACACTTGTACTTTAAAGTACTCTTTAAAGTACTCTCCCAATGTTGTTTGAAATAATAAGTGAATAATCATAAACTAAGCTTTTATTCTAGTTTTTGAAGATTGACATTAATTATTGTACAACCGCTGTTGCCAGTAATATGTATTAATGGAGTTGTTGATGAATTAAGTGTTTTCTGCAATCGCGGAAGACGTGTGGCTGTGATGTAGCACTTCAACAAAAGTTTCGCCCCTTTGGATCATTCTTGCAATCTTGTTTTTGCCTTCAATCGATTCTTCTATATACTTTTCTGCAACTGAAGAACTCTTCCATCCACCGTGCTGTTTTAAAACTTTAAGGTCAGCTCCAGCATTGGCCAACAACGTTGAGGATGTCCTCCTAAAGCAATGACCTGTATACTTTTCTGGTTGGTCTAGCATGTATACCAACTCTTTGAGACAGACATTTTCCTTGTCTATAACCCACCAAGAGCTTTCAGAGAGACGTGTTGCCGTAAATTCATGTATTTTCTAAACACATCCAAATAGTGAACCTCATCTTTGTTAATCACAGTGAAAGCTCGTCGAATATGCGTTTTTGTCTGGTTAATCTAAACTACTAGCTGAGTACCCGTATCCTCCAGATCACTAACTTCTAAATTATAGATCTCATCCGTTCGGCAACCTCCAGCAACTCCAAGTAATGCTATCACTTTGAGTAATAGATATTCTTTGTCTGGAGCGTCCCTTATGAGGCTTTCAATTTGTTCCTTTGTCAGCACCTTCGACTGGTTTGGCTGATAGTCTACATTTTGTCTTTTCAAAAAAGCTATCAACTTTGGGAAACTTGATATGTTGACATTCTCATTAACCATAATCATTGATTTTACCATCGAGTATTTGGACCATAATGAAAACGGGTTGAATGATTTTGACTGAAAATTTAAACTGTTGAAAAAAATAATCTTTAAAAAAACTGTTCTTACCACATCCAAAAAGTAAGCCAACATCAAATTTTCATCAGCACTACTTTTCAAATTGTGTTGTTCACGCCAGTTGCAAAACAGCACATATTCTTTTTCATATCTTTTCGCAGACTTAACTGGAATGATTTGCCCTATCTCAGCAATTTCATCTAATTTCAGATCCATTTTCTCCGCTGATTTTTCGTGTGTGCAGAAAAATTCAATATGTCTGCCTTTATTTACATTGTTACTTGGTAACCGCTGTTCATTTTTTATTTATAAAGCAAATCAACCATGTTAAGAATAAATCAAGTAACATAATTTTTTCACAGCAGTCTACATGACTTCTTAATAAAATGATCAAATATGTCATTTCAGTTTCATATTTTATTGCGTTTAAAACCAAAGGCAGTATGAAAAAAAAATATAGTATGATACACGTCCGTGAAGTGATTATTACGGTACTCGATTAGATATTCTTGACTCTGTAACCTCTCAATTAATAATACTGATAAATTTAAAGTTAAATATTATTGTCTACCTGGTTACATCAGTATCGGTTGCTTCGGACGACAACCTTCGGCCTTCGACTAGCTACAGATGGGAGATGGGGTGGATCTTACGCTTTTCCGAATTTATATAAAGTAGACAATCTGTATAATTTAATGGGCGCCAACTGGATCTTCTACGATGGCCGATTCAAGAAGTGTACCTCAATGACCCAGTAATTAGAGGAATAAAAAAAACTAACCTCAACTGATGTTCCAATTTAATCCAACAAAAAAACAACCTATACAGGTGACCAGAATAAAACTATACCCCCCCTTTATTAATTAATTCTGTAAATGATGATAGTAGAAGTTACAAGTTTACTTTTCACACAATATAGACCTAAATAGTGAGAAATTAATATGGTAACTATAAACAGCTGAAAGAAAATATTATTAGAAATTATTACACTATGGGTCTAGGCGTTGGTACCAAGGCAAAGGCGCATGAGTGAGGTGAAGTACTAAATCAGAATAACTCCATGTTAATATTAATTTCCACCATCACAATATACTACTAAATGTTAAATTTAAGCCATAAAAAAATACAATTAAACGTTAAATCTATAAGTCATGTAAATATACCATTAAACTTATAAAATTTATATCCCAAAAATATGAAATTGAAAGTAAAACATGTCAAGTAAATATACCATTAAATTTATAAAATTTATACCGCAGCAAAAGAACATAAGTCAAAAGGGAAAAAAATGTAACTGTGATCTAATAATCATACATACTTATATAGAGAGGAAAACAAAAAGTTAATAAAATGTAAACCCTAGATCCTGGTAGTGATCATGATATCTGCCGGCTTCCCTCTGGTTCCACAGTCAACGTTGATGGGAAGTACACTTGCCATTTCAATCCACAACTCCTACCAATCGAACTCGGTTTCCCAGATGTAGACTGAAGGACTACCCTTCCATAGACTGAACTGGATGAATCTGGTACAGTAATGTCCTCTTCGTGGAAGCAGCTAAGGTTAGCCCGTGCCCCAGAGGTGAACGTGAACGTGAACCCTTAAAAAACCAAACGTTGCATCACCACTTAGTCGACCAAAATCTCCTAACAATTACACAATGATAAACCTGTCAGGTAATCTACTAAGTGACTGATTTGATCATTGAACCGAATTTAAACTTAAATAATTAAAATTAAATGCTTAAATAGATTTAGTAGAAGAACGCTTAAGGCCAACCCCTATCCAAATCTAACATATACTGGCAAAAATAAAAAATATATAATGAATCTAATAAGATTTAAAATTGTCTTACCGAAAAATTCATTTTAACATACTAAGCAATACCATACATTAAAATTCCCAACTGTAATAACGGTATATTACAGTAAATACTATATTACTTATTAGCTACAAAGATTTAACATACCTTTTTCCACAAAAGGGTCCAGATAAATAATGCAAACCAACAGAACAAGAATCAGGGTGTAGACTTCCTCCATAAAGTCTTAGGCCTTCGATAGAGTGCAACAAATCCTTTGTAAAGTGTGAAGACAGGTTATCCACTATATTTCTAATCTAAAATCTTCCAAATACGAATCCTCAAAACCTGGTCGTCTCCACAATGTTTTCGCTAATTAAATCTTAATAAATCCCAATCAGGATGACTTAAAGTCATAAAAATTATTTTAGATTCAATTTCCAACACCCTACGAAATAACTTCACGTCCCAAAAAGAACACCCCAAAAAAAACTTCTTCCGGAGACTGACGCCTGTTGCACGCCAACCTATAATTTTAAAAACCAAAATACCAACGGCTGCCAACTGCGTGTACAACAGAGTTTCCCTAAACTACACCGAACTCCGTTCGATAATAACGACCCCCCATAGAATCCAACTATCTGTCTAAAATATGGGACATAAAAATATACAACTATAAACTAATCTTACATCGACGTAATATTGATTGAGTCTTACAAAACCCTATAGATACGTTGTTAATCGATAAAAGATTTAACCAACTATTCCATAGAACATAAAAATATAGGCCACCAACCCCCTTGGACGTCAACCACTTGTGTCAATCAGCTGACACCACACACATAATAGATATATAACCTTAAATTTCCAAAACAAAACATTAGATCAGAAAGTAATTAGATTAAATCCATACGAATAAAGAAATTTAGCAAAAATGAAGAGGCGAGACTTGTTTACTCCGAAACAAACTATTTGATGTAACAATAGGGGTATGTAAATTGTCAGAATCTTTTATAAGTAACCTGTAATAAATTAATTTTGTAGAAACACAATTGTAAGCGAATTTAAAAGGAGAATATACACAACATGGTAATAATTAAGCAGAACGTTACTATAAAATGAGTAAAACTAAAGCCAGCAAAACTACAATATGCAAATACGCAAGAAATTAATCAAAAGAACTCAAGAAATTAGTCATGCATATTATACAGGTTGTATATCAAAAATAAAACGTTACAACTCGGCTCCTTTGTCACCTCGTCCATAAACATCTATCTCGTACCGTAATAAGTCACTTCCCGGACTTGTAACGTAAATAACTATTGTAGAACAATTTAAGCTCCATCTTAAACTCTTTGCATTATACATAATAAATAAGTTTAATAAAATATTAAATAATGTTAACTGAATAAACTAAGATTTTCTTAATAAATTAAGTTTATTCTCTATCATTGTCTTACAATAATAGGTTATATTATGCCTATGACAATTTATTCATAATTATTACTAATTATTATGTTTATTTAGTTTTTTAAACTCATCTGTTTCAAATATAATTAAATTTAAGAATAATAAAAAACTCTTCGTTTGAACTTTAAAAAAATTATGTTTTAATTAAATTACAATGACGGCTGTTTCGCTGATTAGCATCGTCAGATTGACATTTAAGTTACATTTTGTTTGTTTGTAGCTAGGTACCTGATGTAGTATTAAGGCTAGACCAAGTATGGAAGTAATAAGGCATAACAATATTAAAGCCTAGATGTTAATAGCCCTAAGGGATTATCCTGGATGTAATTCCCTCTAAGATCAGTATAACTGTGCAATGATATAGAAAAACCAGGAAAAAACTATATCATGCTGATCTTTACAATAGCTTAATATATTTGTGAAAAATGTTTAAATATTAGTTTTAGTTAAAAACTTCATTCTTGATAAAATTTTTTGCTTGTTCTGAATCCCCATAAAATGTAATAAAATTCAAGTATTTCAAAATCCGTCTCATTTTCATTTATGAAAACCGTATGAATTTGTGTGAAGAATTCATGTAAGAAATTAATTTCTTAGTTGAACGTTGGGCATCTTTTTTAGTTTTAATTTAAATCTTAATTTCTTAGTTTCTTACTTTTAATTTCTGCTTGCAATAATTAACATTTAGACTACAAAATAAAGCACTCTCTCTTCGGACAAAATAAAACGTAATATAATGACAAAGACGTGTCAAACTTAAACAGTTGTGGAAAGCACATTACATTTACGAATGATAATGAATGCATTGCGGAATACGTTGCAGGGGACAATAGTTAACATTTCAAATCGCATATGAGACATGTTGGCGAAGAATAGATAATCATATCAGGAGAGGAAGTAGAGCTTCAATAATAATATACCAAAAAACAATTGAAATCTATAAATAGGAAAATGTATAGAGACGTTGCGCTTTTGTTAATTTGCTATAGATGTTCTATAAAATAAATATCTATGAATACTTGCCAACACGTGGTTATAATATTTAGAACTCGTCACATAGAGTTAAATGTTTCATTATCATCATTTTTTTTAAGTTAACTATAAGAAAGATCCAAAAATACTATAAAATAATAAAAAATTTTTGCATATACTTTGATAAACTATGAATTCTGAATTATTTTTTTATCTAAAAATTATGAATGTTTAAATAATTAAAATACCCAACCAAGGAATATTGTAAAGCTAACATACATGACATAGATAGCCTCCGTAGCTGGGCTAAGTTATTTTCTTAAACATAAAGGTTGTTATATTTATCAACAATACGTAAGTTTATGGTCAAGTGGAGTTATTACATATGCATTTTAGACTTCATAAGATATGGTGTTATAATAGAAAAGTGTCTAGTACAAGGAAACGAACACGATGACCCACTATGCCGAGTATAGACCACCACGATAGATCTGAAAAGATCGAGGTGACAAAAAAATACGTTTTAAATGATAATATAATAAAAAATGAAAAGAAATAATTATTGGAATACATTTATTACTTACATTTTATTCTATATTTGACTCGGAAGAGGAAGAATCGTTGTTGACATAAATAATAATAGGGTCGATTAAATCATCACAAATATTGTCAATTTTCCACATATTTGCCTCTACTTTGATAACATGCTCGATACAGTTTATCCAATTTTCCTTACTAACATGACTTAAAGAACTCTCAAACAATTTCAAAACATCGTTTATTTTAAAAGTAGTATTTTTTTCCAACTTCTTCCTTTACCTGAGCCCATATTAATTCTATGGGATTAAGTTCACAATGATAAGGGGGAAGTCGAAGAACTGATATACCACGAGAAAAAGCCATTTCTTCTACCATGTAGGTTTTGTATTTATTCTTGTTCATTTTTGCAATTCTGTAAAGTTCTTTCCTTAGTGGATCTTTTGGAAACTTGATATTTTTCGAAATTAGCCACTCCAAAAGCTCTGCTTTACGCCAACGACTTGTGGGCAATGCTTCTTGTAACCGTGAATGGTAACTTGCGTTGTTCATAACAATAACAGCCTCTTTTGGAATCAGATCCAACATTTGAACAAACCATTCCTCGAAGATATCCCCATTCATATCTTCGTGATAGTCCCCCGTGCGTTTTGAAATAAAAGTTAATAATCCACCATCAACAAAACCTTCAGAACTTCCAACATGGACAATGATAAGTCTTTTTCCTTTTCCAGATGGTGGCTGCAAACCTAACGACAAACCTTCCACGAATGCCTGCCTTCCGCTTTTAATGTTTTCATCTTGCCAAGATTTGGAAACTGTATATATCCAGCATTTATCCATGTTTCGTCTAAGTAGAAGATTTTCAAATTTTGTTCTCTGACATGTCGAATGTTTCTTAAATAGTCTCTTCTCCAAAAAACTATTTCCGGTTTATCTATCAAGAGAGATTTTCTATTATGTTTTGTATATCTGAAACCCACATCTTTCAAAAGTTTGCAAAATGTCATTCTGGAGAATTTTGTATAGTCCGTATCTTCTTGCACTGATGTCATAATTTTGTCAAGTTTTGGAATTTCCTTTCGTAAGTAAAATCCATGGACTTTACCCCTTAGTCTTTGTTTTAATGACTCATCGATCTCAATTGGTTTTCGGCCTGAAGGAGTTTTAGGAGGTTGAAGAGTTCCATTCTTGCTTTCTTTTAGTAATCTATAAATTGTTGATTTAGCAACACACAACATAGCAGCCGTTAATTCCACAATATCATCAACACTTGCACTTGGATCCTTGTTTTTCAATGATATATAACAATTAAATATCAGAGTTTTTTCATTTAAAGATAATGGACCTGTTTTTGGTCGTTTAGATGGTCCTTGGCTTATCGACATTGTTTGGTACTTGCACAATTAACATTCAACAAATGTTTTAAATATATTCCAACTGTTTACAATATTATGAAAACCACACAACTTCATACAACTTTACTCAAAGAACTAATACTAAGTACTGATTTAATGTACCTACTTTCTTTTAAAATAATATTCCCGATAATGTTTGTAAGAAAACTGGGTTGTTTGGAAAATCCCTCTTAATAATCGAATAATCTGTAAATAGGTGTAATCGTATTAAGCCGATTACAGCAGGCCACTTGCCATTTAAAATTTCCGAGAAAAATTCCCCAAACACTACATATAGGAGTAACACAAATAAAAAAATATTCATTTTGCTTCTTTGAATTTAATAAAAATTGTAACGATATCTTGCTATCTTGACTTTAATTAATTTTTTAAAAATATATTTCATTGTAATTTATTTGTGACAATATTCAAAGTTTGAATTAATCTTCTTACAAAAAGAACAAAAATATATAAAATAATTATTGTTACAGATTGGTTTGTTTTCTATTATGAATAAACTGTGTTGTCTTTCTTTATCAAACTTACTAAAATTTATGTACCTCTATCACTTTTTTTATTAAAATTAGTACATCCCGTTACCTCTGACCTAAATCGTATATTCTTTAGCATAGCTGCAACTCATTCGTTCAATACAAAATGTACCTTACGGTATACCCTCTTAAAATATATTTTGATACGTCTATGAAATCTACTTAAATGAATGATTTAGTACTCCTTGTCCTTTCTATATAGACTATACATAACCAAAAAAACCATAACCGCAACAACCAACTCTCAAAGCTAGTAGACGATTATCACTAAAAGTGATAGCTACATAATCAGGCCAATTTACTAACATTCTTGCTAAACATATTGCTTTGCCAGCAAGATTGTTAAGCTGTCACTTTTAACAAGATACATAATAAGATTCTAAATTTTCGTATTCTTTAACTTCCATCCTAGCAAGATTGCTAAAAATTATAAGTAAATCTTCTTGCTACGAAACTTATTGAGGCGCATGAGCGACACACAAAGTGCGACAATGGTGCCAATAATCAGCTGTGGCGGTGGCCTTTTGCAAGACCCGTAAGATCGAATAATTCCAGAGAGTCGTTTTTCCCTCCTACGAAAATAAAGAGATGGATACATAAGTTGAGTGACATAGATAAATAGGTTGATATGTTTTCGTAGGATTGATAAATAATACTCTCATAGGAATGATTCAAGAAAACGGGCCCAAGAAAGACGAGCTTTCTAAATTTGCCGCAATTGGGTCCATTGCACATAAAATGTTGATATGTACATACACCTTCAAACACCCTCCACTGTCCCTTGGTTATAGAAGTTCACCCTCCCTTCGAATTTACCTCTAACCTAAACAAGAGGTGCCAGAGGAAGCCTAACCCAAGTCCTATGCTTCGTTTGCTTGAAGTTGGCAGCTAAGAAAAGTTATTAAATCGTAAAATGTTGTAAACAAGAATCAGTAGCGTGCTACGTGCTTTTTTTTATATTGAATTTTTAAGGGAAATAACCAGTAGTGGAGCACAAGCAAAATGCTCGGCTAAACTCAGTATGGGCGTGGGTACGCTTATTATTTATTTTTTTTACCAGGCGCCACTGACTTTGAATCCACAGGCCCAAGTCAGGAAGCCTCCGGCTGTTATTGGTTTTGGTTTTTCCCCACCCAAAAGAAAGAAGAAAAGTTTAGTTAAAATAAAACGCAAATTTACCCCAATACCTATATAATTAAATAGATTTAACAAGAACAAAAAAACTTCAAGAACCAATTACAATTATTGACCAAGGCAAGAAGCTTTAACCTCAACGTGTACGCGTGGAGTTTACATTTAATGCTCCACAAAATGTATAATAACCAATGATGGTAAATTAATTTGTTTATAATGTCGTAACGAGATACATATATAAAATTGAATATCAGTATGTATCAGGATAATATTAAATAGTTATACAATAATATGGTTTTGCTGTAATTTTTTATCAGGCAAACTTTACCGTAATAGATATAACCACAGTAAAAATCAAATAACAGTGACTGAATAAAATATAATAAAATATTAGAAATGCTTATCTGGTAGTCCCAAGACTGAACCGGAAATTCCAGCACCATCCAATTACTTGAACCCGGACTCCAATGTTGTAAGAGTGGTCCAAACCAGAATAAATTAGCCAAATGGTACTCAGGGCTCCGTAAATAAAAAAATAAAGAAATCCCATTAAGAAGAAACCCGTAAAAAGAACCCTATAAGTAAAGAGAATTTATAAATATAAATAGAAATTTATAAATCTTACCTCTAAAAAAAAGAGATTTTTTTTGTCTTAAATGAAACCAAAATGGACTTCTCTGATAGCTGAATCCTCTTTAGAGTATAATTAGGGTGCAGAGCACGGCCTAAATTATTTAACACAAAATAGTGGTGTAATAATCCAATTTCTTGAAAAGGCACAACGGCAACACAACTTTTAAATAAACCCACTTCTTTTCTATCAGAATATTTTAACATAAAAGAACGAAAAATTTGGCAGAACTCATTATCTAGCTTCGATAAAGTTAGTAACAAAAAATTAAATGACGACAGTGGACTTGTTGGGACATCTATATTTAAATTTACCCAAAATTCTATTATTTTGTGTGATAGCTATATTTTTAAATTAATAATTATTAATGGATTTCAACGAGGTGGCAGTAGGTACTAATGCCATAGTCGTACGGATTGGTTTTAATTTCGAACCATTGGGACTAGCAGATTAAAAATAAATAAATAATAGAAACAATAAAACAATATAGTAAAATATTTACGTAACAAGCGCACGTACTTATTTATATCTGTATTAAGAAATTTCTTTTAATCATCATAAGGAAGAAGGAATAACTGTATTACGTTTAAATTTATTGTACTAACCCTTACTTTTTGGAAGTCCATCTACGGTCATGGGATCTATTCAGCTAACAATATTATCTAGGGTAATCCCTAATTACATGGTGGACTCTTTGAAAAATAACGACTATAACTATGTTTCAATAGAAATCTATACTACTTTTAGTTATTTTTCGTGAACCACTCTTGCTTGGGCTTGGCATTTATAATGAATTCACTGTGCTGCCAAATCCAAACAAATATAGTTTATCTCTCATGCCAGGATAACAGGATAATCACTGTTTCATTCGTTAAAATCACGCAGTTAGTTCCTTTTGTGAGCATTTTAGGATTAAAATCCTTCTATAAACTAATGTTTAAAAAAAGATATACCAGTTTTTTCTAGATCATCTATACCAATCGTATATTTGTAACTCGTTTACAGTAGGTACCTATAACAGAAAGTTGAAATCGAAAAACTTTTCTTTTAAAAGTTCAGACAATTTTTAGAGGCTTTTTATGTACTAAACGTGTAAATCTGGTTACTTATAGTGAACTGTTTACGTCTAGAGTTTTTGTTCCAGGATGTGTGGAAAGAAAACTTTTTACTTTGTTGGCCTGATTTTTGTTTCAAATCTAACATAAGGCCTGCAAAGTTTCAACGAACAGTTGTTGTAGATGTAAGTTCAGCGCAAACTTGAAATGTATAAATGTTTCACAAACTAAATTTTAAGATACTTTTTAATGGTTTTTTAAACATATAAATTAGGGTGTTCTAAAAATTTTAACTTCGAAATATTTTTACAAATACCAAATGGTGGTTTAAACTTGCCATGCAAGTTGTGCAGTTAATACGCTGTGGCCTGTAAGTAAATTTTTAATTTGTAATTTAATTTATAAATTTTAATCTTGTTAGTGCGCTATTCTTCATTGTATAAATATGACGGTGGAATATTTATACAATGGAATAAAAATATTTTTCCGTTTGGAAAAATCATCTAATCAACAAGTTTTCGCTGTGGTATTTTATATAAATATTAGAATATAAATCCTTTAAAAAATATTCAATTTACTGTATAACGTCAGAGGCTCCGCCCTAGGCCTTAATAATATATTATATACCAAGAAATTCAAGTGCATCTTTTAATCCCGAACGTGAAGTTTGTTACACAAACAAAGCGAGGGGTAAAAAGATACTTTAGTCCTGTCATATGTACGCTGTTTTTTACACCGTAGGCCTCTAAAATTTCAAATTAAGTATTGACCATAAAAATATAAAAAAATCAATGGTTGGGTAAATAATAAAACCTATAAAAAAATGCAATTCAATTCAGATTGACATATATGACGATTTTTTAAATAAATAGTGGAAGTTTTGTTATTATTCTTAGTAAGATGGACTTCTAAAAAGTAAGGGTTAGTACAATAAATTTATATTATTTTTCCCCTAAATTAACGCAAGAAAAACTGACGTAAATTTTTAAAAATAATACCGGACTTTTCCGATGTGTGTATATCAGCATAGAGCGTGTCCACGGATGGTGAAAAATGTTTAAATATTAGTTTTAGTGAAAAATGTCATTCTTGATAAAAAGTTTTGCTTGTTCTGAAACCCCATAAAATATAATAAAATTCAAGTATTTCAAAATCCGTCTCATTTTATAGCCAGTTGTATGAAAACCGTATGAATTTGTACTCGAAATTTGTGTTCGAAAATAATGTATTAATCTAGTGAGTGACGTTTACGATGTACCCAATAACTGCCAACTTTTATAAATAATTTTCAAATTATCATTCTTTAACAAATATTTGACAACAATGTTAACTATTCAACAAACAGTATAATCTTATTAAGTGTTATGGTATTGGGGAAGTTTCGTACCAGTATGCAATTGCAAAATTTCACGAAATATATCCAGATGTATCCATTACGCGCTGTGGATTAAAAAAATTGATAAAGAAATTTGTTTATTTCTAATACAATATCTTCGGCAACATCTGCATTAATTTCATTCAAATCACACAATAATGTTGGTACAAAATTGTTAAATGTAAAAACAAAATTACCTAAATTAAAAAAATCTGGTGTTTACAAAATTAATTGTCCAAAATGTAATGCTGTATATGTAGGTCAAACACAAATAAATTTTGAAGTAAGATTTAACGAACATTTAAGAGCATATAGATTAAAACAAATAAGTCAAATTATGCAAAACACGTTCTTGAACATCCGCACTCACTCATACACACCAATGACATTCAAATATTACATATTTGTGATAAAAAACAAAATTTAGATTTCCTCGAAGAACTTGAAATAAAAAGACATCTAGCCGATCAACAATTTAAAGTAGTGAATGAACAAATAAATCTTGGAAATTTTCCACTATTAAACTGTTTACTTTGATTGAGTCTTCAATTTATACATAGATAAGACATTATTGTAACATAAATATATTAAGTTATTGTAAAGATCAGCATGATATAGTTTTTTTCTGGTGTTTCTATATCATTGCACAGTTATACTGATCTTAGAGGGAAATACATCCAGGATAATCCCTTAGGGCTAATAACATCTAGGCTTTAATATTGTTATGTCTTATTACTTCCATACTTGGTCTAGCCTTACCTACTTAATCAACATCAGGTACCTAGCTACAAACAAACAAAAAATGTAATTTCAATATGTCAATCTGACGATGCTAGTTTATAGCGAAACAGCTGTAATTGTGATTTTAAACCGAATTTTTCAATTAAACTTGAAAGTTGAGTTAAAGCGAAGAGTTTTTTATTATTCTTAGAAAGCTTATATTATTTTTCATCAAACTAAAGGGTAATTTGTGAAAGTGTGATGGATTCTCCATTTAATCTTTCTAGGAATATGTGCTTAATTTCCCAAAGTTTGGTTGTAATGCATTTGGGAGAATTAAATATTTTATGGATGTTGACAAGAAACCCTACACAATTATATATAGACACTATATATATAAATATAATTTATAATTATAGTTTAGCACTACGATATGTTAAAAATTATAAATATTGCTTAAGTAATTCTTTATCAAGAAAATATTTGTTAAAACATTTTCTATTCGCATTTTCTCAGACCGTATTTGGTTAGTCTAAAAAATCGAAAAAGTTTGTTCTTACTGATTTAGTCGAAATCAATCTGAAACGTGAAAGTGGATAAAAGTTTTTATGCTCAACAAACAAATTATAACTTTTAATGTAAGTAGCTATTATTGGGTATTAGGAGAGTTTAAAAACTCGTCTTAATCATACTTGCTTTAATCGCTTACACAGTCTACAATCTGTAATCTTATTAAACTGATTAACAAACCGAATCTTATATAAATATTAATTACGTAGTGGGCCTTATATTAAACAATCGTTTCACTAATTGGTACTTTAATTTTTTGAGATTCATTTATCACCTAAACTTAGCATTCAGTTTGACAATTCGCTATTAATTAGAATGCTGAATAGGGATGCACGGATGCAAGACATCCCATTAAAAGTCCTTTTGAATGTATACTTTTTTATTTAAAGTAAAATAGTTCTGACCATACTCTATTTATAGTCAGCGCGAAGTAATACAACTTTCTAAAATCAGTGCAACTAAGAATTAAAATAATAAATAAATATTTTAATTATATATTTTCACTACTAGCCCCTGAACCTAACTTTATTGACTTTTGTGAAGGTAGTAAAGTTGTTCATTATTAATAAAGGTGGAAAAATACAGAGTCCATTTGATTAGAACTATATCTCAATCCATTTGACAGAATGCGAGGTTAATTGATGCAAAGACACGATGAAAAACATTTTTCTTTACTTTTTTAATAGTCATATCCACGTACCTACCTTTTCAAAAATCAATTTATTTATCCATGCATTTTCAATGCGATTTTTACAACACAATGCTTATTATCATCATTGTCATGTCGTGTAAACGGTAGTAACTGGTGACCCGTCAAACTTTTTTATTAGTTTTGATAACTAATATTAATAAAAATATAATGCCAGTAGTGAAAAAAAGTGTGTATTATTGTCTCGGATCCATTAAAGACCTCGAAGCTTCGTTTCTCGGTCTTTATATGGACCTGGACAATAATTACTCACTTTTCTACTTTGGCGCATAATTACTATTTTTAAATACTAACTATAAATGGACCAACAAATCCTAAATTCTGGGAATTTGAAGTTTAAGTTTATTGACGTGCCCTTTCAACATAAAATAAATTTAATAAATGTCACACTGATTTTCTTACGTAGATATAGCTGTAATAGCATTAGGTATTGTTATTTTATTTCAAATTTCAAATTTTTTTGAATAATTTGCAAAATGTGGGTTGGAAGATTTTAAAGAAAGGCATTAGATAGATAGATAGATAGATAGATAGATAGATAGATCTTTATTGTTCTTTCGTATAAAAATACATGAACAAGGGTGACAACATTTATAACATTAATAGCTAGTACAAAACGTATTTTTTAATAATGAAGGACCTGATTTTTAGTATTTTCTTTATTATATCATATATTTGATAGAGAGTTTGTGGTTCAGCTTCATTAATTATTATTGATTCAATGTCAATTACGGATTGATGCATTTCAAGAAAGGGACGTCTAATTCCTTCATACACTGGGCAAACAAAAAATAAGTGTTGAAGGGATTCTAAAGCAAGGCAGTTACAAATTGTACATAATTCATTGGATTTTATTGTGAATGCATTGTTATTAACATACATGTATATTATATTACTATTGTGAGTGCGTATCTGTGAAATTAAGCGTTTTATATGTAGAGGAATGAAAAGATCTAAGTGATTTGTACAATGGAAAGGATTTTTGCCTTGTAGGATTTGCTTATACATCGGGCAATATGTACTTAAAAGAATTTTGTTCCAATCTTCTATTTGACTATACTGCTCAAATCTGTCTAAAATAATGCTTATTGTGTCCGAGTCAAAAGTTTCAATATTAAGTTCTGAGGCTCCAATTTTTTGTAGGATATTATTTAATTGACTAATCCAATTATATTTTGATACTATTTTATTCTGCTGGTTTAGTTGAAAGATTCTCTTTAGTGCTATCTTGGGAAATCTATTTACAGGTAACTTTTTAATCTTTAATAAATATTCTAGGGCTTGCTTTATAATAAAATATCCAACTTTTACCAATTTTATTTCAGCTCTCAGAATGTAACTGGGTGTAGTTTTCTGTAAATACAGAAAATTTTTCCAGAAGTGATTTTGAATTATTTCTCCTTCACTCATATACCGAAGTCCCCATATTCCACTGGCGTACGAGTAGGTTGGTACTACGATGCTGTAGTATAGAAACTTCACTTTTTATATCGGTCATGTGTGAAGATTTAATTACATTCTGAATTGCGTTTTGTGTTATTTTAGCTTTCTTTATCCGCGATTTTGAATTTTCTGAAAATGTACCATTAAATGAGAAAATGACCCCTAAATAATTGTACTTATTTACTTGCTCAATTAATGTATTTTTATACCAAAATTTCGGTTTATGTCCGATATTAGCACTTTTCCTGAATATAACTACCTTTGTTTTATTTACATTAACTACTAGTTTGTTACTATCGCTATAGTCTGCTAGAATTTTCATAGATTTGTTCAGCTGAATTTCCGAGTCTGCCAGTACAACAAAATCATCAGCATACCCCAAAGTAATTATGTCAGTGCTTTGATCTAGAGAGGCACCTCTAGCGCCTTGTTGCTTAAAGTAGCTGTCTATGTCTGATACATATAATGCAAATAATAGTGGGCTTAGCGAGTCGCCTTGAAGGATGCCTTTGGTGATCCTGATTTTGTTTGATGTAGAGCCATTCTGATTAATTGTAAGTGTAGCCATGGAGTACATTTCTTTTATAATTCTAATCATCTTTCCGCTGACACCATTTGAGTAAAGTTTTTGCCAAAGTTTCTCGGAATTAATATTATCAAAAGCTTTTTTAAAGTCAACAAAAAGTGCAAAAACCTTTCTCCCAGGTAGTCGCAGGTGATTACTTATTAAGGAGTACAAAACAAATATATTATCTTCTGTGCTTCTTTGCTTTCGGAAGCCAGCCTGACATTCTGGTAGCACATCAATGGATTCAATATATGTTTGGAGTCTTTGATTTATTAGCTGTGTAAATAGTTTTGTTTTGTGATTGAGTAAAGCAATGCCCCGAAAATTTAATGGATCATTTTCAGGTCCTTTTTTATGAAAGTGAATCATATTAAATAAAGGCATTAAGTAAGTAAACATTTTTTAAAAAGATGGTTATGTGGGTTGGTGCGCTTCAGATAAATAAAAGAAAGCTATGAAATTGTTTGTGTTAACCTTTACTTTGTGGAAGTCGATCTTACTAAGCACATTAAAAATAGAACTGTTTGAAAACAAAACTTCCACTAAGTTAAGTTAAGTGGAGAGTAAAATACATTTTTAGTCATGTTTCCGATTTGTTAACTTTTTCAACGTATACTAGTTGTAAAATACACCACTTGGGACAAGGGACATCAAATTTACAATAGAAATAAAATATTTTTCGAAAAGCTAAGTGGATAGAAAAAGAAATGTTGAATATGGACGAATCAAAAGCTTGTTTAAAAACTTATAATTATTTTTATTCGCAATCAACTCGAAGTAATATAACCTAATTAAGTATTTAGACAGCAGCCAAAATGGCCTAAAAAACCCATTATAATTTTGAAGAATTAAAAATTTGGCTAAAAAGAAAGTATAACTGTATTACTCGATTATTGCTTCTCTGTTTGCGTATAATAATATGCGACCCTCTCTATAATACCTGGTTGGGATACCTGAGAACAAATATAGTCGTGCTTCTAGGTCAAATAAACAAAATATCCTATTTTGGGTAGAATGCCAAAGGTTAATAGAAAAAACACCAAGTCGATCCCATAATTTTTAATTTAAGGTAGAATGGTTGCAACTAGTTTCGGTCTACCAGATCATCATCAGGGTAAAATTACAATAAATTGTCAAAATAAATAGAAGACAATAATTAGATGATACAATTGAAAGTCAAGTCAACAATAAAATTGTTATGAGAAATTATTAAATTATTAAATCAAACAACTGTAAGAGGCTGTTACACAACTTATTATGACAGCTGTTTCGCTATATAACTAGTATGCTAGTTGCCATTGAATTTAAAAAAGCAATTTTTTTAAATAAATAGTGGTAGTTTTGTTTCAAAAGACCTATTTTTTAGTGTTCTTAAAAGAAAGATAATTTTTGAAATATTTTTCCTCACCAAACCGAAACAAAAAATGTAACAAACTATTTTTAAAGTTAGCTACCAACATAAAAATGAGTTATTATGAAACTAGAAACAAAAGTTTAAAGTTGATCGGACTTTATGTCTAAGTCTAACTTATTATTGAATCCATCAACGTCTTGTATGGTTCTTGAAGTGCTTGAAAAATTCATATAGAAGAGTTACTACTTTTAGCCAGTCAATTTTTTTGATTATAAAATATAGCCTTTTCCACTTTATAATATTAATATGATCATAAGGTGCATTCGCCATGTCGTTTCTTCTGATATTCTATGTCATTTCTACAAGAAAAGAACACTAATTTTTTTAAAGTAATTTATTTGGTAATATTAATCCAACCCATTTAGGATGTTTCGACCATTTGATATGGTATAAAATCTAAACCAAATTTTTTTCGGCAGAATACATCCAAACCACTTGGACGAATTTTTAACATAAAAATCTTACTTTGTGATATATATGTGGGTTAGATTTTATTAAAAATCGCTAAGAAAAGAATTAATTTGACTTGAACGATTTCTGCAATATGTTAATACTAAATTTTTATAGTAGATTTGGTTGGAATAAAACATAAACTGTATAATTACAGTAGTTATTTTAGCTAGAAATTTTTTTGTTGCCTATTGCATGTAAAATTAATCTATTAAATATTTAAAGTGTATCAACCTAATTTAAAGTTGAAAAACTGAAAAAGTGGAAAATTGTTTCCACCTGCACCCAGGGTAAGGAAACTTGAAAGTTTCTATACCATGCTTGACCGTTTTCTATAAAAAAAAACAACTACTTCCTGGGCTATATGCCCCAACGGACATTGAATTACATTCCAATAGAAAACGTGATGGCGACCGACTTTGTCGATACTTGCAACCATCTCTATCGATTTGCAAATTAACAGGAAGAACACTACTCGTAGACCGGTTTCGACATTATTGTGTCCCATCAGTACGAGGTAAGTAGTTCTTCTCATCCTGAATAGCAGGATGCAGAATGATTCTTTTACGCCAATACATAAACCGTGAACCCACGATTCCATGATAAAGTCGTAAAAGCGCCATCCTACCATTAATCCGCAAACCAACAGATCAAAGGCAACTGTAATCAGAAGAAAACAATACAAGAAATAAATTTCTATAAGGTGCAGTCAATAAAAAACTGAAAAAGTGGAAATATTTCTTGTATTGAAAACAAAAGTCTAAGTCAATGTCACAAAGTTTTATTAAGGGTAAGTAAGTAAAGTCGTTAACAGCTACTAGTTTCGGCTTTTAGAAAAGCCATCATCAGGCTGAACTGCATATATGATACAATTGTAAATCCAGGCAGCTTACATTATACGTTAAAGCTTGTGGGTAAGAGAAATGATAACGATATGACAATGAAAAGAAAATTAAATTAATAACTAATTATGATATAATTTATAAATGTTAATGTTAAAATTAAATGATAGAATTAAGTTAAATGAACTAATACAGTTCAATGATTGGAATTAACGAGTTAAGGGAGAGAAAAGTATTCATCAGCAAGATATTATGATGAGAGGAGTTGTAGACTAAATAACTATTAACGTCATATTCCCAAAGGGTTGTGCCTAGGGAGTAAAAGAGCAGGATAAAAGGAGTTTAGAAAACTTTAGTTATATAAACCGCTATTGAAAAACCTTCCAGAGTAGGAGGCTGAAAAAATTGTGAGGTAAAAATCAAGAAAATAAGAGTTTGAAACTTCTTAGATGTATATACATCCGATGAAAAGCCTTTCCGAGTAGGAGGCTGAAAAACTTTTGATGAATTAACATCTAAATAAGAAAAATCACCAAATTGGTGATGTTTGACTGTACAAACAGTACAAACATGGTGTAAATAGTTAAAAAATACATTTTTAGTGGCGAAAAAGTCCATAACCAAAATCACAAACACTAAAACGTTGTTAACTAAGTAATGGCGGAATCAAAAGTTTTTCAGCCTCCTACTCGGAAAGGCTTTTCATCGGATGTATATACATCTAAGAAGTTTCAAACTCTTATTTTCTTGATTTTTACCTCACAATTTTTTCAGCCTCCTACTCTGGAAGGCTTTTCAATAGCGGTTTATATAACTAAAGTTTTCCAAACTCCTTTTATACTGCTCTTTTACTCCCTAGGCACAGCCCTTTGGGAATATGACGTTAATAGTTATTTAGTCTACAACTCCTCTCATCATGATATCTTGCTGATGAATACTTTTCTCTCCCTTAACTTGTTAATTCCAATCATTGAACTGTATTAGTTCATTTAACTTAATTCTATCATTTAATTTTAACATTAACATTTATAAATTATATCATAATTAGTTAATAATTTAAATTTTCTTTTCATTGTCATATCGTTATCATTTCTCTTACCCACAAGCTTTAACGTATAATGTAAGCTGCCTGGATTTACAATTGTATCATATATGCAGTTCAGGTATGAACCTTGTTATTATTATGATTTCTATTCTTATATTGTAAAACTTGTTTGTATTTTAGCCTGATGATGGCCGAAACTAGTAGCTGTTAACGACTTTACTTGCTTACCCTTAATAAAACTTTGTGACATTGACTTAGACTTTTGATTTCTATATCGTAGTCACATTAGAGATATGGATGATTTACTTCATTTGAAATAAAAGAAAGCTATGAAATTGTTTGTGTTAACCTTTACCTTGTGGAAGTCCATCTTACTAAGCACATTAAAAATAGAACCTTTTAAACAAAACTTCCACTATTTAATCAAAAAATTGCTTTTTTAAACTTAATGACTTACTGTGTGAAAGTCCATCTTATTAAGAACAGTAAACAACTAAGCGGTTGAATGAAACTTCCACTATTTATTCGTAAAATAACTTCAATATGTCAAAGATAAGCTAAAAAAATATGGGAAACGAGAATCACAATAAAAAAAAGAGAGGAAGGCCAAGAGCAACATGGAATGCAGATTTATGCAAAACGTTTAAGAACAGAGGAGTCACTTGGCAGGAATCAAAGGTGTTGGCACAAAATAGAAGAGACTGGAAAAAATTTGTAAATGGATAAAAACTAAATGAAAAAAAGTCCATATTTTGAAATTATCTTCAACTATACAGAGTGTTGTATAACTCCGTTACGAACCAAACATATGATTTTTTAAATGGGAACCCCTTTATATTATATCGAATTCGGACTGCTCACATTTTTTTGAAGATTTTGATATAAGGTTTTGATACGTTATACAGTCCTTCAGAAGTTATGGACACGTTTCTGTGAAAATCGTAGGTAAGTCTACGCTCTGTATCTTATTGTACGTTGAAGAAAAAAAAGTATTTTGCCTAACAGAGTTTCATAATATGATACAATATTACCGTATTCTATTAAATATTAATTATTTTCCCTTTTGTATACAAGTGTAAGCTGTAATCCTCTAAATCCCTCTCTGAGAAACAAAATTACCTGAATCAGGTCCTTTTACATTTATAATGTGCATCTCGGATTTTACCTTCAGTCAATAACATTTATTGTGAAAACTACTATAATATGTCTGCACACTAGCGAAAATAAGATTGTTATGGTAGATAACGGGGTTCTTTTTTTACGGGTGGATCTCATTTACATTATGGTAGGTATGACTTAAAATGAGTAGTTCCCGTATTGTAAACAATTTAGAAGATTTATTATTAAAAATTTTAAAAACTACGACATAAAGGAAATAACCAAATTAAACAAATGGGTTTGTTATGGTTGTACTTTCAATTGTTAATAAGTATAATTTATACAATGTGGCACATCTGTTTTTTGTTTTGCCCTTTTATAGGTGATTTATAACATCAACGCAAGATAAATTTATTACAGAATCTGGCAGCACGAAATTACTGTTTTTACCCGTAAAAGTTGTGCTTGCTAAAAGTGCAAAATCTGTTTAATAACCTGGGATTTTTCAGGGCTATTGTTTAAATACAAGAAATTATTTCTTTCGGACAGATGTAAAAAGTTAATTAACCACCGTTTTTTTAATTAAGGCAATAATAAATAAAAAATATGAGTGTTGTTTTATTTTATCATCATTAAAAGATACTTACAGGGAATTTCAAAAAGTTACTATTACTATTACAAATAAATAATAAGGGCTAGGGTTGGAAAACCCATAAACCCATTATGACGAAATTAATACAAATACATTAACAAAAAAAAGTAAAAAAAAATGAGATACCATAATTAAGTAAATTCTGCAATAGTACAATCGAGATGCAGTATCTACAAACAAAAGACATAAAATAGATGTCAGTGAGAAAGCAAATATCTGTCGAGTCTGTTTTTAAATATATTTAATGACTGAGACGTTATAATCTCAGTGGGTAAATTGTTCCATACATCGAAAAGGCGGTTGCACAGAAAATGTTGACGCGTTTCCACTGAAAAATACTGCTTTTTTAACTTGAACGCATGCCCCCGAAGTCTTTCATCACTGTTCAGCTTAAACAAATGTTCTAAGTTGCCGAAGTTGTATCTTAAAATTCACCACGGAGTCGACGATCTTCAAAGGTGGATAATTCAGCCATAGCCAATCTCTGAGAATAATGCATAATAAGTTGCATTTAAATACAATTTTATAATGGCTGTGCACGTGCACGCCATTTCAAACCTTAACCTTCTTCAGATCTATTGTGGTAGTCTTTCTTACCCTTCCAGCTGGTTTTTTCTACCAGACTCCTTCAACTTTACATTGGTTCCTCCTCATAGCTTCTAGCCGTAGGCTTTTCTTTTCTGTCTCGAAAATGTGTTTATAGGTTTTTTCTTGTTCCTGACATAATCTGTATAAAGGGCTATCTGTCAATTTTATCGCATGCATATCTGGTTTAGCCTGGTGTGTTAAAAGATCAACGAGTTATCTCGCATTGTGTCTTTTGTGTATTCTCTCCCCTATTATATTCAATTTGTATTCAGAAGAGATATTTAAAGAGGTTCTAGAAAACGACTGAATAAAATCCGACATGCAGGTGATAACTGCAGATAGTATAGAAGGTCTACAACAGCTAATGAAGTAAGTGAACGATATAGGCTAAAGATGAACATCAACATATCCAAATTTAAGGTTATAATTAAAGAGAGGAAAGAAAACTGCGAACTATTCGCAAAAAATACACCAATAGAACGGGTATCTAAACTTTCTACCTGAGAACTTTAATAAACCAACAGTGAGACCACTCACAAGAAATCTAATGCCGAATAAAAAAAACAAGAGATGCCTTTATCAGAATGTGTAAGCTCTTCAAAAGCCACAACCTCAAATTACATATCAAAGTAAAACTCCTGCGCTGCTATGTGTTCTCCATAGTGTACTTCTGCATGGAATTATGGACATTGACACAAAAGGAAGTCGACACCTTCGAGATGGGGCTGCACAGAAGGATTCTCAGAATACCATGGGTAGATAGAGTGACCAACAAAAGAGTATTGGAAAAAATGGGAAAGTAAAATATGTAATTAAAACGATTAAGAGAAGAAATGACAACAAATATAAACTCTTAAAATCCATCCTCCAAGGAAGTATTTGAATTGAGTGGGCCCGGAAAAAGAAGGATATCATGGCTTAAGAACCTGAGGACATGGTCTGCAAAAACAACCTCAGAACTGTTTAAGCAGCAGCAGCAGTCAACAAGGTCATCATAGCTAGGATGGTCGCCAATATTCGAAACGAATAGGCACTAGAAGAAGAAGTGTCTTTTGTACTTCAACGGATACTTTTTTACTTTTGGTATCGTACTCATTATGAATTCTTTCGCCAGTCTAAATCCACTATTCTTGAGATTTCGTTATTGCTTATTTAGAAGAAGGCACAGAAGGGTTCTTGTCCGTTAAGGGGGTTCAATTCGTCTTTTCGGACTAGTTGGTCAGCCTCTTCATTTTCATTTTAACTACTGTGACTAGATAGTAACGCAATTGTGATTTTCAAAAAGTTAAACCTGATGTACAAACTTTCAGAAAAGTAAATTAATCATTTATAGATCATTATTTTTTACGTTCTAGACCTAAATATTTTACATTATAAACAAATTTGTTGATACGGTTCAATAATTTTTATAAAAAATGACCAATTTTCACAAATCGCTATGTTTAAGACCTATTGTAATAAGTATACAAACTTATTTTGTAATGAATTTTACCTACGACCACCCCTCTAAACCGTCAATAACACACAATCTTCAAGCTATGTAATGTATCTCTTTACGCACGGTAAAATAAACGCACGGCTTCCCTAGCAACAATAATTTTCTATTTACATATTTGGAGGTGAATTTTATACTACATATAAATGGCAGATAACATTTATTAGATATAAGATTGCATTTAATATATATATTTAGAGTTATTTGAAAATATATATTTGATTCGTTTCCATTAACCCTACTTTCTGTTTGTATAAATGGATCATAATATAAATGTACTTAATTACGTTTCCCAGATTAATTTACGTTATTTTTATGTAAGTTAATTATTTTAACATTTATAAAATTATTATTACCGAGATACTTTTTAAAAATACTTACAAAGCTGTTTCAACTTTTGAACACAATCGTAACACTTTTTACTCGTTTTGTACTATAATTTCACTTCAGTTACTATACGAAACAGTTTTAAATATTAAGAATGCAGTAAATGTTAATATTACGCGAGAAACCGTTCAGTAACACTAAATTAATCACTCAAAAATGACGAAAATGAGTTTTACTACAATAAGGAGTACATTGAACCAACATATTTAAAATTTTACACATTGAGCGTCTGCGCATGCGTCTGACGTCTGACCGCATGCGCACACGTTATTATTTATCAAAAAACGATTATCAAAAAACATCTCATTTTTTATTGTTCTTATAACTTGTTTTTATGCGTGAAGTTTTGTACAATTATTAAAAAATGTCAAGTGATAGTGAAATGAATTTAACTCCACCCAATATAACTAATGTTAAGTATTTAATTATTATACAATAAAATGATTAAAAACATCTTTGTTGCTCTTGTTTAATTATTATTAACAAAAAGATTATTAATGCAGGTACACACACGTTACGTAATATACTATAACATTATTAAAATAATTCATTTCAAAATGAAAATGTAACAATCTGAATAATCCATTTCAGCGTCCTTGAATTTGACCGTGGCACATCTCTGTTAAGTGGAAAAATGGATATTATTTCAACCTCCGCTTTGACTTAAATGAAATATAATGTGGGTTTCATAAATGTTTAGTCGCAGGGGCTTGTGGGATTTATTGTGCTCACAAAATATAAGTGCTGAAAAATAAAATTAATGGATTCCAAGAACATTTAATGCCAAATATTCCTTTATTCTAAGATCAAAAATGTAAATAGCTATTTTAGTAACAGTGATTGTAAGGGCTATTCACATTTAAGGAAGGCTTGCCACCTGCTAAAAATGTTAATAGTCAAAATATTCCAAATTGTCTTTTTAAAATCTTTCACTAGTACAGAACAATAAACAACTAAAAGGTTGAATTAACTTCCACTATTTATTCCGATAGCGAAACGGCTGTCATTGAATTTAAAGTATTTATAGAATAAATAGTGGAAGTTAATTCAACCTTTTAGTTGTTTATTGTTCTGAATAAGATGAACTTTCACACAGTAAGGGTTAGTACCATAAATTTCTTTCACTAGTAATCTTAATTTATAGAAATCGCTTCGTTTTGTCACCTGTGAGAATTTATTTTGATTTTAATCCCTTTAGTGAATCATGTTATCTGTGCTTGTTGGTTATCAGTAGTAATAACCCAAGGACATTGATAATTGTTCGAAAAAATAGCATTATAACAGATTTCGAAAGCTCTGTTGCCTGTAAGCAACAAGCTTGAGAAAGTTGTTATAAAATTTTTTGAGCATTTAGCAATGTTCAAGGGTTATTCGGATAGAAAATTTCTAATTTCTGAACAAGGTTTTTTTCAAATTTACTATATTTTTATAGTATGCTTTCGGCAAACAATTTAAACAATTTTTCAGCAGTGCTCATGTCCATTATAACTAGAAAATAACAGACATCAAAATGTTTCTCTTACATCATTATTTTAATGGTGATAGTGCCGAGGTTCAATTTATAAATCCTCTGTTCAAGCAGCAGTCAAAAAGGAAATAGTACCTATCGAATATTAGTTCCAAGCGCACGTTTCAAACCGTTTGCTACCAAATTTGACTGCTGCTTGAACAAACCCATTATTTTAGCGTCCCAAAACAAGAGCAACTAATAATATTGTTGAAGCATGCCCTGTCATAAATAAAGGGGTCTATTCTGTAACTATTCCGTTAAATTTTAAAGGCCGTCAAAAATATATATTTTAAAGGTCCGGAATATCGGAATAGGTATTCTGTAGACACGGTTTTTAGAGGACCGTTAAAAATATGTAATTTTAAAGGATGCCGTAAAAAATAGTGTACTACATTTGGCAACATTGATATAAGTTAGCTTTGTCAATCAAAAAAAGTAAAAAAGAAGAAATTACAACCTATAATAGTGAAATATAGTTAAATTTGTGGTTTAATTGAATTTATCTAGAGCTAAAAGAATAACAAAAAACAAAAAGAATATTGTATAAGTTTCCTAATAGAAAAGAAAATTTTGATGGACAGCAAGATAAAACCTATGGATTTATTTAAATTAAATGAACTGTGGAGATGAATTACAACAAAATGAAATAGTCTGTGTTCACCTAAAACAATAAAACAGTGGAAAGATGTAAGTATTAAAAAAACACTGTATTTCTGTTTTATAATACATGTAAAGAAAATCATTACACTAGCGTTGTCGCTTTTCTTTAATTATCATTTTATTCATTATTTTAAATTTGCCTTGTTCAATATCACGTTTGACAGCGACTCCTTTAGAACTGTCACTGTCAGTTAAATGTAATTGTGAAGTTAATTATTGATAATGTTTTAAATATCATTTCATGTAAAAGAAATATCAAGACCTAGAGTAAAGGCTTTAAATGTTGTTTTTTTGTCTTTACAGAAAAACGCAATTTCGTCTTTATTTCACCCAGCAGAGTGTGATATTATTATATACACTTAATCAAGGCGAAAAATATATCATAATGAAATACATTACATAACAATACAGATTTTTAAACCTTTAAAAAAATAAGCTATTTGTGTTAATGGCTATCATTGCATAAAATACTATTATAATATTTAGGACCATTTTATAAGTTCAATGTTATTTTAGATTTTAAGTGAAGCGAGGCAAATATTAAAAGACGGACAAGGCGGGACATCAAATATGGTCCCCAAGGCACAGGAGGAGGTGATGCAGTTAAACCTTTGACTTAGAAGAAAGACTACTGGCCCTTATTTTAACTATTCTTGCAGAAGGAGTAGATTAAGTGGAGGCTGGAATCTCTTTAAATTTAAATAATTCAGTTGAAGAAATACCAGACAGATTATATTTATAAATATTGAGTCTATACTATACCTACTTATAATGAGACCCAAAATACACTTTCATATAATGAAGTTGGCAATGCAACTATATATAATGAGACTGTAAACATAATAATTTTTTAAACTCTTTTCCAATACTAATTAATATTCATTCATTTAATATTATTTTAAGGAATTCTCAACCAAGGAAGCACCTTAATTGGAAAAAGTAAACTTGGCTCTCCCTGTTGGAAATGTATCAAGAGAAGAAAAAAGAAATAAAATACAAAGGAAGAGAGTTAAAACTAGAAAAGTTTGTGCTGAACATGCAATAAACTCACACAATAAGCAATTGCAAAATTTAGCAAATTTTAAATTTGCAATTGCTCGCTCTATTAGATGTTTAGCCACAGTTTTAAACCAATTGGCTAAAAATTAGTAGAAAAGAGACAAAAGTAGTGTTACTCATGTTTTACTTTCAGATCAGCGTTTTTCTTTTCCTGCCAGGACTTTTATAGTTGTTTATTTTAAAATCTAGTGTTTTTATGTTTTTTAATAAATATTTTGTTATAATGGGTTTCGTTATAATTATACAGTCATTAAAATAAATAATCAAACATTTTATTTCAAAGATTGTTATAAATTGGTGTAGTACTTTTTAATAATTAGATTAGCATTATTAATTCATAAATATTGCTGCATAATCATAGCCCTTATTTATTGACATCTTGCTTGCCAATTGTTGTTTCTATGAATATTATTATCTTCATAGTGATCATCTAAATCTACTGTTTCTTCTTCAACACTATTATCTTTTAAAATTTCTCCAAAAATATCAAAATACGTCACTTTAACACTCCTTTATTTTTTAAAGCTTTGTTTTAACATGCCTCTAAATAATACAATTTTAACGGATTGTTTTAACGGAATCCTTTAAAATTTTAACAGAAATTTAGTTAATGAATACCGAAATAATATTAACGTCCGTTAAAATCTTAACACCCTCTAAAATTTAACGGAATGGTTACAGAATAGACCCCAAAGGCGACAAACGTGCTAAGAAGTCAGTCTTAGGAAGTGCGAAAACAAGCGAAGAGTAAAATAAGTGTATATAAATAGTGTTAATTAGGATTGACATACCGAGGGTATATAAATTATGTAGACACCAAGTGTGTACTTAAATTAATTAATTTAAGTGTTTATTTTGGTAAATAAATAGATAGTAGTTAACCATAGTGTGCATAATTTATCCTACCCACAAAAACAGAATAAATAAATAAGGAAAACATCACAATTACCTTTTAATAATTTTTTTAATTTCCTCATATAGTTTTGAACATTCATTTTAAATTTTTTTTTTGTAAGTGGTAAACAAATTATATTTAGAAACCAAACAGGTAAAAAATAAATAAAATATTTACTGAAAACTAAAAAATAGCAATTCAGAAAATAAAAACGATCTATAGAAGTTCTAGAAGTGAAAATAGCGTTATTGAATTCATTGTCGGGAAAATCATAAATATGTTTTATCTCTCTCAGGAATCTTGGAATCTGTTATGTTTTATGTTTATGTATTTGACAGTATTGTGTTCAAAATATTCATCAACCGGTATTTAATAAAATCTTTTTCTGCAATTAATCCAAAAAGTTGTTCAAACATAACTTGTGTAAAGTATAATAACAATTTTGATTATTTAAACGAGTTGAAAATTAATTAGTGTTAGTAAATATTTGTAATTTGCTTGAGCTCTTGTGTCTCAGGCGGACTTTTCAATTGTTTCTGTTGGATCAATAGGTAATTTAAATAAAATCCATAATTAACAATAAATTCATTATGACAATAAAAAAATCGCAAACAATTTTTGTTAAAATAACAATAATTTATAACCGTTTAACCCTATATACATAATTAATAATAGAATGTAGTAAGTTGGAGGTACGTTCGTATTGACAGGATCTAAAGTATTTTATTTATCAACCAATAAAAAATACTTGCTATAATCCAATTGTTTTTATAAATACCGAATAATCGTGGACAAAATATATTAATCTACTCGCATGTAATGGCAATTGATATTTATATATCTATGATTAGTGTTATAAATAATTAACATAATTATATGTTCGTTGAATTAAAGCATTTAATATAAAATACATTATTTTTCTTGACATTTTTCCGTGTGTATAAAGGTCCTTAGATACACTGATTGCGAATTCGCTGACATTTAACACAATGTAAAAAGAGTGAATATTTTCCTTCACTACATATTGTTTTCCTTATTGTTTCAGCTCCTAAATTAGCCATCGACAATTTAGAGAACGGCTATCATGGCATCGTTAAAGAGAACGAGACTGTAGTTGAAGTTACTCCTGTGATTAAAGCCGAAGGGGAAGTTTGTCGCTTCCGTATAGTTAACAAGCACCATGGGGAAGCCCCCTTTGATATTGTTCTTAAAGACGAAAATTACGCCGAGTTACGAGCCAAAAGAGTCTTGAACTGCGAAAAAAGGAAGAACTACAAGTTCGACATTGCAGCCGTAGGTTGTAATGGCAAGCAGAGTGTCAGGTGAGTTGAGTCATAAATATATTTATTTCTTATAGTCTAATATTCCAACTTAAATCGACCTTTACCGGGCTGATAATAGAACGATACCTATTTTAAATAAATTCAGTGTATTAGAAAATATATTAAAAATGGGTTTGCTAAAAATTCCAGAAATTTTTTAATGACATCTAAACTAAATTTAAAATCATTGTTTATAATTAATTTAGTGCTGCGAACCTCGCTTCGTTCGGCACGCAGTGATTCATTTTATTATAACTCAATTATGTTTAAATTTTCATAAAATTTTGCACCGTGAAGATAATAAGAAATTTTTACACTAGAAGTATGAAACATACGGTTAGTGATAAGCAAATGCAAGACCAAGACCGAGTTAGTCTTGGTCTTGGTCTTGCATACAAGGTCTTGGTCTTGCAGTCAAATAAGCAATCTTGGTCTTGGTCTTGTTCTTGCAGGGTCCAGTCTTGGTCTTGGTCTTGCACCAAGACCCTTGCAAGTCTTGCACTTTTTTTTAGATTTACTGGGTTCCATGTTGACAAAAATCATTACAAGTAAAGAAAGATTAAATGAAAGGGATAATACTTTTCATTATAATTTTTTTTATATTACATTGTAGCGTTAAATCAAGTATGAAATAGTTATTATCCTAACAAGTGCGGAAAAGTTAATTTCCGCAAGAGTTAGGAGCAATATTTTTTTTACAAGTAAAATCACCTCGAAAATTATTTAGATACTTGAAAAGATGCGATTGTGACAATTAAATCTTTCATAGTGTCAATAAATACACGACTGTAGCTATAGCAACCTTACTTAAACACGTGAGTTTGTTGTTGCTTTGAGTTTACAGGGGTGATTTAATAAATTATGATTTTTTTAAAAACAAACATTTTAAAAATCCCTATATTCATGTAAAATAATCTTAATTTTTTTACTATTTGTATGTAGTCAAACAAGATAAAGATAATAATACAATAATTTGTCAAAAAGGTAATCGGAAAACATCTCTAATTAATAAAAAAATGCGTACAGGAAAAATTCTTACCCATACTCCGTGCGGGAAAGAGATATTGCCTGAATTAAAATGCGTACGGAAAAGTGTTGTTTTACGCATGCTTGTAGAAATTTTCTTTTATTTTTTATTCATTTTGACAATTTAGAATATAGTTTTATAATGTGTCAATGATAATAATATATAGAATCAGACGTAAAAATCTAACATTTAATAATTTTATTTATGAGTTTGGAAATATATATGAATATTAAAGTCACTGAATTTTGCGTCTCTCTATAAAAAATTATTCTTTGCAGGCCTATTAGCTGGGATTTGAAATAAACTAAAACTATGTTTGGTGTTGATAAATAAAAACAATAGGTAGAATACATTACCAATAATAGAGCTTATGTCAATATTTTAGAAAGATATATTTAACAACAACTAAAAACTAAGTTTTCACAACAGTTAGAAAAAATGAAGAACGGTAAACAACTAAAAGGTTGTATTAAACTTTCACTATTTATTCACAAAATATATATGCAATGACGGCCGTTTCGCTATAAAAATAGCATCGTCAGATTGACATATTGAAGTTGAAACAGCCGTCACTTCGTTTTATTCCCATTCGTAAAAAATAAACAGAAAGGTCAACGTTTTTCGACACCTGAAGAGGCGGTTGCTGCATTCAGAATGCATGTTTTGGAGATACCTCAATCATAGTGGCAAAGGTGCTTCGACAATTGGTTCAAACGTATGCAAAAGTGCATAGGTCTTCATGGGCAATATTTTGAAAAACAATAAAATTATATTCGATAATTAATATTTGTTTTTATTCTCCAATCCCGAAATATAAAAGGCAACCCTCGTATTAAAAATTATGAAATTTTATTTCTGCCCTCCCGATAAGTGTCACAATACATTTTTAGAGTTACCGATTTTCTGGCTAGTCTCATCCCCTTTGCAATTATCCTTTATCTTCCTGGATTGAGACTTCTTACCATTGACATTGACATCATCCTTATCAGATTGAAAATCGATTCGTCCGTAAAATGTAGCTGGAGTAATATTTTATTATCCCTGGAAAATAAATAAAAATCAGGGTTTGCAGATGGTGCTTTTGAATAGTCTAGGTTGGAGGCGGTTTTGTTGATTATACTAATATCAAAACTTGATTATTTACAAACATTTATTATATAAATTATTCCTATGATTTATAGAACCATTTCATACCTGTACAACATTTCTTACCCATCTAATTATATTCTTATGGCATTTATAATGGAAAAATAAAAGCTGTATCTAACTCTTCAAATTACCATGCAGATAAGCGCACCTTCTAATAGCAAAGCGTCTTTAAATACTGTGTTGATTATAACATTCCGCAAATAATGCTGTAGTATCTTAGTGTCAAAATCTTATACATGAATTATTGGTCATTGAATGAAGCAAATTATTTTTTGAATAGTAGCCACTGTCAACATTCTCAACATCTCGATCATCTTCTTTCATGTATCTTGTCCGGTTTCCTTGACGTTGATGATCACCATAGCAATCACCCGCCAAGCGAAAAAGATCTCTTGCCCTCCTTTTTCCAAATACTTGTCATCCAATCTGAGATTATTGCTTTCTTTCAACTACACAGTTCCCTTCAATCTCGTCCTTTAGTATGAGTTGTAACAGACGTGATTTATCACCTACCTATACGGTCGTCAAGAGTTTCTGTCGATGTTTGCTATACGTAGTAAACAAAAGCAATTTTCTGTGAAGCAATATTTCGAATGCTTCCAGTTGGTTAATCACCCTGTACAATCTAATCAATAGAGTAATGCCGACCATGCGTTGTCTTAATTTCTGATTCAGCATGCCACCTAATCTTGCAGTCTAGATCCAGATCCTGTGTAATAATTTTACCAAGGTATTTGAACTTACTGTCACGTTCAATTTGGCTAAGTTCTAGGTTAGTGCCATTGTGGAGTTGCCTGCTGAACATCATAAATTTGGTTTTTCTTATTTTTGAACCTTGTTTCTTTGCCACGTTACCGATTTTTTTTATAAGCAAATATAGTCCTTTAATTGTATCATCATCTGATTACTGTTATTGGCTCTTAATTTATGTGATCATTCCTACAATCCTTCCTTAAATATTTTATCTGAGTATGGGTTAAAAAGAAAATTAAAAAGGAAATTGGGCTTATAAATTTCGAAATATGACGTAGTAGTTTATTATCAGGGATCGATACATGTAACCGAGGAAAAACTACATAAAGCAGCAAACATTTGATAATTTCTCTCAGTTTGAAACAGCTCATCGACCCGTGTACAACTCTTGATAATCTCAATATTTGAATTTTTTTTGTTAAAAGTTTGGTAAAAGTGTAAATTCTATTGTTAAATCAGTGATGAATAGTAAGTGAAGTTCTACAAGGCAAATAAATACCTTTATGTTAATAAAGGGTAGTAAGGCCAGTATCCAGAATAATCATACAACATCCTTAACTAGTGTATAGTTGGGATAGTCAGCACCAGGTGGAACAACAGTGAATCCACAATATGATCATAGGCTGGTTGTAACCATAACACTCTCAAAAAGGATTGGTGGTATATAAGGATTAAGGGCGCCACTATCTTTTTATACGTTTACGATTAAACAACTGAAACTACACAAAAACTAAGGTGAAAAAGATAGAAACACCTTGTAATTAAACTGAATTTGGAAGCAAAGAAAACTATATTTAATGACAACCGAACACGCTGCACCCTTAAGACTTAAGTCCGTGGGTATATAAATCAAACTGATATTTAAAAATATTTGTTTATTGAAAAGAAATTATAATTGCCACAAGAGGTCTGTTGGGATTTCAACCCTTTTTATTTACCACTACGCTCATGGTTAAATTCCTCAAAAACAAATATACAAAACAGAGCGCATGACGGGGATGAAGCGACCTGTTGAATTTCGCTTTTAACGGGGACGATGGGGAGTAAGATTTGAGACGTGGTTACGTAAAGTTAGTAAGAATATTGTGTTGTGCATTTTTTACGTTATCCAGACAAGGTAAATGTTTTAATAATAATTATAATACTTGGATGAAGCATCGCCATTGTAATTATAACTTCAATTCCCGTAAGGGTGGTCCTTCGAGTATAATAAAACAATAATAATTAAGTGTGGATGTTTTTATGGCACTTTCCCAACTGCAACCTGAACCAGCAGAACACAGTTAATATCGGAGATTGATTCCGGCGGAGTTACAACCCGCCATTTTAGACAACCACGCCCAAGCATCTTAATAAATAATTAAGTAGTGAGGCAAAACAAATTTAAATATTTTTATATAGTCCAATTCTTCCACAAAATTTCTTCATGGTCCTTCGAGCCGGATGGTTGCAGCATTGTTTTTTTGAGTCGTAAAATACTTCACATGTTCCAAGAATAATAAACTGACTTTTGCATGCTTTTATTATAAAATTATATACCTAGGTACTGATCACTTTCCTTTTATGTAGTTAATGTATTTTGCAAATATATTCATTATTACATATTTTTACGTAAACATTGTTGTATTTAAAATAATTTTTAAACAAAATCAGTTATTGTAAAATTCCAAAAGCTCATCCAAGTAAAATATTGTTAATTTCTGAATAGTTCCTGTAAGCTTTAGATTCAAATCCATTCCAGTAACGTGAGTAACTTTTTAAAAATTAAATAATTAAATAAAACTTGTAAAGTTTAATAGAATATAAAGCTTGCAAACAAAACTTTCCTTATTATGTTCATTTGTTATCGCAGAAAGGTTGCAACATATTAAAATTTATAAATCATATTAGGCTTACACAAATAACTACTTAAATAATTGTACAGTGTGCAGCGAATTTTGTGTAGGTAATATCCTCAGTGAGATTATAAAAAAGAAACAAAAACACAGTGCGCGTAATAAAAATCCATTGTTTCCGTAATTCTAAGCGTACTAGTACGCTGATACTTGTAATATTTAGTATTAAGAATTGTATTTGTATTGTAAATCAATATGGATGTCCTAAAAAATGCACGTAAACATTCCAAAGGCGCAATTACTAGGGTTATTAACTGGGTAGAAAATAATTTAGATTCAGTAACTGATCAGTTTATTCTTGACAGTAAATTAAAATATATTTGTGATCATTTTGAAAAATATGATGATTATCAAAATCAAATTGAAGACTTAGATGTAGATGGGGTAGATACAGAAAATAGGGACAAAATCCAAGATGATGTTGATATCACAGTAGCAAAAATAAAAAGAAAAATTAATTCGCTAAAACCATGTTTAAATAAAATTCCACAACAAAACACTTCAATGCTTGCAAATTCAAATGACAATTCACATTTAGGTGTAAAACTTCCTCAAATTTCAATACCTTTTTTTACAGGGGATTACCAGAAATGGACACCCTTTTACCAATTGTTTTGTTCATTAATAAAAGATAATTCCAGTTTGACTGACATTCAAAAGTTCATTTACTTAAAATCTTATTTACGATCGGAACCACTTAATCTAATAGACTCATTAGATCTCACAAATGAAAATTTTAAAGTTGCAATAGAAATATTAGAAAAAAGGTATGACAATAATTTAGCAATTATAAATTCGCATTTGAACACTATTATTGATTATCCTAATATTGTAAAAGGTACTGCTCAGTCATTAAGAGACTTCCAGGTTAATATTAGTAAAAATTTAGAATCTTTAAAAAATTTGAAATGTCCGATAGAAAGTTGGGACTTAATAGTAGTCAATATTATTTTAAGAAAGTTAGATTATAATTCAAACAGACACTATCAGTCCAATCGGGACAATACTAAGCATCCTACAGTAGAAGAACTGTTTGATATCCTAACCAATTACTCCTTGGCTTTGGAAGCTGCAAACTCTAATTTTGCTCCAAAAGGAAAAATTTCCTCTCCTAAATCCATTAGAAAAACTACTCTCCATGTAAACAAGCTCCAGGAAAGAAAATGTTTCCATTGCAAAACTTCCAGTCATGATCTGTACTCTTGCATACCATTTTCCAAAATGTCACTCAGTGACAAATACAAATTTCTTAAATCTGAAAAATTATGTTTCAATTGTATGGGAGCCAGACACATGCTTTCAGAATGTAGATCCAAAGGATGTTCCAAATGTGGTAGCAAACACCACTCATTACTTCATAAAGACAATACACATAATTCCTCTTTTGGTTCTTCAAATTCCAACCTTACAACTCCATCAAGAAATGACTATGCGCCTGTAAACAATCATGGAACAGGAGCGAATTCTAGAAATACTAACAGGAATCAGTCGTCCACATCTTCTAGTCACCAAAACTCCGAATCTCCTAGAAACTCTCATTTACAAATTTCCACTGGTGACCCAAATTTGACACAAATGGATGGTCGAGTCCATAACCAGTCATCATCCGTTCTTTCCGCTAGTACTAAAAGCACAAATGTCCTTTTAGCCACTGCCATGGTTACATTATATGGCAAAGATGGCAATCCTATCCAAGCTAGGGCTGTTCTAGATGCAGGTAGCCAAATCTCCTTTGCTACAGAGAAGCTATGTTCAAAATTAAATGCTGAAACCTACAACCTGACATTACAAGGACATGGTGTTCAGCAAATCTCCTTCGTTTCCAATAAAATGACAAATCTAGAAATTCATTCAAATACTGAACCATACAAGCGTAAGATTCAATGTAGCATCCTAAAAACGATTACATCCAAGTTGCCCGAAATAGCAATCAATACAAATTCTCTACGTATTCCTCCACATTTACAATTGGCAGACACCAAGTTTGGTACTCCTTCCGAAATAGATATTCTTATAGGCGCCGATGAGTATTATGATTTAATTCTGCCTGAAAAGGTTAATTTAGGCAAAAATTGTCCAAATCTCCTCAATACCCATCTGGGATGGATTGTGGGAGGTAAGCTTCCAGGTTCCGGGCTACAGAAGAACTGTAAGTCATTTTTTCTTCATTCTTCCACCCCAGTCACAGAATCAAATTCGCTTTTAAATGAAACCTTGTCCAAGTTTTGGGAGACAGAAGAACTGTCCTCAACAACTCCTCGTGCACCAGATGAACAGTTAGCTGAAGAGCAGTTTTTGCAAACACACAAACGTTTGGCAAATGGCAGATTCCAAGTAGATTTTCCTTTGAAATCCCCATCCGAAACAGACAAATTAGGGGAATCCTTTCAAATAGCAAAAACGATTTCAAACCTTAGAGAAAAGATTTTGTGCAGATCCTAAGCTCCTACAAGACTATTCCAAATTTATTGAAGAATACATTTCCTTAAATCATGCCAGAGAAGTTCCTCTTCCCAACACTAGTCATTCATTTAAATACTTCATTCCCCATAACTGTGTTGTTCGAGAAGACCATTCAACAACCAAACTTCGCGTTGTATTCGACGCATCTAGTAAAAGCTCCAATGGAGTGTCCTTAAATGATATTACATTGAAAGGTTATCAGGTTCAACCCGAGCTATATGACATCCTTTGCAGATTCCGATTGTCCCCTTTTGTCTTGACAGCCGATATAGAGAAAATGTATAGGCAAATAAGAACAAATCCAGAGCAAAATCATTTACAAAATATTTTGTGGAGAAAATCTCCATCCGATCCACTCCAATGTATAGAGCTATTGACAGTTAGTTACGGTACTAACTTTGCTCCTTTTGTTGCCACACGATGCCTTCATCAGTTAGCCATAACATCAGAAAAAGATTATCCAATGGCTGCTGACGTCCTAAAATCACAAACATACGTCGATGATATCTTATGCGGTACCGATTCAGAAAGTAAACTATACTCAATATACTCCCAATTAAATTCTCTCCTTAACTCTGCAGGGTTTCACCTGCACAAATGGAATTCCAACTCTCACAACTTTAGGACCAATTTCTGTGGAAACGATGAATCCATAAATTATGAAATTAAAAATGAATCATCATCTAACAAAGTCCTAGGTCTTTCGTGGAATAATATTTCCGATACAATATCTGTATCATTCCCCAAAGAACTTACTCAAAATTCGGTGACTAAAAGAGTGGCATTGTCCACAATTGCACAAATGTATGATCCTCTAGGTCTAATAAATCCAGTTATTGTTATTGGAAAACTATTTATGCAAAAATTATGGCTTTCCAAACTCTCATGGGATGAACCCATTAGTGGTACTCTTCTTTCTGATTGGCATGAGTTTACACAATCCTTGGCATTCCTGCTACAATTAAAAATTCCGCGTTCCTTGTTTTCAAATAAACAAATAATAAAAATCGAGCTTCATGGGTTTGCTGACAGTAGCGAACAGGCATATGGAGCTTGTATCTATTTCCGAGCAATCCATTATGATAGCACTGTATCGTGTACATTAGTTACATCCAAATCAAGAGTTGCACCAGTCAAAACAGTCACGTTACCACGATTAGAATTATGTGCTATGGTTTTACTTGTGGACGTAATTCAGAAAAATAATTGAAATATTTAAATCCAAACTATCCCTAAACTCCATTAATGCTTGGACAGATTCCCAAATTGCATTGTGTTGGATTCAAGCACATCCATCTCGTTGGTCAACCTATGTAGCCAACAGAGTAGCACACATTCAAAGATTGTCGTCTGACTGGAAGTGGAGGCATGTCCAGTCAGCTGATAATCCAGCTGATATCTTGTCACGTGGGTCATTTCCTAGCAAATTAATCAAATCCAAGTTATGGTGGCATGGACCTTATTTTCTTTCCAAACCTTCCGTTAAACTAAGTAACTTTAATCCGAATCTGTCATTATCCGAACTTCCCGAACAAAAGAAAACCACATTGATTGCCATTCCCATAGAAAATAAATTAGCTGCGGATTTGTGGTACAACATATTTCTGAAATATTCAAACTTCCACCGGTTACTTCATTCTATAGCATATGTCTTCAGATTTATTCACAATACAAAAAATCCAGCCAACAGAATAACAGGCCCAATAACTACAGTAGAAGTCGAAAATAGTCTAAATTTCATCGTTCACAAAATACAACAGTTGTTTTTCGAAAAAGAAATATCCGAGCTTCAATCAGGAAAGCAAATTTCAAATAAAAACTTATTATGTTTAACTCCATTTTTAAACGAGTCAAAATTCATTTGTGTAGGAGGTCGTCTAAAACATGCTGACATTCTTGAAACTCAAAAATATCCTATACTTCTTCCGGCCAACAACCATGTGGTAAACCTGCTGCTCAAACACGAGCATAAACGATTGGGACACGCAGGTGCTCAAACGGTTCTATCCAATGTCCGCTTAAGGTTTTGGCCACTTAATGGTCTCAAACAAATCAAGAAAATAATCCACAACTGCCTTAATTGTTTCCGTTTTTCAGTCAGTCCTTCCGAGCAATTAATGTCCAACCTTCCCAAAGATAGGGTCACAGCTTGTAGTCCTTTCGATAAGGTCGGTGTGGATTATGGCGGTCCATTCCTCGTAAAATCGTCCAATTTACGCAAGGCACCATTATGCAAATGTTACATAGCTGTGTTTGTGTGCATGGCAACAAAAGCAGTCCATATAGAACTCGTATCTTCCTTGAGCACCCAACATTTTCTACTAACAGTAAAACGATTCATCGCTAGAAGAGGCAATCCTTCCAAAATCTATAGTGACAATGCTACCAACTTCTTAGGCGCTAGCAACCAGTTAAAAGAGTTGCACGATTTCTTCCAAAGACCTGAGTTCCAAAACACAATAATGTCGTTTGCTACCGAAACTAATATAGAATGGAAATTCATATCTCCACACAGTCCCCATTGGGGAGGGCTATGGGAAGCAGCCATAAAAAGCTGCAAATACCACCTTCGACGAATCCTTGGAGATGCGAAATTAACATTTGAGGAATTAACCACTGTCCTATGTCAAATTGAAGCCGTTTTAAATTCCCGACCCATTTGTCCTTTGTCCAGTGACCCGTCGGACTTACAATGTCTAACTCCAGGACACTTCCTGATAGGAAGGAGTCTCACAGCATACCCAGAAAAAGATGTTACACTTATACCAGAAAATAGACTTTCCTTCTGGCAACGATGCCAGAAACTTCAACAAAATTTTTGGAAACGGTGGAGTTGCGAGTATTTAAATCTCCTCCAAAACAAACCTAAATGGCTGAACATTTCACAAAATTTAAAACCTAATGATCTTGTCCTTTTAAAGGAAGATAATGTCCCTCCATTGCAATGGCCCAGAGCTAGAGTAATAGAAGTACTTCCAGGCTCCGATGGCAAAGTCAGGGTGGTAAAGCTCAAAACCACCGATTCAGTCCTTACAAGACCCATAACAAAAATTTGCTTGTTGCCTATGAGTTCCTAACATTCTTGAGTTAAGTATTTCCGTACATAATTATTATATGTTAGTTTAATTGGTTCCATTTCGTTATTTAGTTTTGAAGTTAGAGTAACTTCAAGGGGGGGAGTATGTTGGGATTTCAACCCTTTTTATTTACCACTACGCTCATGGTTAAATTCCTCAAAAACAAATATACAAAACAGAGCGCATGACGGGGATGAAGCGACCTGTTGAATTTCGCTTTTAACGGGGACGATGGGGAGTAAGATTTGAGACGTGGTTACGTAAAGTTAGTAAGAATATTGTGTTGTGCATTTTTTACGTTATCCAGACAAGGTAAATGTTTTAATAATAATTATAATACTTGGATGAAGCATCGCCATTGTAATTATAACTTCAATTCCCGTAAGGGTGGTCCTTCGAGTATAATAAAACAATAATAATTAAGTGTGGATGTTTTTATGGCACTTTCCCAACTGCAACCTGAACCAGCAGAACACAGTTAATATCGGAGATTGATTCCGGCGGAGTTACAACCCGCCATTTTAGACAACCACGCCCAAGCATCTTAATAAATAATTAAGTAGTGAGGCAAAACAAATTTAAATATTTTTATATAGTCCAATTCTTCCACAAATTTCTTCAAGGTCTATGAGGAAATGTTGTAAATGGATTTGACTTATCTTTTATACTTCGGTTGCCCGGTGGTCCCGGTTAATTCACTGATTTGTTTGTTTGTTTGTAGTTGGGGTGTTGGCTGATGGAACTTGCTTCTTCTTCAAAAGCAACTGCCACTATGATAGGGGTTGCTTCTTCATCAAAAAGAACTGCTACTATAATGGGGGTTGCTTCATCATCAAAAGGAACTGCTACTATAATGGGTATATTGCTCTCTACTAGAGATTATATTTTTCCCTGCTAGCGAGTATATCTCTCCCTACTAGCGGACTGTATCTTCCTAAAACTCGTAAAGTGGATCAAAAGGAGTTAAAATGTTATGGGTGATGCTGTTGGTTCGCTTTTAGTTCAAATATTTTACATCAAAAAGTTAGTACTTAAAAGCTTTCCAACATTATTGTCCCATTTTCAATATCAAAAATGAAATAAAAACAATAAATTTATGATTTAATGAAATTCAGAGCGGTGAAGCCGGCTCTGTGTGATTGATTATTAATGAGTTTTATTGGAATGTGAACAAATGAAATTCTATCGTCCAATAACATTTTCGGTTTTTCTTTATTTTTATTTGAAACTATATTATTTAAACCAGATTTAAATTTGCTTAAATTTTATTTGTTGGTATTGTACGTCTTGGTAGAAGGAACTGTCAAGGAATTATGTTTTGAGAGTTCATTATAAAATTTAACTTTTACATATAAAGAGCATTGTTAAGAGCATGCAGGAGTGGCCGCGTCCGCCCGAAAAATGAAAACTCGAACTATTTTCAGAGCTCTGTAAAAATTATAAATATTTGAGATACGAGTTCCTGCAGTTGAGACTTTGTTTAGCAAATTAAATGATCTTTTGAAATCTTTTTTAACAATTAAAAAATCTTGCATATTTTTCCAGATATTCAAAAAATTTAAACTCTTTCTTCGTTTACTTTATTGTCTTTATCGTTTGCTATTTTTCCAGCACCTTTTGGAACCTTTCCTTAAATGATCTGCATAATATTCGGGATTAAATGACACCGTGGTCGTAATTTTCGGTAAATATTCAAAATATTTATGAAAAATCGTACATGTGAATCTGACTAACAGTTCAAAAGGGATAGGTATTGTAGTTATTTGTTAGATTTGTGCAAAATAAAGTACAAACTGCAAGTTTTTATGTGTGGCCGTTGAGAAAAAAGTATATTGGATACGTCCAACCATTTATCTTGCAGACTTTTTAATATGTCAAAAAGCACTTTAACTGACTATTATTTGGGAAGAAATATTTATTTTATATCCGACATTGATTCATAAAAATAAGTAGGTACCCAGACTTTTATCTATTGTAAGTTATTTCAATTAAAAATAATGTACGACGTCCTAGATGATTTTTACTAACTTTAAAACGAGAAGTGATGACGCGGTACATATTCATTCTTCCATTAATTATATTAAATAGGTATTGTTTTCAATTCAATTTTTTTATTTAATAGAAACCGTAGGTACAGAGATACAAAACTGTACCCTAGAGATAAGATCTCACGTATAATTTTTTTTCTGGAAATTCAATAGTCAGGCAAAGAAATAAACAATTAAAATTTTCCTAAAATATTTAGGTTATCTTATGGGAATAAATTTTGATATGGATTTGATTTGATAGGGTATAAAATCAAGATTAAATTAAAATAAATACAAAAAAATACCATATTAAACAATATATTTGAATATATCACCTATTACAAGCGTTTTTGAATCTTCTTCACATCTACGTCTGATGCGAGCGTAAGCTTCGCCTGGGACATGAGACTGAAAGCGTTAATCATCAGATATTTTTGGCCGACAGCTCCATAGGAAGAAGAATAATTTTACACAATGATATGGTTTTTGATTGTAAAAAACTCGGTGTATACAAAAAGTAGTATCAGTCTTATTCTTTGTTTTTATATCAAAATATTCATGTTAACAGGTCGGCTGAAAAGTCCCCGGTCTACCATAGTAAAACACAATATTTTGACAAAATTCATTTTTTTTTATTCAACATAGTTGCCTTCAAGGGCGATACAACGATTATAGCGACCTTCCAACTTTTCGATACCATTTTTGTAGTACTCCTTCGTTTTGTCCTCAAAATAGGCTTCAGTTTCGGCGATTACCTCAGTATCAGAGCCAAATTTTTTTCCCGCGAGCATTCTCTTCAGGTCAGAGAAAAGGAAAAAGTCGCTGGGGGCTAGATCTGGAGAATACGTTGGGTGAGGAAGCAATTCAAAACCCAATTCATGCAATTTTGCCATTGTTTTCGATGATTTGTGACACGGTGCATTGTCTTGATGAAACAACACTTTTTTCTTCTTCATATGGGGCCGTTTTTTCGCGATTTCGGTCTTCAATCGCTCCAATAATGCACAGTAATAGTCGCTGTTGATTGTTTTTCCCTTTTCCAAATAGTCGATGAACAATATACCGTGTGTATCCCATAAAACTGAGGCCATAACTTTGCCAGCTGACTGTTGAGTCTTTCCACGCTTTGATGGCGGTTCACCGGCCGCAGTCCACTCAGCTGACTGTCGATTGGACTCAGGCGTGTAGTGATGGAGCCAAGTTTCATCCATAGTCACATATCGACGCAAAAAATCGGGTTTATTACGACTTAACAGCTGCAAACACTGTTCAGAATCATCAATTCGTTGCTGTTTTTGGTCGATTGTGAGCACGCGCGGCACCCATTTCGCACAGAGCTTCCGCATACCCAAATATTCGTGAACGATATGTCCAACACGTTCCTTAGATATCTTAAGAGTGTCAGCTATCTCGATCATATTCACTTTACGGTCACTCAAAATCATTTTGTGGATTTTTTTGATATTTTCGTCGGTAACCACCTCTTTTGGGCGTCCACTGCGTTCACCGTCTTCGGTGCTCATTTCACCACGCTTGAATTTTGCGTACCAGTCAATGATTGTTGATTTTCCTGGCTCAGAGTCCGGAAACTCATTATCAAGCCAAGCTTTTTCTTCAACTGTATTTTTTCCTTTCAAATAATAATATTTAATAAGCACACGAAATTCTTTTTTTTTCATCTTTTTGAAAATAACAAAAGTTGCTTCACCAAAAATGCAATATCTCACAAACTAATAGTCCGACAGCTGTCAAATTTTTACACGAATCTTTTGAAGGTTGAAACTATCTAAAAATGAGATGGATTTAATTCTAGTGTCGTCATCTTTAGGTCAGACCGGGGACTTTTCAGCCGACCTGTTAATAGCAAGTTTAGTATTTCTGCAGTTGATTCGATTCAAACCTCGAATTTTTTTTGTAGTACCTAACATACTTGACTTGGATGGAAAAAAATTGGTATTATTTTCTGTTTTTGTCAAAATACTTTATATAAAAATGTAAGTTTAACTCTAAGCTCAGCTTTATTGTAGCTTGCAACTTTTTGGAAGAACGCAAAACAAACAGACAGATTTCCTTTATGTTGATCTATTTCCTTCACCTAATAATTTAAATCAAATATTTTATATATGTCAATCAAGCTAGCACCCCCACATTGACTAAATTAAAAAAAAGTAGCCTATAATTAAGAGCTAATTTGTACCACAAAAATTAAAATTTGTACCACCGCGATAATCGAGAAAAATCGCCTTGAAAATGGGGGGTGCTAGGTTGAGATCAAGGCAGCACCCCCACTTTGATTGAATTCCAATTCAATTACATCAAAATAAAGGGCATATTAAAGGCTAATTTGTACCACAAAAAGTTAATCTATATTATTATTTACAATGTCAAAAAATAAAATCGAAAGCTGTTAATATCGCTGATCTATAATTTTAGCACCCCCACTTTCGTTTATTCAAAAAGTGAACACACAATATTATAAAACTAATTAAAGGCAAATTTGTACCACACAAGAAATAATAATATAGATTAACTTTTTGTGGTACAAATTAGCCTTTAATATGCCCTTTATTTTGATGTAATTGAATTGGAATTTGATCAAAGTGGGGGTGCTGCCTTGATCTCAACCTAGCACCCCCCATTTTCAAGGCGATTTTTCTCGATTATCGCGGTGGTACAAATTTTAATTTTTGTGGTACAAATTAGCCTTTAATTAGCTCTTAATTATGGGCTACTTTTTTTTTTTAATTTAGTCAGTGTGGGGGTGCTAGCTTGATTGGCATATTTTATATACCTTCCTTCCACTTCTATATGTCATTCTCTATTTTTGTCATTGTGGTCTTCAAGTTTTTAATGTATTTATTGCTGTGTTTACTCACTATTTCATTACTTTGTTACAATCTCTGGTCATTGTTGTTTATGATGTTTAAAAGATAACCAAACAAGAGATTAGGTGTAAACCTTCCCTCGAGACACTGGAGCTCCTTTCTTAGATACTATCAAGTTAATGAGGTTTCTCACAACACTTTACTTGATTACCTCTACGTTACGCATAGACAGAGTTTATTTCTGTTTGGTCATACTTATAAAAAATCATGTTTGCTCCCATTGTCTTTAAAACTTACAATCTTAACTTCTTCTACTGTTATAGCAATTATTAACAAAAAACTCAATAATTTCATTTTTTGGTTTGAACTGTCTGTGGAAGAACATGCCAAAACTTAAGGGAATTTAAATGTAAATATCTAATGGAAAAACACTCTTTATGCATGTATAGTTTAATATATACACATATGTCCAGAAGATTGAAATATTTAGAAATAATATATCTACGCCTATGGTTTTTTTAAAACTCTTCTTGATATTTATTTTAAAGCTTTTTTAAATCAAAATAATACTAAATTTGATTCGTTTTTGTATTAATTTGGTCATATTTAATTGATTTGGGTGCTTTCACATTATTCCAATTCTTGTTTAAATTTCATTTGAGCTGCTTAAAAAGGCCCAGAGACATGATATCATATTTTAGTAGGTCTAGAGTAATTGCTTTGTTACAACAGGGCTTCCTCGTCAAAGTGATATCGCGAATATTGTTGGTGTTACTCAGGGTGCTGTATCAAAAATTAAAAAAAATCCAAGACACAAATGATGTGAAGGATCGTCACAGAAGTGACAGAAGTCGATGTACAACAACAGCACAAGACCGGCAGGTAACATTGATAGCTCGAAGAAATCGACAGGAATCTACAAGTGGCATATCCAGAGAAATTGCTAGACTTGAAGGACTGAATATCTCAAGGCAAACAATTGCACGAAGATTAAATGCGGTAAATTTGTATCGCAGAACACCTCTACGTGTTCCCAAACTAACTTATCAACAAACAATAGTAAGGTTGCAATGGGCTCAAAAAATGTTACACCATGGTCCGAATTGGAATTACGTGATGTTCTATGATGAATCAAGGTTTCTGATTCGCGAAGAGCGCTAGTTTGGAGGGCTCCAGGATGACAAATTTTATTATTTAACTTAAAAATTATTCAAACAATTTTGTGTAGTTATCTGAGAATATGTCAATTTGGGGTGAATGTATAAATATCCGGGATTTTTCCAATACCCAACTATGGGTATTGGGATTACTATTGAGCTAGCTAACAGAACATTATTTTAATGATTATACTGGGTGACTTAATTAATAATTATTATTCATAATCAAATAAATTATCATTCCAAACGTAACACACAACATCTTCACACTATATAATTTCATTACAACATATACTCGTATGCTCTCTAAATGTCATTGCCCTTGGTTTTAATTCTGCGTGGATTCCTTGCACTCTAATAATTATGGGTGCCCTTGTTCTGCTTTTCCCAGTGATTAATATAGCTTCAGTCTTCTCTGGAGCTAACTCTAGCTTTACTTTGCAGCTATAACACAATTTTCCTGAAATAGACATATTTATTTTGTATTCTAATTCTTCCTATTTTCTTGCTGTCGCTATAATAGCCAGATCCTCCGCGTACGCACTAGTGATTCCCCTTGGTTGTGGTATTTTTAAAACACCATCATATAAAATACTCCATAAGAGAGGGCCCAACATGGATCCCTGTGTGACTCCACATGTCATCTTTATTCTCTCTGTATTTCCTTCATCTTCTAAAATGATTTTTCTTTCCGTCCTTGAAACAGAAATTACAAAAAATCTACAAAAGTTTTTTTGTTACTTTAAAAAGAATATGACGTTTAAGGAAAAATGAAAAAATAGTGATATATCGATTTAAGCAGAGTGTAAAAATATCTGTACTAAAAATTAATTAAAAAAGAAAACGCTCGTCTTGTGTTTCGGTGTATTGTTATACAACACTTCACGGTCACTACGAGAATGCATCAGCACAGAAAATCGGTGTCTGACCTCACAAATTGCTTAGAATTCGTTTTCATGATTCACTCTTGGCACAGTATCTCGACATTAAACTTGCCAACGAGATAATTTGCTCTGTATTACTTATTACTAAGTAGTTATTTTCGTTTCGAATTGATGAAATATAATCACGACTTTTTAATATTCCTTCTGCTTACTCCGCATAGATGTTGATTATGCACTTTAATACCATTTATTATTACAATTACCAAAACATTCGATTGTTTTTTTATTGTGTCTACGACGGTAGTGTTTAATTTTTAAACAATAAATTGTCAAATAAGAGATAAAGTTAAATGAGTGGGTATCAACCAAATGGACCGCTAATGTTTGCAATAAATCTGAAAACCTTTAATATTGTTAAATGGGAATATAGAATAGTAAACATTAGGGTGTGTTATTTTGAGGCAACTTGTTTCATTAAAAAATAGGATAGCTTTTAAGAGGATAAAAAGAGCCTCTTAAAATTTGACCTGTATGTTTTCATTTTCATTTACATGATTATAAATTAAGCAAAAAATTAGCATTTTCGTGCTTGTTTTTGAGCCAAGCACACCACAATCTTTATTTAAGAAATTTTAAGCACGCATGCTAAAAAATCGTCTCCGAAAGTAATTAAAGTAAGCACAAAAAATCTTAAATTAAGTATGTACCTTCTTATTTAATGCTTAAAATACACATCTTGCACGTTTGATTTAAGTATTAAAATTCTTATTTCAAGATTATGCACGATCTTTATACAAGAATTTAGTGCTTAACTTGAGTTTGTTCATTCTTATCTTATGCTGCATTTAAGCATGCAGCATACTTAGAGACAGTATGTTACAGTTCCAGAACGTTACCTACATGGTACATGCTTGATTTGAGTGTGGGTGTTCTTAAAAGGATCTTAAGAGAAAGGCGGTTATCCGTACTTAAAATAAGAAGTTTTATTCTCAATTTTAGAATGATTATTCTCTGTTGAAGTATGTTATGACATGCTTGATTCCTAAGTCTTAATTCAAGAACGTTTATTGCTAAATTATTAACCGCATACCAACGTGCTGAAAATTTAGATATGCCGTAATTAATTTAACATGTTACGATTTTTAAGTTAAGCACCCTTCATGTTAAATTTAAGAATGCATGCTACAAAAATTCTTATTTTTTATATTTGTAGCTTTTAATCCAAAAATTGAGCATGGCAATGTTAATTTAGGAATGTCAGGATTCAAATGAAGAATATTTTTTCTTAAACTAAGAATTAGGTTTGGGTTAGGTTAGGTTAGGTTAGGTTAGGTTAGGTTAGGTTAGGTTAGGTTAGGTTAGGTTAGGTTAGGTTTTATTTTAAATGCAAATTCTTGACAAAATTCTCACACAAATTTCTCTGTGTGAATTTTTTTTATTTTTGTTGCTTGACATTTAAATAAACTGATAAGTTATTCTGACAGAAAATTAAACGGGCTTCGATAAGCTCTGATTATGACTTCTATTTCATTAAACTAATTCTGATGTCTTTTTTTGTCTTAAAAAGTTGAGTTAACAAAGCCTTGATGTAAAATGAAATTTTAGCAATACAAATGTCTCCATTAAAGCTGTTAAATTAAATTTACTAATAAACAAGAATATTTTCAAGAGGCATAGCACCAAGAGGTTGAAGTGTCATCGAGAAAATTAAAGATACTTTTATAGATGAAAAATTTAACAAAAATTTGTTATAGTGTAAGCTTGAGTTTATGTAACGCATACAAAAGTAAAATTACTTGAATGAAAGTAAGATGTGCTTTTCTTCTATAAGAAACTTGGATACTGATCTAACGTAGGACCATCAGAGGCTGACAGATCCAAAGAATCACACGAAAGGCTATAATAATTGCGCTTGGAAGATATAGACTGTGGGAAACATGGAAACTCAACCCAATTATGAACCTGTGGATGTATATGAGAGAACTATAATTATTTTATTCAAATTGGGGATTTAAAAGGATTTATTACCAAGATCATTAATGAAGATATCGAGTTTTCTGAAATGAGCTCAACAATATTTCCCTTGCCTTGAAGTTAAAGGTTCAGGTCATTGATATGTATAAAAATATCAGTCAAGAAAGCAATTGCAGCTATATACTTTTTCTTTTTTGTACATAAAACTTAAGTGGACGTTAGCTAAATACTGATTACTGTTGTAATCTTTCCAAAACACATCCGTATGTAGATCGTCATATTGTTGTGCGAGTACGCCCCTGGCGCTATGACCCAGACGCGAAGCAGACGGAAGACGCGAGAATCTTCGAGAATATGCGGCGTCCGACGAGCGAAGCATCTAGACTCGATACGATCGAGAATAGACTGGAGTATGCTGGAACAATACTTACCTATATATAAAGGACCGATTTGAATATTTGAAGTTAGTTAGTACCTAGTATGTTGTTAGATAAATTCGAATAGAAATATTGTATTGTAAATAAATTGTGTTATATAAATTAAACAGTGTTAGTGATTTAAATAGTATAAAAATAAATTAAAAAGACTAGTAAAAATAAATAAACGTTACAATATTGTGCATCAACGTCCTCAAATTTTTTACTCTGTGCGGTTCGCACAAAATGGGTCGCAGTCCGGATGTGGGCCGCAGTTCGCCATTTGGCGACCGCTGCTATAGAGTGAATAAGACTACAACAATGGATCTGAATTTAAGAGTAAACAGTCATCACGTCATCACTTCTCGTTTGAAAGTTACTAAAAATCATCTAGGACATCGTATATGTGAAAACGTGCAACATCGCCTAGTGGAAAGAGAGATTTAATTCGGTGCCAGGACCACCGTAATGCTTTCGTGTTTTATTACAGCTGGTGGGATAGGTGCATATTATTTTGATAAATATGAAAAATTCAAAAATTTGGCATTTTCTAATTTTTTATTTACAATCGAAAATTTAGGTAAGATAATAATTATCAATATTTTTTTTAACACCATTGTTTTAAAAAATTGGTAAAAATATGCATTGTTTATTATCTCATTTTTTTTTGTATTAAATTGGGTAGTACAATTTATGATTTTTAGTGAAAATTAACATTCTGTTTTTCTTCAAAAACCATAAATTCTTTTGTTTTTTGGATTATAAAAAAAATTCATTCATTTTTTGTTTGTTTATATAATTTGTTTTTTTTTAATATTTTTATGTCTTAAAACTTTTTTTCTTCATTTCATTTTTTTATTATTTAAATGGGAAAAATTGTAGATACGGCAATACTTCAGGTCTTTAACTTTAAATTAATTAATAATTTTAGGTTTTAACAAAAGCTCTAGCTCTCTCTTAAAAATCAGACTACCTGTTTTTAACACTCTTTTCAGGACTCTGTAAATATTAGAGAGTTTCGGGAGTTGGGAATTTGAAAATCTTGAATATTTTTGGAGATATTATAAAAACTAAACTCTATTTACTTTATTGCTTTTAACTTTTACTTTTTTTTCGGCTTCTTTTGGAACGATCTTTAAATGATCAAATAACACCTTGGTCGTCATTTTCGGTCAATATTCAAAATATTTATATAAAATCTTACATGTAATCCAGACTATCAGTTCTAAAGGGATATTATGGTTATTTGTTATATTTGTACTAAATAAAGTGCAAACTGCCAATTTTTATGTGTGGCAGATGAGAAAATAGCGTTTATCTTACAGCCATTTTAATATAATTTTTTTTATATCTTGCAATTTTACCATTTTTTAAATTAATTTATTATTTGTATGTAAATTACGAAAAATTTTATTCTAAAAAGTATGTTGGTAGCACTGTGTAATTTATAACATTTGACAGTTTTGAAATTTAAAATATGAAATGTTAATGTTTTAAAATATTTTAAAATTAATAATGCACCAATAATATATTATGTAAGTAAAAGATGATATTCATAATCACAAATACTTTTTTAAAGAACAATTTAAAATTAATAAATTATTCCCGTGAACTTGGCACACCATATTTCAAAATCTTAAAGTTTTTTTAGAGTTCTGGCATCCTATGCAATAGTTCTAGAGTTCTTTGTAACTATTTTCAATAGTTCCGGTTATTAAATACAAAAAAATTAAATTTTAAAATATGGTGCGCCAAGTTCACGCAGCGCACCGTATCATGAAAATACTGTTACGAACGTCAAGGTGACAGATTTGTCAAATAAAATGATTGACTGATGCTACTACCTCTGACGGTCTACTAGACGACAAAAGCGGCATCTATCGAACCTTCTCCAACTTTCTGGTGGGTTACTGGGAATCGACTTTTATTTAAAAAAAAAAAATTTACGAGTTCTAGCCGATCTGATTAGAGTTCTGAATAGCGTTCCTTAGTTCTACACAAAACTTTAAGAAAAATTATTTTGCGTGAAAAAGTCACAAGGGTTTTCTGTAGAACTAAAGGAACGCTATTCAGAACTCTAATTAGATCGGCTAGAACTCGTAAATAATTTTTTTTTAAAAGTCGATTTTTTGATATTTAAAATGAAGATAACTTGAAGAAAAATGATTTTGCGAGAATAAGTCACAAGGGTTTTGTGTAGAACTAGATGTACGCTATTCAGAACTCTAATCAGATCGACTAGAACTCGTAAAAATTTTTTTTTTTAAATAAAAGTCGATTTTTCGATAGTTAAAATGAAGATAACTTGAAGATAAATTATTTTGCGGGAAAAAGTCACAAGGGTTTTGTGTAGAACTAAAGAAAGGCTATTCAGAACTCTAATCAGATTGGCTAGAACTCGTAAATAATTTTTTTTTAAATAAAATTACATTTTAGGCACTTAGCTTTTAAAAAATGATTTTTTGCGTTTAATTGCTAGAACTATTAATATAATTGATATAGAACTCTAGAACTATTGTAAAATTAACCAGAACTCCGAAAAAATAATGTATTGTTACGTGGACTATAAATAATAGACTGTGGTGTACGAACTTAAAAACGTATAATGTAAAAACAAATCTTTTATATCAAAAATGATAAACGTAATTGCTATCCCAAATTTCTGTGACATTCACCACCCTCTACTGTCTTGATTTTTTTTCTATCCCCAGCTTAGAACAAAAAGAAACAGGAAGGAGTCTGTCTTATATTAACTTAAAGGAAAATTTGCGACGGAAGTCGGCCATCTTGAAGCTCCTAGTATGACTCATTGTTTATGTTTACAGTATACTGTCAAAGCAATATTTGCATATAAATGTCAAAAATGAGCGCATAGGCGTATCATTCGGTTCTTATAAATACTAAATTATTTAGAACACTAATTATATTCACACACTTGATTGGTTGAAATTTATTAAAAATAAAAACCTTGATATAATTTTTATTTTTTTTCGGTACGTCAATGGAACCGGAAATTAAAATTGACAATTGGCCGCCATATGCAAGCTCCTTTCTGGACTCAAGGTCATTTTGCATATACTCCTTCCTGTATCTTTTTGTTCTAAGATCCCCAGTAACCCACCAGAAAGTTGGAGAAGGTTCGATAGATGCCGCTTTTGTCGTCTAGTAGACCGTCAGAGGTAGTAGCATCAGTCAATCATTTTATTTGACAAATCTGTCACCTTGACGTTCGTAACAGTATTTTCATGATACGGTGCGCTGCGTGAACTTGGCGCACCATATTTTAAAATTTGATTTTTTTGTGTTTATTACCCGGAACTATTGAAAATACTTACAGAGAACTCTAGAACTATTGCAAAGGATGCCAGAACTCTAAAAAAACTTTAAGATTTTTAAATATGGTGTACCAAGTTCACGGGAATTAATAAATTCCTATCAGCAATAAATGTCATTGTCAATAGTCTTGTCATTAGATACTTCCCAACTATTTAAAACAAAAATTTGCAAAAGTGCAAAATATAATAAAGACATTTTGTACTTTGTCAGGCAATTAGTTTTTTTTTTATCTGAATTTATTTTATTTCAAATGGATATTATCATAGAGTTAGTTTTTTACATCAAAATAGATATAAATGTATTTAAATAAACTCATCGGGGATTTTATAATTTGTCAATTGTTATTGGTAATTAATTGGAATCGACAATTTTGTTCGACATTTATGGACTATCCCGAAATTTTATTTCCGTTGAAATTGTTTATTAAATTTTTACAATTTGATAGTCGTGTTAAAAGCAGTTTTATGCACGAGAAATTATAAAACCAATGGCTTTTGGTTTGACTTTTACCTGAAATATTAAAAATTTCAATTTATATAAAATGGTTTGAAATTATTCTTGAGGTAATTTTATTAAAGTACTAAAATAAGTAGCGAATATCGCAGCTTGTTTCAAACATTTACAATTAAATGGAGACAATTGCAAGATGCAACAAAGTTTCTTAAAAACCGTTAAGTTTTACAATCAATAGAGAATTTCTAACTGATCAATTTTCAAATAAAAAACTATCCAATTTGGGAAAATTATAAGTTTTAAGTGAAGAAATAATTTAAAATAAAAAAAAACTATTATAAAAGGTTCAAGTAAAGCTCAAGGAGCATAAAACGGAACAGAAAATTGATACAACTTTGATTCTTGAGACAAAATATAATATAGACTATTTCACTCACCTACGAAATGAACCATTCAGAAGCTCTAGTCAAGTTCGGCTTACCGATAATACCAAACTTGACTCTTGACTCTGATTGGCCTATCAAGTTCGGTGTTTTCAGATTTGTTTACAGTGCATGTGACAGTTAAACGTTAAATATAAGTGTACCATTTATAATAATCGAAACTAGTTTGTAGTTTATAAACAATGCTTTCCACTAAAGAAAGTTCATCTTACAAATAAAATTTAAACTGTTTGGTGCGGAAGTAGCAGAGAATTGAATTTACATCTTATTTTTATCCAAAATTTTAAAACACTTCTTTCTTCTCGATACAATGAGTGAATGAGAGAATAACCAAAAACTGAATGACAATTAGTGATAGTATAATAAAATATTATTATGTCAAAAATCAGATAATAAAAATACAACTATGTGGTATGTAATAAATAAATTGCATGAAAAAATACGGACGCATCCCAACTCGTGCCCACTAACCTCATTAGTTATGATAACGACACAATTACTTGCGAAACAAGCCAATAATACATTTTTGTCAATCGATTGTGTATTCACAATAGGTACGTTTGTATATATGTTTTATAAAAATCTGTGGCAAATTTCCCTGCCAAAATCTCACATACCTACGTGTATTATGTTTTCATTTTTAAACAGTTGAAATATATTACATTTATTTATTATTCTTATGTTTTTACATCGCTGCGAGCATCCCAAAAATGATAAATGATGTAACTGTAAATTGTTGTTTTTATTTGAAAGATTCACCTCAACAAAGACTTCTTTTGCCATCTCTATTTTTTTGTACTTAAAGTCTAGATATAATCATATGACATTTATGTTTTCGGGCACATCTTTATATTTCACCCTCGTTCTATTGAAAAACGATGTAATATTTCAAAGTTGGTATTAGCATTCACAACGAAGTCAAGTATATTGCTTTTCATTTCGAAATATTTGGATTCACAAACTCAGCAGTACATTTTGTAAAGTTTATGTATTCGAGCATGATTTGTGCACTAGAAATAATTATTGACCTTTACCCTGACGTCACTAACAGCGAACAGTAGTAAACTTTATATTCATCATCCTTTTCTACTAGTAGCAGAAACACATCAAACATAATGTCTAATTTATCCATTTCGCGAGGTTTGTAGGTATGATTTTTTTATACTTTAGACAGGAACACTCTCATCCATCTGCCCAGTTCAAGTAATTATTACCATTGCCCTAATTTTATAATTACAGATTTTGAAAAGGGCAGATAAAAATAATAATTAGTACTCGCAGGCACTTGAGCACCCAAAACCTTTTATGAAGTGCTTGAAGTCCTAAGCACGGCATTAAAAAATGCTATTCAGTCCATTGCTTACCAGCACATTCGACTGTGTGTAGAAAACATTTATAGATAACATTAACAGCGCATCGTTGAAAGAACTGAAGATTATCGAGTTTGAGAAGTGTTTCTAGGATTGGAAGAAACGCTTCCACAAGTGTATATACCTAATGGAATCTATGTTGAAGGCGACAATTTTAATTTAGATGATTTACTTTTTTTCAAAAAACGTAAATTTTTCATCATTTTCTGAACGAAGCATAAGACTAGATTTGATATAATCAAAACTATAAAATCAACTCATGGTCTTACTAATATTGCATTTTTATTATAATATAAAACACTTTATTATTTATTGGCTATGATTAATATCGAACGGTCTCCCATTGAGACAAAAAACTTGGCCGTATAGCGCTGGCAGCTCAAGCCACAAATTATACAGATAGTGCAGTCGAATTACGTGAAAAAGTGTTCAATTTATGACTTAAGTCCGAATTGAGGTAGCTAAGTGGAAAGGGGTAGGTTTGATAATTACAAATCGAAAGGCGACCATCCAAGATCTTAGATGCGTGCGAGGGGTGCGTGGTAGGGGTGGAAAGGGGGTGAAAACGGTTTTTTGCAATTTGCAGCGTAAATACGCCTTTTATTGAAAAAAGTTAAATGGAAAAGTTGTAGACAATAAAAAAATCGACAACTTTTGTCTGAAAACATTTTTTCACATAACCTAAAAATAAAGGCTAAAAAAGTGAAAAACCATAATTTTCGTTTTTTATTTTTTACTCAGCGAAAAATCAATATTTTGTTATGAAATTCAGTACAGTGATAGCTTTTTGTATCCCAAAAAAGTAGAATTTTTTTTATTTACGATAACTCAATTTTTTTTCGACATATTAACGATTTTCGAAAAAAAGACCTCATTTTGTAACGGCTCTTAAGGTCCGACTTTTTATTTCAGACGCCTCTTGAAGGTCTCATTTTTTCGTAATGACTTTAATTTTCATATACAATAATAAAAAATACTACTCCTAGCAAAAAAATCGTTTAAAATCGAAAAAACTGAAAAATTCATAATTTTTCAGGCGTATCTTTTTCCTACCCTTCTACACGTTATATTACTCTCAAAAATATTTCAGTTAATTCCAGACAGTGTGCTACAAAAAATTTCCTGCAGTTGCAAAAAAGGTTGCAGTTCTTCAAGATGCAGTTGTCGAAAACACGGTTTAAAGTGTACGAATTTATGCTCGAATTGCTACGGCGTTAATGATTGTACTAATATCGAGCAATCAATCACAGAAATTGCCGATGTACATCCTTCAGAACACGTTGACCAAAACGATGCATTTCAAGATGAGAATCGCATGCTAGAAGAGGAAGAAAATGTCGAATCTGACGAAGAAGAATCAGAAAATGATAATGAAGACGAACATGATAAAGATGAAGACGAACATGATAAAGATGAAGACGGAGATTATGAAAATGAAGACAAAAATGATGAAGATGACGATGAAGTAGAAGTACAAGAGGGAGAAGAATGTAATTCGCAAGTCAAAAGGGCGAGATATAATTAAAAATAATAAACAGTAAAATTGTACTTTCTTCGTATGCACGTATAAAATATTTTTTTTTATTTTTTTAATCAATATAGACGTCCATAATTTCCTTTATTTTAATCCTACAAACTGCAATAAGGTGTGATAAATTAAATGCATGTACATGAAATATTTTTGAGAGTAATATAACCTGTAGAAGGGTAGGAAAAAGATACGCTTGAAAAATTATGAATTTTTCAGTTTTTTCGATTTTAAACGATTTTTTTGGCTAGGAGTAGTATTTTTTATTATTGTATATAATAATTAAAGTCATTACGAAAAAAATGAGACCTTCAAGAGGCGTCTGAAATAAAAATTCGGACCTTGGGAGCCGTTACAAAATGAGGTCTTTTTTTCGAAAATCGTTAATATGTCGAAAAAAAATTGAGTTATCGTAAATAAAAAAAATTCTACTTTTTTGGGATACAAAAATCTATCACTGTACTGAATTTCATAACAAAATATTGATTTTTCGCTGAGTAAAAAATAAAAAACGAAAATTATGGTTTTTCGCTTTTTTAGCCTTTATTTTTAGGTTATGTGAAAAAATGTTTTAGACAAAAGTTGTCGATTTTTTTATTATCTACAACTTTTCCATTTAACTTTTTTTAATAAAATGCGTATTTACGCTGCAAATTGCAAAAAACCGTTTTCACCCCCTTTCCACCCCTACCACGCACCCCTTGCACGCATCTAAGATCTTGGATGGTCGCCTTTCGGTTTGTAATTATCAAACCTACTCCTTTCCACTTAGCTACCTCAATTCGGACTTAAGTCATGAAAAAAAGGTAATTCGACTGCACTAAGAAGAAAAAGATCTGATTGGTTTGTATACCTTTGTTTCATTCGTTTGTTGGTGTTTTTATTCATTTGGATAAAACATAAAAAATACAACAATTCCAAAACACATGTAAAAAATAATCTAGTCAAATACATGTCGAGCATTATAATTAAAAAATTTGACAGAAGAAATGCCAAATATGTCACCACTCCGTTGCTATGCAAACAAATTTTCAGAAATATTCTATAATTTTGAAGCTCTCTGAGTATTACTGGATAAAATGCTTTATTTTTATAAAAGTACTAGATTAATCATCCTTTTCGTGATAAATTAGTGTAAGTAGTCTGCATTGACGTATGCCTTTTATGGAAGTAACCTCTTTATCAGGTAACTTATAATAATTGAGTTGCAACTTATGTCACGGCGACCATTCCAGTTATGGAAAGTGCTTACGTGGGGATATTACGTTAAGGTTATTATAAACAAGAATAAAAATATAATGTATTGAACATGTCCGTTATAAACTTGCAATAAATTTCACCATATTTAACTGAAAACTTACATATATGCACGATGTCTGACTGCATTATTGAAAATAATAATTTTTGTATGCTTTATTTAAATAAAATACAGTATCCGCCAAAATAAACAGTACCGAAAATAAAAATAAAAATTAATTTTTAATTTCTGTAATGTAAGTGTTCAAAATGTTCAACATTTCGACGCAAACAAGCTTCATATCGATTTTGTAAGTCAAAAAACATATTTATAAAAAATGGTTGATGGAACTGCCGAAAAATATTTTGTATTATTTTCCGTAGTTCGGCAATATTCGCCGGCGGATTTTCCGAATGAAATATTTTTTCCTTTATTATGCCCCAAATGTATGCGTCAGGTGGCGTCAGATCAGGTGAATGAGAAGGATATTCGAAGTCTGTTCCCCGAGAAATTATTCTATTATCGAAATGCCGACGGAGTAAGTCTAAGGTGCGCACAGCTGTATGGCTCGTTGCAACGTCTTGTTGGAACCATTGTGTGCGAAACTGTAGATTTCGTGTACGACAAAAGTTATTTAGATCTCTCACAAAAGGTATAATAATTTTCTCTCTATAACGTTCTTGGTTGACAGTGGATTCTGATTATCATCCTCAACGAAATAAGGACCAATCATTCCATTACCAGATACCGCTCACCAAACGGTAACTCGAAGACTGTGGGTTGTATCTTTGAACAACCAAAAAGGAAATTCACAAGATGAGGTCCTTTAACGTTTTTCTTCAGTCTCTTCAGTCGGCCTGTTGGTCGATGAAATGAGGTATGGTTGCCTTAAGGGTTTTTAAATAGTCTTGCTCAAAACGGAAATCGTGTTTGTGTCATTTGTCAGAAGAAATGCGTTCGTTATTCAATTGCAAGCGAGAGACGCGTTCTTTGATTGGCCTCGTTCAAACAGATAAATAGTTAGCGTCTATAAGGGGTGTCTCGTGTACAGTAACATTAACAGTGATTCGGGGTCGGTAATCGTGCAAGGTGACATGACGATAGACATGTTACAAAATCTTTGGTGTTCTTCTGTTCCTTATTAAAACAGAACTGTCATTTTTATATGGACAATGATGGTACAAAAGAGTTTGACTGAATTTCAGCCTCTGAGCATTCCGTACTTTGGGAAGTTCTGATTATGTTTTGCTTGTAAGGAGAAATACGGGAAATGTCAAGGGGAAGTGTAAAAAATATTGGGGCATGTCGGTAATCTCGGTCAACAAGGGAATTTTAGATTTTAGTGCTAATATTTTTACCAACGGTTTCCCCCTCGGATTAAATATTGGTATATAATATTGGTAAATATTGATAGTATTTTAAAATTTTACTTAACTGTTTATTTCTGTGGTTTAAATTTAAATTAATTATGTAACATTTATGTATTATCAAATTAATTAATTAATTTAATTAATTAATAATGAATTATGTATTTTATCAAATCTCAAGACTCATGAGCATGAGATTCTATCTGTGAGACCCCCTGTAGAACTTAATGTCATATGGGATAGTCAAAATAAATCTACATCGTTAGTACAATACGCTTTCATTTTTCTGAATAAACTTATAGTCTAAATGTTTGTGATGTAAAATAACGTATCTGAAAGTGAAACTGCATACACTGCAGCACTGTTAGTGTATTCGAAGCGTTGTAGAGATCAAAGCATTTCCTCTTCTTAACTTTTTTCGAGTAGTTCTAAGCCGTCTTGATTAGTGGGTAGCTAAGGGCAACAAATCAAACTCTTATTTAAGGGTGTTTATGGTCTTTGATGTTGTAGTATTAAGATTGTAAGTAATATAGAAAGCAAGAAGGGCTTTTATTATTGGAGTAATATAAGTGTTAATGTATAATTAAAACTTTCTAAAACCAGTAAACCATAGAAGTGCAACTATGAATTAAAATAATACCAACTATAAAAAAAAGATAAAAAACAGATAAACTGGTTAATTATAATTTTAGTCTGAAATATTCTAAAAACAAATCAAAAGACATAATGACATTTTTGAATGTTTTAACCTTTGTAAAATAAATCATTTAATTGTAAACAATGATTAAGCAAGTAGTGGCAAAAGTTTTTTTTATTTTTTTTTTGTTATTATTATTGTCCGTTTTTTTCCTATTTATGCAAACTTACTAAAACTTTTTGATAGATATTTCACAAAAGCGCAATAAGATTGTTGCTAGGAATTAATGTAATCATCAATTTCTTAAAAAGATGTAATCAAGGAGTATGGTGTTAGTTTGAGATAGTTATTTCCTTTCTTACAATTAAGGATAATTGGGAAATAAGTTTTAAGTGTGTTGTAGGAAATTTCTGTAAATAAATAGGGTTCTTCAATTAATTTTTAATTTTTGCAATCAATTTTAAATCCATTAATAATTCCGAAACTATAAAAGTTAGGTATATCTTAGCGAAACGGTTGTTATTGTATTTTAAAACATTTTTATTGTTTCAAATAAACGTGGAAGTTCAAACGAAGAGTTTTTTATTATTCTTAATATATTTTATTGTTTATGAAACTGTATGTATGCTCCGAAATGTAGAAGGACGCAGTATATAATTTCTTTCTCTGCAGCATCATATTATTCTTCAACTGTAGTACAAATAGTTATAGATGGTCCGCTTTTGTTCAATGAGTATTTGGTTCCCTAATATTTTGATCCCCTAATTTTTCGACAACCTTGAGCCTGAATATAGGATAAAATAGTTGCGGAAGTCCTCCGAAGGTAAATTCCTGTATATTCATGAGGATTTGTTAATTTCAAAAACGTAGCAACGTCTTTTGGTACGTTTGATATTTTGTGGATACCCATTACCACACGGTGACATTTACCATTCTGGTATTTAATAAAAAATCGCTGCAGGCCAATATCATCCGGATGAAGAGCCGTATACTGTCTTACCAAATTCAAATAAAAATCGCCAATTATAGTAAACCACCGTTGTTTTTTGTGTTTTTAACCAAAATTAAATTTCCTAAATCTTGGATTTCGCTAGACTTTAAATTAACAAGTTCATCGCATCTAAGGGCTCCTGTGACTCCAAATATTAATATAACCTAAAACAAACGTTGAAATAAATAAAAAAAAGCTGGTAGCACTGGGATTAGAACCGGTGACCTTCGCGACCGAAGACAAAAGCTCTGCCACTGAGCTACCGTCATTAAATGTTATAAGTAGGAAATGAGGTAATATTAGCTGTCAAGTTAAATATTGATCTGCGAGTAGATATCACTGTCAACGGTTTAATAAACGTAATATTGATTAAAAAGAAATAAGAAAGTACTTACCTTTGTTGCTAAATAAACATTATTCGGTGCATCCTTGAGAAATTTATCAAATTGATCTTTTGTTAATACTTTTGATTTTTTCGGCGTATAATTTTCCCCTTGGCGCTTTATAAATGCAATTAATTTGCTATATTTTTCTATTTTAACATTATGTTTAATGAAATTTATGGTACTAACCCTTACTGTGTGAAAGTTCATCTTATTCAGAACAATAAACAACTAAAAGGTTGAATTAACTTCCACTATTTATTCTATAAATACTTTTTTTTTTCAATTCCAATGAACAAAAATAATTTTAATAAAGAAATTGAGATTATAAAACAAATAGCAATATCTAATGGCTATCCAATACATTTGATAAATAAATTAATTAATAAGAAAGAACAGAAAGTGTCACTACAACTAATATTCCCTCAACACCCTAAAGAAATTAAAAGTTATAAAAGTATTACATATTGTGGAAATATTTCTAATACAATTTCAAAAATAATATCTTCGGCAACATCTGCAATAATTTCATTCAAATCACACAATAATGTTGGTACAAAATTGTTAAATGTAAAAACAAAATTACCTAAATTAAAAAAATCTGGTGTTTACAAAATTAATTGTCCAAAATGTAATGCTGTATATATAGGTCAAACACAAAGAAATTTTGAAATAAGATTCAATGAACATTTAAGAGCATATAGATTACAACAACCAGATAAGTCAAACTATGCAAAACGTGTTCTTGAACATCCACATTCACTCATACACACCAATGATATTCAAATATTACACACCTGTGATAAAAAACAAAATTTAGATTTCCTCGAAGAACTTGAAATCAAAAGACATCTAGCAGATCAACAATATAAAGTAGTTAATGAACAAATAAATCTTGGAAGTTCACCACTATTAAACTGTTTACTTTGATTGAGTCTTCATTTTATACATAGATAAGACGCAATTACAACACAAATATATTAAGTTATTGTAAAGATCAGCAGGATATAGTTTTTTCCTGGTTTTTCTATATCATTGCACAGTTATACTGATCTTAGAGGGAAATACATCCAGGATAATCCCTTAGGGCTAATAACATCTAGGCTTTAATATTGTTATGTCTTATTACTTCCTTACTTGGTCTAGCCTTAACTACTTATCAACATCAAGTACCTAGTTACAAACAAACAAAATGTAACTTCAATATGTCAATCTGACAATGCTATTCCGATAGCGAAACGGCTGTCATTGCATTTAAAGTATTTATAGGATAAATAGTGGAAGTTAATTCAACCTTTTAGTTGTTTATTGTTCTGAATTATGTTTAATGTTTAATTGACTTTTAATCATTGAATACTGTGCCCATAGAGTAGAACTTTAAAACTTTCTGGACAAATTCGTGAAGTATGCAAGCATAACGTTTTCCGTGTATTGCTGTACATTATATTCATTGCACCATTTTAGAAATTTTTCGTATGCAAAATCATACAGTTTACGCGACTTCGTTGGAATTAGGGTTTCAATACTGGAATTAGCTATTTCAACTAATTCCGGAGGCGTACATTGTAAGTCTTCAGACATTTTTGCAGTTTGAATTAGGTAGGAACACTTTCAGAGTCTGACACTTTTCAAAACTAACAAAACATCAAAATTAAATAAGGAAATTGACAGTTCCTGCCTTCTTGATTATAACACCCATAAGACGTTGCTACCGTTTCTTATTATTTTGTTACTAGTATAATAATGAGAGTTCATTATTGTACTAGTAAAAGAATAGGCTATTTCTACTGTTTGTGTTGAAGAACATAATACAGTTTTTATTATACGCTTGAAGAAAAAATATTTTTAACTTTGAATTTTGGTTTTAAATACCACTTAAAAATTTATTATTTAATATTTTTATTTGGTTAGGTTACAAAAAATTTGTATTACTTTTCCAAATAGTGTGGGATCGAGAAACAAAATAATCATGTTTTACTTCTTACAAATTTTATTTGATGTATTAAAATTTTAATTTTTACTATTTTAGGACTTTAAAGACTCTAAAATTATTGAAATTTTTTGTACACTAAGTGGTCTTTGAAATTTTTTTATTATAGTTTATTTCAAAAGAGTATAGAGTAATAAATCATTAAGTGCCATAAAATTTGTCTGAATTTCGGTGTCGTCCATGGGCGTAGGCAAATCTTAGGATTATTAAAGATAATAATTAAAGTAAATTTAAAATAACAGACATAGATAATAATAAAAGGCCATTTTTGGGATGCAATTTGGTCTAAAATTAAGTACTTTCATGTATTTAAGTAAAATTTCTTAAAAAAAGATTAAGATTACCTAATTTTAGTGGTTTTTGTAAACTTTTTAATGTTTAAGAAAAAGAGTTTAAATATATTGTAATGATAAAAGGTGTCTTAAACATTCTATATAGTTAGTAATTGTTAAGTTCCACACCAATTTTCAGTGATATTGTGATATAGAAATATTGAAAAAATTAGAAAATGGCGACATTTACTCCAAAGAAAAGAAGTGTAAAAAATTCTCCGCTATCTTTTGGTGAAAAAATTATAATTTTAAATGTATATGATTGCATAAAACACGATCACCCTAGTTTGTCTGTTCAAGAAAGTGTTGAGCGATGTGCCCGAATGACTGGAATTGGACAGTCCACGATTTTCAAATTATTGCGAGAAAGAAAGATATCAGGCCAGGTAAGTCCATGCAAAAAAAAATCAGGAAGACCAACAAAAATCTTAGATGAAGACACCAAATGTGACATTCGAAGAAAAGTTCATTCGTTTTATTTTAAAAAGGAAATACCCACCCTAGACAAAATATTGATGGAGATAGGCCAAGATGACGGTATTCCTTTGATATCCAAAAAACTTTTATGGAAAACTTTAAAAAGCATGAATTTTGCCTGGGAAAAGCACAATCGAAAGGCACTATTACTGGAAAGTGATGAAATTGTTTGCTGGAGACGAAAATATTTGAGAACTATAAAGCAGTACCGCAGAGAGCAAAAGAAAATTTTTTATCTTGATGAGACGTGGATAAACGAAGGTTATATAGTCCAAAAAATGTGGCAAGATAAAAATATAACGAGTGCTCGCCAAGCTTTCATAGAAGGCTTTTCTACGGGTATTAAAGTGCCTTCGGGAAAAGGGAAGAGGCTTATAATTGCTCACATTGGAAGCGAAGAAGGATTTTTAAAAGAAGGTTTGTTAAGCTTTGAGTCGTGTTGGACGGGAGATTATCATGAGGACACGAATTCGGATGTCTTCGAAGACTACTTCGGGGAAATGTTGAAATTTCTTCCAGATGATTCGGTCGTGGTTATGGATAATGCAAGCTACCATTCAAGACGCATAGAGAATGTACCAACTTCAGCTTGGAGAAAGCAAGAAATTATTAACTGGCTGTCGAATAAAGGTATTCAGTTTGAGACGAATTCAATAAAGAAGGAACTACTAGCCATAGTAAAACAACATAAATCTCGCTTCATGAAATATGCCGTTGAAGATATAGCAGAAAAGAATAAAGTAACTAATTTGCAACAAAATGTCTCCTCAACCAAGTTACACCTAGGCGTAGGAGAATAATACTAGTAGTAAAACTACTAACACTAAAACATTAATTAAACATCCTGAAAATCTCTACTCACATTTAACATAAAAGAAAATAAAAGAAGAACCACCCAATAGAATAATTGTTCCTTGAGTGTATGCAGTTTTTGAGCTTAAATGGTAAAATAGTTTCCAACCTAGTGGTGTACCAACAATGAAGTAAAGCAAATGCAATAAATCCACGTTGGGCCAACCGCTCTTCGTTTAAATACCCATTAATGCTAATGGCATTGTCATATCCCGGACGCGTAATAATTCTCATTGAAATATATTCTTGAAAGTGTACAATTCCCGCAATTTACATACCGAAAATGATTTCAACTGCGTTGTATGAAAACTGTTTCAGGTATTTACTTGAAAATTATTGAGTGTTAAACTCCCCTTCGAAATATTTCCATCTGATTGTTCGCAAACAGATTAAAAGATCTTTTGTTCCGGGTGAATTGATTGCGATAAAAATATTAGGATCAATGAAATTTATAGTACAAGCACTTATTTTGTGCAATTCCATCAGAAATTGATAACGCAAAATAATGAATAAATCAACAAATTCTTCAAATATTTAATTTAAAAGATTTACTTTTTATAGTCTAGTTTTTATAGTGCTTTACTAAGTGAACATCCATCATCGTCAGATTGACATATGGAAGTTACATTTTTTTATGGGATAACAAAGTTGAATAAGTAGCATCTAAACTCGAGCTAGTATGAAAGGACCTTAGCTATTATTAGCCCTAAGGGATAATCCTGGATAAATATATTCCTCTAAGATTATAATTACTTTGCAATGATGTAGAAAATCTTTGAACTTTAAACTTATTTCTAGTACAGATTAAATATTATTGGCTCTAAAGGATTATCCTGGATATATTTTCCTCTAAATGATTTACAAAATCTTTGATCTTTAAATCTATACTAAAAGCCAAATAAAGTTGCGTTCACGTCATCATTGTAAACGTTTGCAGTGTCAGATTGTTCGTGAAATATGAAAATTAACAGAAATTAACTGAAATAATCAAAAGATAGAAAATTTAACATTATATTAAATGGAACTTGAAAATTAGCGATATTTTATTTATTTGTTTTTTGTTAATTACATTAATGTATGGATTTTACTAAGTAAGGAATTCCACAATAAAAGTAGTAAGGTTATTTACTCCGTTATTTATTACAAGCTAAAACCACAAGCAATAAAATAAAATATTTTTTAATAAAGAAAGTATTTTCATGAGATTTTGTATTTTTCGTAGACTTGGGAATGCTTTTTTCAACATTCACTTTAATTTTGTTCATAGAACTTTGCCCAAAACGGTTCATTTCAAATACAGTTCTGTTGACACTGTCAATTTGTTTGTATTTACAGTATCCGCCAAAATAAACAGTACCGAAAATAAAAATAAATTTTTAAATTCTGTAATGTAAGTGTTCAAAATGTTCACCAATTCGACGTAAACAAGCTTCATATCGATTTTGTAAGTCAATAAACGTATTTATAAAAAGTGGTTGATGGAACTGCCGAAAAATATTTTGTATTCTTTCCCGTAGTTCGGCAATATTCGCCGGCGGATTTTCCGAATGAAATATTTTTTCCTTTATTATGCCCCAAATGTATGTGTCAGGTGGCGTCAGATCAGGTGAATGAGAAGGATATTCGAAGTCTGTTCCCCGAGAAATTATTCTATCATCGAAATGCTCACGTAGTAAGTCTAAGGTGCGCACAGCTGTATGGCTCATTGCACCATCTTGTTGGAACAATTGTGTGCGAAACTGTAGATTTCGTGCACGGCAAAAGTTATTTAGATCTCTCACAAACGGTATAATAATTTTCTCTCTATAACGTTCTTGGTTGACAGTAAGTGGATTCTGATTATCATCTTCAACGAAATAAGGACCAATCATTCCATTACCAGATACCGCGCACCAAACGGTAACTCGAAGACTGTGGAGTGGTTTCTCTACAATGACATCAGGACGTTCAAATCCAAGTTTAATATAGCCGCTAAGATGAACGTGACTTTCGTCTGAAAACCATATGTTTTTTCAAAAATTCGGGATCTTCGTAAATTAAACTCAACATGCGACCACAGTAAATTTCTCTTGCACGTTTGTCCGCAGCATTTAGTCGTTGTCAAACTTGAATACGGTATGGATAACCACCAATTGATTTGAACATGCGACGTAAAGACGTTTCACTAATGTTGAGTTTACATGCAGTTCTTACAAGACTTCTTTGAGGTGATTGCACAACTTGGTTAAAAACACGTCCTTCATTTTCGTTAGTGCATACTGAAGAACCTTTACGTTGACACTATACACTACCAGTGCGACGACACCTGTTATAAGCCTGGACCATCATTACGACCTTTTCCGTATAAACGAAAATAATGTTCTATACCAAAAACACTTTTTCTTCCGTTGTCAGAACCGTTTTTAAATCAAATTTAACTGCAGTACTATTAATATATCAACTAATGACAATTAAGTCGAATATGACAAATCCATATTACATAAACAACTCCACAGCACTCTCTGTTTCGGTACTGTTTATTTTGACGGATACCGAAATAGGCATAGATTTTGGAATAAAAGCTGGAAGCGTTTTATCAAAGGTAATATATCAGGATTCCTTCAAATGTTATCGATAAATTTTTAGATTCCAGGAAAAGTTTTTTATTTGGCAGAAATACGTCTTTAAGGATGGAGAACAAAAAATTATCTAGTAAAATTTACATTGGTATTTGAAAATATTATTTTTTGAACCTTTTTGTACAAAAATTACTTTATTTACTAATTCATGGATATCTTTTTCATTAACTTTACTGATGGACTCCATTTTTTATTATTAAAAGTAAATATTATTACTTATATATATTAAAATTTTATTAATATTTTATTGAAACATTAATAATCGAGAGTAAAAATAAAAAAAAAGTGGCTTTACAGAATAATATTTAATAAATATATTAATTTTTAATAGAAAATACTTATAATCTTTTAATCTTACAATAACTTTAATAAAAAATTAAGAAGATTGTATTTTTGCTAAAATTGAAATATTGGCATTATTGGCAGAAATCACAAAAATGTGATATTTTGACAACTGAAAAAAACAATCGGTATAAACCGGGATGATTGGCATTCAGATTAAAACATTAAAGATTAAGTGTTTTCATTGGACGATATTACAAAACTGATATTTTGACAAAAAACTTAATTCAAATGGATTTTACAAACATTAGTGAAATTATCATTGAAAATTGTTTCAAGGTATTCTTATGTAGCAATAAGTTAGGTTAATTGAACATTTCATAAAGAATAATAACGATTTATTTATCAATATTTGTACAAAATATGCAATTAATATTCATTAATTATTCAAATTTAAAAAAGAAACGAAATATAATAAACAAATTTTATTTATTGAATATTATGTGCCGTCCAACTTCAACGCGATCCATACAAACGTCAAAAATAGCAAGATGACCGACAAGTATTCCAGCTTCTAGTATATAGTAAACTTGTAAACTAGTATATAGTACACGGGGTAAAACGCTCTTTTTATGTCGAGTTTGCAGCAGAGGCAAAGCGCAGGCTGCAATAAGGACTAATCTACTATTTAATTTGACATTTCTTTTGTCTACAATATTGAAGACATATTTAATTAAACCTAATCGAGGAAAAACCCTTTCTTTACTACAATTTCTCGAATCAACGTAACAAAAATTATTTTTAATCCAAAAAATGTTTGATTTATTCGAAAAAATTATTTCATAATTATTTTACAAAAAAATCTAACGCGTCCTTTGATATCGCGAAGTCACTTTATTAAATTTGAGAAACAATTTTGTGTTAGATGTGTACCATTGAAAGTTCCCGGAATAGAATGGAGCCTATCTCCGAAAAGATTTTCCATTTCTTTGGTAAAGCTGCTTTGATACTATTACAGAAAATCCATTATCTTCTTGAACCCTTGTAAAATAAAATTCTGCCTTGCCGTTTTTATAGCCCGGAGTGCAAAAACAAATTTATCACATTAAATGAATTTTGAAAACTGTAAATTCATTTAAGTCTTTTAAATATTTTGTCCCCTTTTATAAGGCACTCGTTTCATGATTCAAATTAGAAGGATAATTTAATGTTTCAACAGAAATTCTTCCATTTTACGTTTTGTTAAAAAATAATGTCGGAAGTGATGCTATTTATGTTGCCAAAATTTTATTATTCCAAGTGAAGTTTTTTCTCGTTGATTTTATGAAACGTCAATATTAGTAACTGTTCTAAATGTGTTATGAATATGTATAAGTTATTTTTTATTCACGTTTTAAAATTGAATAAACTTTCTTGAAAAAATAAAATAAATATGTCATCAGCACATCACATCAATCGAATATTTTGAATGTTTGGTGTATTATCAGTTGTCTGATATTAATCTAGATAAATCCAGACTTATTACGTACTATCGGCTTCAAAATAGCATATACATTTTCAAACTCAAATCGCTAACATTTAAATAAATTTAAGAACGGCCCATTTATTGTGTATAACCAATCACGGTTTAAATAATAATAAATTTGAAATCAGTTAAACAGTTGTCTACGCCCACATCTTTAATGTTTGCAGCATAAGGTATTTTATTGACAAATTGTCTGTCCCTCTACCTCTCTAATGATTCCTTTTTTACTTCACTTAGTTTGGAACCCTCGATAATAAATGTTTGTTTGGAATTAAAATCCCTTTTTTTAGGTAGGTTGTTAAAAATAATAAATAACATTCCATAAAATGAAAGATAAAATATAAAAATATTTATTTTTGAATCTCCAACATGCAGTTTCTAATCAATCTTGATGGTACTAATTTTAATTGTTTTTATGTTGAATTTAATATTCTAAAAGAATTTTTGTTAACGTTTTTCTGTTACGTTCGGATCAAAATGACCCCACATTTATTTATTTTATATTTTATTTAGTAAATAAATCGGGTGGTAAAAATCAAAATGTAGCAGTACATTTTAAAAATGAGCCGTCAACGACAGTGTGAAAAATGTAAATGACATACTCCACACGAATGGGAAAATCACTGTCGAACATAACATCCTATAACACATAAATTAGCAGCTTATAATTCTATGATACATATGGCATTTTCAATTTCAATGGACAAAATTAACTTAGATAAACAAATTGATATCATAAAACAAATAGCTATACCTAATGTCTATCCAATTCATTTGATAAATAAATTAATGAATAAGAAATAACAGAAAGTGTCACTACAACTAATATTTCCTAAACAAACTAAAGAAATTAAAAGTTATAAAAATATTACATATTGTGGAAATATTTCCAATACAATTTTAAAAATAATATCTTCGGCAGCATCAGCATTAATATCATTTGAAACACAAAATAATGTTGGTACAAAATTGTTGAATGTAAAAACAAAATTACCCAAATTAAAAAAAATTGGTGTTTACAAAGTTAATTGTGCAAAATGTAATGTTGTATTTGTGGTTCAAACCTGATAAGTCAAATTATGCAAAACACCCACTTGAACATCCAACCTCACACTTGCACACCAATGACATCCAAATACTACACCAACCAAAATTTAGATTTCCTTCCAGTTTCCACATTTTAAGGTTGTTCTCCATGTTCATTTTACACATAAGACGTAATTGTAACACAAATATATCAATATATTGTAAAGATCAGCATGAAATAGTTTTTTCCTGGTTTTTCTATATCATGTTATACTGATCTTAGAAGGAATTACATCCAGGACAATCCCTTAGGGCTAATAACATCTAGGCTTTAATATTGTTATGTTTATTACTCCCATACTTGGTCTAGCCTTAATACCACCTATTCAACATCAGGTACCTAACCAGAAACAAACAAAAAAGTAACTTCAATATGTCAATCTGACTATGCTAATTCTAGCGAAACAGCTGTCATTGTAATTTAAATGCGAATTTTTTAATAAACAGTGGAAGTTAAGTTTTTTATTATTCTTAATAAGATGGACTTCCAAAAAGTAAGGGTTAGTACAATCAATTTTTCCTACATATTGTTCTTTTCATTTCAAAGATATCTGCTTGGTTCCATACTTTATCCCAACCCAGTATAAATAAGGAATAACACTTAATTACATCAATAAATCTTACAGTCTTTAAATGTATTTTGAAACAAAAAGAAGTAAAAATAAAAATTAATCTAAAAAGTTCAAAATATAAATAGAAGTGTATTTTCTATACTTTCAAGCAAACTAATATTTAATAAAATACTTGAGTGAAAATATTATTTTCCGAATGATGTTAGGAATTTGTAATAGATATAACTCCCAATGGACATTCATATATTATATACGTTCGAAGTAACTCCCTTTAGTGGGAGTTGTTATTTACGTTGAAGTTTTATGTTTTTATCAGCAAGAAAATAAGAAACTGCTGACAGTATTTTCACAGTATTTTATTATTTATAAATTTCTTTAGTGATGAGTACGAAGTAGTAAACCAGAATATTATAGCCATACGGTTGCTCAACTAAAAACTGTAACACGTAACAATAAAAACCACAAAAGTATTATTAGTTTTTGTAAATTTAAATGACAATTGAAAGTATAAGTATACTGACTTTCAGAAAAGCAAAAGTTGATCAATTGTAGTATTGAAGTTAATTTGTCAGAGAAACTAATATGGTTATTTCGTTCCATCCCAAACCTATAGGTGTTTGGCTACTACTTTTATAGAATCTCTAATCAATTTATTAAAAATATAAGTGTTTAATGTTTTCAGATTTAATAATTGGATCAATTTAAATTGAATTTAACGATCGTTTGTCTGAGCCTTAATCTCATCCAACCAATTAAATTTATTGTACCAACCCTTACTTTTTGGAAGTCCATCTTATTAAGAATAATAAAAAACTCTTCGATTGAACGTAACTTCCAAGTTTATTTAAAAAAAATGTGTTTTAAATTACAATTGCTGATTAGCATCGTCAGATTGACATTTATATTATTACTCCTATACTCTCATTATATATTCAAAAGTTGCTCCTTTCCTACAAACTTGTAATGGAATTTCTTCTCTTTCTATAAACTAAAAGAGTAACTCTATTGTCTGAGATAATTCTGAAAACAGGACTTTATTAAAGTCACTCACTTTCTGAAGCGTTGGTAGATCAGAGGTAGAGCGCCCGCCTTGTAAGCGAGTGGATATGGGTTTCGGAGGACACGTTAAGCCTTCAAACAGGGTTAAAGAGGCAATATGTTGTTCAAAATTTGACCGCATCTTTTAGTTATAAAAGAGAACTTTTCATTATATACCAAGACTGAGCAGCAGAACTCACTCTGGAAATTTTTATAAAAAATACAATATATTAACACTTCTATCCTTATTTATCATTTAATCTAACGCTCGTTTTTTTTAAACGCATTAATATTAACGCATTGATATTAAATCTATTACATTGTTAACCGCATTTCGTAAAGCCTTGAAGATGTTCTTACTGAAGAGAGCAATTTATTAAGTTGAAGATTTTTTTTCCTAATACATTTACGGTCTCTCACATACTGGATGGCTACTTTATGAAATGATTTATCTATTTTATTTTATAGTTTTTGTTGTTGCTTCTTTTTCTCTTTCTATATTTTATATATAAAGTAAATTGTTATTTTTTTAATTACTGACCTCTTGCAATGTTATACAGTGTGACCCATTTGGTTTGGAAGCACCCGTGTAAGTAGAATCCGCATTTTGCAACCGATTTTGATTTAATTTTTTTTTTGTTATATTCAGTATCAAAAATAGTATTTTTCTAATTTTGACATATAAAGTCACACTTTTTAAAACTGATTGACATGAAACTTCTTATGTTTTGTAGCTAGTTGCATAAAGTAAATTTTTATGCAATTGATGACGAAAAATGTATTTCAAAATTAGTGACAAAAAGAATTATTCTATTTATTGAACTGTTATAATACAAGTTAAAAACATAAATTATAAATTAAGCCGACGGCATATTTTTTTCATTGCTCGAACTTGCTGTTATTTGGGAAGCGGCGCACATTGCATTAGATGTTTCACCAAATATCTGTTATGAAAATTACATTATTCTATCAGCTTTTGAAAGTAAACTTCAAGTTGATGCTATATACACGGATTTTACTAAAGCCTTCGATAGAGTTAATCAAGAACTGTTACTGTCAAAATTATTTGTGGTTGGTATAAGAGGGAGTGTATTTAACTGGCTACAAAGTTATCTATCAAACAGAGAGCAATGTGTTAGATTGTAATATTATTTGTGCGTTGGGCGACAATTTGTAATATTAGTTACCTGTTGATAGTCAATTTATAAAAATATTTAGTTAACTTTTTTTGAAAAAATAACAATATACCAAAAGAAAAAATGTAATTTACAATAAAACAAACATTAAGCTTAATTTCGTCTTTAATTACTTGTAAAAGATACTTCAATAATTAACAGAATTTATAAATGTTTATCACACAAAAATTATGATAGTTAAATACCTCGGCTAGGGGTGAGTAAGTTCATTAGCTCTGACTATTGTACAATATTTGTTTCTTTAAGAAATTATAAGGGCGCCACTGAAATCTTTTTATTTTTTATGATACTACTGAAGAAAGTTTTAAGCTGAGTTATTTAAATAAGTATCATAAGATGACAGAAAGATGTCAGAAAAAACTGTCTATGAAGATAAAAAAATGATTTGAAAATGTACAAACATATAAAAGATAATAAGATTTCCTTGGTACTGAAATTAATGAGGTAGAGAATACGTTACAACAAAATAATCCGCAAACAGTTCTTTAAAAATACTTATTCTAATACAGTTGACGATATAGATAGATATACACGGAAATAAAAGAGAAAAAATATGGGAACAGTAAATTTGATAGATCACAATAAACTTATCTGTTACAAAAGTGGACGATCCTTCGCCGCACCTTGGGGTCGCTACGGCACTGTCTAGGTGGTTCCAAATGATTATGGAAGATCACTAGTGGAGGGATGATCTGCCCCAGTTGTAGAGATAATCCAGTTAAGAATGTGCATACGAGAGCTTACAGTTTACAAGTTATTCAAGTGTATGGAATCTCCAAATTCAAGAGATGCTTCTGGTTTACAGAATCTTCAATTAAAGAGTTGCCTCTAGTTTACTGTATTATATTCCAACTTTCTGAAAATTATCAGTGTCAAACACGTGTTACATTTACTTTTCTGGCACAAAAAGTACAAATCAGCATAGTCCGAAATCTACAGTTAGATGCTAACGTATTTTAATAGATTACAAAAGATACATTTTTACATTAAATTTACTTTTTAATAATCTTACACACTAATCAAAATTCCAGAAATGTACTTTTAACAGCCTTTTATAAAAAATTATCATTAATACTTTTAATTACCATAAAAAGATTCTTTGAATAATAATGAAATATGTTGAAATTCTCATCTGATATAATAAAATATAATATAACTTTCGATATTTTATAAATATCTTAACAAAAAGGAATTATAAAATTGGAAAAAAAACATACCTGTATATGACAGTAAACCAATAGAAGAAATGAGACTGTAGATAATTATTAAAATCTATTGAACCCGATAATGGCAACTCATTAGTACACCTCGTAGCGTAGCTACTTTGAACTTCTAATTATAATTATAGAGACCGTATTCATTATTTTATTATTAAAAATGTTTTAGGATAGATGGAGCAGCTAGCGGTACTAATTGAATTTAATATTTAGGATACCAGGCGCTTAAAATGTTAACAGGTACTGTTACAAGATTTGCTGGCTCCATATCATCGGTAATAAAGGTGACTTCAGGTGTTCCCCAGGGGTCACATCTGGGACCAATTTTATTTAATTTATTTATTAATGATGTAATAGAAGTCTTGTCGGACAGCTGTTGCTTGATGGTTGCTGATGATTTGAAGTTATTTAAAGATATTAAACACCCACATGATTCTATTATGTTACAGCAAGATCTAAATAATTTGGTTCATTGGTGTGATATTAATATGCTAGAATTGAATCAAAGCAAATGCTACCAAATTACATTTTCAAGAAATTTCAGCTTTCCAGTATATAATTACAGCATAAAAAATATACAGCTTGCTACAACCAATGATATAAGGGATCTTGGTATCACATTTGATTCTAAATTAACATTTAACCAACACTTATTGGAAATTACATCCAAGGCTAACAAAATGCTTGGCTTTATTAATAGATCATCTAGACATTTTTCAGCTGACGTCTTAAAATTATTATATTGTACGTTAGTTCGTAGCATCTTGGAGTATAATTCAGTAGTTCGGTCTCCACATTTTAATACTGATATATATTTATTAGAAAGAGTCCAAAATAGATTTCTTAAACAGTCTGCTTTTAAAATGGGAATTAGGGTAGATGATTTTCACATCAATGAGATGCTTACTCGATTAAATCTTCAATCCTTAAAAAATCGGAGAACAAAAATTGATTTATGCTGTTTACACAACATGCTTAGTGGTCGCATTAATTGTCCTTATACGGCAGTTTGCAATTACCACTGGAGAAATTAAAAATACGAATCTTGTTGAAATATTAAGAAAATATATTGTAGCGTCCCCAGGTTCTTAAACACAACAGATTTTTTGTAAAATATGCGAATGGAAAATTTACCAGAAATCCTGTGGGAATTAACACATTTAGCGTCTGCCAAAAGTTATTGCATATTTCTTGGTCTTTCAAATCCTGTTCTATATACTGGCCACTGCTTTGGATAAGCTCTGCCACTTTCCTAGCAAACAGTGCTGCTGATATTTTAAAATTAAAGAGGCATGGAGGTTGGAAATCTACCTCTGTTGCGGAGGGATATGTTGAAAATTCCATGAATAATAAAAAACTTACAGGGTAAGAAATATTTTTTATTTATTTATTTATTCATTAAACGGATTAACCAATTCACAATTATTATAGATGTATTTATAACATTCATAATCGAAAAATAATATACATAAATATACTTTTATATCAAAAGCTATGAGCAACAATAAATACATAAATGTTCTAGGTAAAATGAATACTCCTGATTTGGTTTTTAAATTGTGGTAATGTAAAGCCGAAAAAATCAAGATTATGCTGATAATTGTTAGCAGTTCTCAGCAGTCTAGTTATAGGTTCATTCCTGCCATAGTTTGTCTGGTGAAATGGAATATGAAACAATTCCGTGTTACGCATTCTTCTGTCGTTAACGTTAAATTTAATTAAGGCCAATAATTCAGGACAATTAATGCGACCACTAAGCATGTTGTGTAAACAGCATAAATCAATTTTTGTTCTCCGATTTTTTAAGGATTGAAGATTTAATCGAGTAAGCATCTCATTGATGTGAAAATCATCTACCCTAATTCCCATTTTAAAAGCAGACTGTTTAAGAAATCTATTTTGGACTCTTTCTAATAAATATATATCAGTATTAAAATGGCTTCCTTCGTCTATAACATTTTCAACTAGAAGAAATGTTAATTCTGCTTTTCTGCATACTCCTGCCATTCCAATTATCATTGCAAACTTAGCCATTAAGTATTCATTGTCATCAGCTTCCACTAAAAATTTGTCAAAATCTTCTTTAATAAGAACTTTTGACTTTTTACCCCTGTCCCCTCCTCTTGCCTTTTAATGTATGCTAGCAAATTTGTATATTTTTTAATACCAATATTCCAGATTTAGTTCAGATCTTAACATTGAGTAAAGTGACCATAATCTGGAAACGTTTAGATCTTTCTTACTCAAAACATGCAAGTAATTTTTCTTTTCATCACACCACGTAACAAATTTTTCGTGTGCCAAATCATAAACTGCCTTTGACTTTTTGAGAATTACTGATAATAGAGCATTACCTGGTGCCTCTTCAATATCGCTGCGGTAACTCTTCAGAACTTGAGTCACTCATTTTTTTAAAAATAAACTAAAAATTTATCAATCTCGCTAAACACCTTCCGTCTATACTTTTTTACAAAATATCAAACTGACAACTAACATGAAGTGTCAGTAACAAACTAATGTCTTCCAAATTTTTATCAATTATATTAAATTTTATATTTTTACTACTTTCTTCAAAATTAGAAAAAATCTTGTATGCGTAACCGATGGCATAAATAGCTATTTGGCACACATTGTCATAGCTTAATTTATATTTTCAATTCCTTTTATGTTAATTTTTATTTGCCAAAAAAGACGAAAGAACGTCAGTCATTTTTTTCTGAAATATGACTACACCACTGGATTCAAAATGTAAACTACCAAAATTATTTAAAAAAATGTTTATTAAGGACCAAGTTATTACAACATGAATTTAAAAGTTGTATTTTAATTAATTTTTTATGTAAAATGTAGACAACTTTTAAAAATGGCAATATGGTAAACAGAAACTAGGAAACACACATATTGCACAGTAAAAATTCAAAGCTGATAACTTAACCCGTTCTGTTTTTATAGCTTCTGAAGGTAATGTAAAATTGTGCTGATGTGATGAAAATACAAATTAACAACTAATAATACATTTTAATTAAAGTAATTAATAATAATAATTTGATTTTAAATTTTTGTAGCCTCGACTAGACTTCCAATAATTTCTACACATTTTTCATATCATTTGCAACCTTTTTTATTTCTTGTAGCGATTTCAGCACAGGCCTCTCGTATTCTATCACACAGTTCTGCTCTATTCCTTGGAACTGTCTTGTACACTTTGTGTGTCAAAATACCCTGCAGATAAAAATCCAATATAGTTAAATCGGGCGATCTCGAAGGCCATTCGATCAACTCGCCATGATCGTGACCTATCTAACCATTTGGACATTTTTCGTTAAGGCACTGTCTGACAATCCTTGAAAAGTGCACAGAACAACCATCTAACTGAAATATCAAATTTCTTCTTTCTGCTAGTGGCAGTTCATAAATCACTGCTGATAACTCACCTTCCAAGAAATCCATGAAGGTATTGGCGTTCATGTTACCGTTAAAAAAGAATGGATCTATTATCCTGTCTTTTAAAATTCCGCACCAAATATTCACCTTTTCAGAATATTGGTTTTTGCAATGTATTCATTACTAAAATAAATATAACACTGGCTAAGAATTTTCTTGAATTAAGGGACTTAAGGGAGCCCACAAATAATACTCCATGCGATTTTCTGTATCATCTGCCCAAAGTGTGCAGAAATTCAGTTTAAATGGTGGTATTGAATTTCTCTTTAAACATAGCCGAATGTTTTCTCTAGACAAGGATCAATCTAAATTAGCTACCCTTAAGCTAATATTTGGATTGTTGGTAAAGTAGTCTATGACAACACGGACATTAAAATTTCTTGCCTGTAATTTTTTTTTAAATTACGTTTGGTCACTGGTCATCCGGAAGAAGATTTACTTATAATTTTTAGCAATCTTGCTAGGATGGAAGAGAATATGAAAATTTATAATCTTGTTATTTGTTTCTTGCTAAAAAGTACAGCTTATTTTCTGATAATGTGGCTTTTGGTTTGGTGAAAATGAGACGTGATTAGGTCTGACAAAAAGAAGAGGTCTTTTCCAAAATTTTTACTGAAAGTCTCGAAAAAAATTGTTGCGCTACTGATTTCAATTAATGATTTAAGTTTTACAGGAATGCAACTTGGATGTTTAGCAGAACATTTATATTAACCTGATACTGGGTGTAATCGACACTTGCACGAACAACATTTTGATTCATAATTTTAAAAACTGTAAAATTACTGTTACTAATTTAATTGAAACAATAAAGACTGTAGTTGAAATAATATAACATTCGCCTGACCTTATTAATTCTTTCAGTAATCAAACAAATAACAATTGGAGTTATCAGGGCCGGTATTCTCAGGTCCTCGCTTGGAGCGATATCGATGTCGTTAAATGCGAGGGGAGTGAAATTCACTGCCAAATCGATTCTCATGCCCTCTCCTCGCATGGATCGCTCCTGTCAAAGAGGAGTGCTTTATTTCACTCGCTTTCATGTGTACCAGTTGCTCGTGTCATAAATTTGCGAGCGGAGGGATACATGAGAATCTAGAAAAGCCATATCGCTGCCAATCAAATCACTCCCTTTTGTGATCGCTCGCTGTGAGAGGAGTGAGTTGAGAATACCGGCCCTGGACATCTGCAATCCAGAATATCCATATATTTATTTATAGTTCGAATGTATTTTAGAACAATGTAATTAATAATATAGAATAAATAACAGTTTAACAAATTCTTTCATTATTTTATTAAAAAATTTATATTTACATTAAAGTCTAGGAATTATTACCCCTTAGGCAATATTCAGGATAAGCAGATTATAGTTTTTTCCTGGTTTGTCTACATCATTGCGCAGTTATACTGTTCTAAGAGGGAAATATATGAAGAATATCTTTAGATGTTGTTTATTCTGTATTCTTTTTATGATGAAATTCTACAATGTAAAAAGTACAATAAGTTTCTATAAATTTTGCGTATTTGATTTCAACAAAGAAGTTTCATGCAAAACAATCATATGAAATATTTATACAGGGTGGGACAAAATATTTAATTTTAATACATTTTAATATTCAACAAAATTTTTGTTTTCCACATTATGAAAATATTAGTAATATTAATAATTTTAAATCTAATTCTATTCTTTTAAAGTTTGTGATTTATCGATGTAAACCTTTTATTCGAAGCAACTCAAATGGAAAAAATCAATTGGTGTAGGATCTGGAGATCTTGGAGGCCACTCTATTGTTCCTCGTCTACCAGTTCATCTCCTTGGAAAACATATATTTAAAAAATCACTAACAAGCAATGCAAAGTGCACCGTCTTGCTGAAACCATATATTTTGATTTAACGAATTAGGATCATTATCATAATTTCAAAGTTTTATAAGTTAGTTTTAGAAAAAATCGAGATATCTGTGTGCCATTAGAAGCTTATCAAAGATAAAAGAAACCAGAATTCTAGCCTCCAATTTATCTGTCCGTGCAAACCATAGATCTATTATCAGAGAAGACGCAACGTTCCATTTAATAAAACTCTATTTGTTTTGTCGTAATGATTACAAGAGAGTATCTATGAGTATGACAAAGAATATCAATCGATTCTCTTTGTTCCAACCTCGTGCTGGCAACGCTGTATCATTATTTAGAAGTTATGCTTACGCTGGTAATTATTGGCGTGCTATGTGTTAAAAATGGGAACATCTCTGTCGGGTAATATTAAGTTTTTTTTATTGAAATATATTTATGGACAGTTAAAACTCAGTTTTTCGTTTAAATAATTGTCGTTAATAATAATTTTTTACACTCTTTATTAATTAACCAAAATAAAACTATTAAAATATTATACTCAGAGTTTCACGACTCCTTGATTTCTTGATTGTAGAGGAATGTATAGAATAGTTGAGGGATATACAGGGTGTTTCATAAATGGTCAAGTGGTTTTAAATACAACTTAAAGTTATACTTAAAAATCATTCAATGTTTCACCGAAAACGTAATCTAAAATTAAGAAAAACTAATGGAATTATTTTAATTTAGTACCTTAATAAGACGAGCTAAATAATCGACGTATTTCTGCTTCAAGGTTGTACAAACTTTGTTTTTATCACTAAGAAACAATTAAAAAATTACAAATATACAAGTTACGTTCAGGATCATAGAAACTAGTTTTTAAAAACAAATATTTCTACTGAATTAACCAATTTTTTATTTAACATAGAATTTACAAGAAAGTTTATAATCAAAATTATAATTTCACTGAATGAAATTATTGTAAACAAGCTAATTATTTAACTTACTTATGAAAAGAAACATCGGGGCTCAAATAGTCCGGTTTTTTACACACTTGACAGTGACGAACCATTTCTTTCACTAAGTTTCACTTAATATTACCTATAATTTCATCAAAAAAACACCAATATAACTCAAAAATCTCGTTGCAATTGCTTCTGCAACAATGCTTGAAATAATTAAAGAGACCGAGTCAAATTTCATAGTATAACCTCTTCTGCGCGTGGTACGCCGTGCGGCGTTGTCGCTTATTGAGCAACTCATTTCTATGATCCGACCGAATGAAGTAGGTCAATGGTTAATCATTCCATAAAATGAGTTGTATAATTTAGGTGGTTATAATTCATAAAATATTAATAAGAGATGGCATTATGGGCACAATGCGAGCATTGTTGGAAATGTAATCAACAAATACTATAGATGATTCAATAACAGTCACAAATCTCTTAATTTAAATGGAGAGTAGGCAACATCACAGGACAACAAATTCCAGTCGGCCATATCAGGACCACACAGTCAACCAGAAATAGATAATGTTTGAGCAAGTAAAAAAATAAATGATATTAGGTCTATGGTACAAAGTACAAACGTTACTCTGGTGCACTTGTCTTGTTACGACGAGCAACAAAATAACTCCTATCACTTTTTGACTTACATTCTAATCATATTTTGAGTTATTTCAAGTTGACAGTTTTATGACATTATTTTATTTTTTGGTTATATGGTTATATGCAATTTTTCTTGAGTGACAGTCATTTGGCATTTCTTGTCAGTGCTAGTTCTTTCTGATAAAAAAGAAGAATAGAAAAGGATCCAAGTCGGCAGGAAGCTGGGTAAAAAATCAGGAGAACGTCGCTATGGAAGATTATTGATAAGGGAGATAAATAAGAGTCTTAGACAAAAAAGTGTCATGCAATTTTATACAGTTTTTTAATTATAATATGTATTAAAGTACAAATTTTTGCTTTTTTACAATTAAAATTATATTTAGTGGAACCACACCACTAAAGTTACTTTTAGATTAGATTTACATTAGATTGTCTTAGGTCGTAAAGCCTAATTGATTTCATAAAAACAAAATGTGACTTCTATATAGCACCAGTAAAGTTAATTTTAAATTTGGATCGATCTCTTAAATATGTCCTACATAACAAAAAATAAATCATAAAAATCGGTTCATAATTGATGGAGTAATCGCGTAACAAACATAAAAAATCCTACAGATAAAAGGCTTGTATTTGCGATGAACAAAATTAAGATGTGATGTGATGAAATCTTCTTTTATTGAAGTCGATTAAAAAGACTATTGCTTTTAGGTCCACTTTACATTATACATAATTTATAATTGAATTTGATTTCAAATTTAGTTTTAAATTTAGCATACATTTATGAACCATGTAAAAAGAGTGATTAGATTCTAAATTTAGTGCTAAAACTTTAACACAATCTTCCTATATTACACACTTGCTAAATTTGTTGATATATTTATCAACCAAAATGGATGATGTTGAGGAACATGTGCTATCAGCTGTATCAATTTACCTTTATAAAGTCGCTAAAAAAAAGAAAAGAAATCGTAAATTGTGGTGCCGTGCTTGGTTACAGAGACGAGAATCGGGTCGAGGAATTTTTCACATGTTAAATGAAGAGTTAAAAGTGGAAGATCCCGAAAGTTATAAAAACTTCCTTCGACTATGTGCAAATCAAGTAGATTTTTTAATTAAAAAAATTGAAAATTATGTAAAAAAAGAGGATACATTTATGAGAGATTCCATACCTGTACGCAGCAAGTATTCTTTGTAATTTATGAAACTATAAATGTACATGTATTGTAGATTAGAAGTTACCCTCCGCTTTTTGGCAACTGGAGAATCATTTCGATCCCTAATGTACAGCAGTAGAATACATGAGAGTACTATTTCTCTATTTGTGCCGTTGGTTTGTGTGGCTATAATTAAAGCATTGGGCCCAACTTACCTGAAAGTTAGTAAATGAGTTTCTATTAATATAAAAGTAATGGAAAAAATGAAATATTTTTTGCAGGTACCTTCGACAGTGGCAGAATGGGAGAAAATTGCAAACGATTTTAAGAATATGTGGCAATTCCCGCAATGTTTGGGTGCTCTTGATGGCAGACACATTTAGACCTCCAGTAGCTGATGGGTCATATTATTTTAACTATAAGAGCACACATAGCATTGTTTTATTAGGTTTAGGGGATGCCAACTACAAGTTTACTTATGTCAATATTGGTGTAAACGGCAGAATCAGTGATGGAGGTGTTTTTTACCAAAGCAATTTATCAAAGGCGTTAAAAACAAATGCTTTAAATTTCCCAGAAGAAACCTGTTTACCTGGTCGAAATAAGAAAGTACCACATGTTATAATTGCTGATGATGCTTTTCCTCTACTTCCTAATTTACTAAAACCATTTCCTGAAAGAGGCTTAACCTACGAAAAAAAAATATTTAATTACAGACTTTCACGAGCACGAAGAATGATTGAAAGTATGTTTGGAATTTTAGCAAACAGGTTTAGGGTTTTGCTCAATCCTATACACCTTTCACCTAATAAAGTTGAAATAATTACCTTAACATGTATAATTTTGCATAACTATTTATGTTGTGCGAATAGTAAATCCTACCTGAAAAATATAGGAAAAGAGTCATGTCCCTTACACAAAGCTGTAAATCAGTTTGGAAACAGATCTTCTGACAAAGCTAGAGCAACTAGAGAAGAATACAAAGAATATTTTAATTCAACAGTAGGAAGCGTACCCTGGCAAGAGGAATCAGTGAAGAGACATAATTTATGAAAGAAATACAGCTGAATAAATGATTAGTTTTTTACTGTAATAAACTATTTTAAAAAATCACATCTTATTTGAACAAAAAACAACTGAAAAATTTAAATAAAAGAAATAATCACATATTATTCTGTCTACATTTTTAATAGCACTGTATAAAACTGATGTAATTGCCTGCTCAGTTTCTAACAAGATCTCAGGATCGGTGATTTCCTTTAGCTTGCAGGTAATATACTCGGTAAATCCTTGATTTGGATTGTTGTTGGTGTTTCTTTTTTTTAAAGTGTCTGCGATATCTTTTATAGCATCAGCTGCAGGATCTTCATTTTTTCTTTTTTTCTTTGGTTGATGAGTTACTGTGGGTATTGTGACTTTATTATGCGTTTGTTGATTCTCAATATTATCAACATCAACACTTTCTTTATACTCATAATTTTCACATTCGATGACTATATTCTCAGATTGCCCAAGTTCCTCATCAATCTCAACTGCTGTCTCTTCTAATTATTCAGTTATGGATTCATTGACTTTAGAATCTGTAGGTGTTCTTGGTTTAATGTAGTCTAGTAGGAACATTAGTTTAGGATAATACCAGATGGAGGCTGTATATAACTGTAAAATCAGGTATTTTTCAGTTAATGCAATCGTCAGCTGTATTCTAAGAAAAAGTACTTACATCATCCCGTCCTGCTCCACTGCTTTTGGATCGTTGAACTTTTTTATGCTCCGTAGAAAAATTTGTTTTTATACCGTTCCATTTATTTTTTATTTCTGTTATAGTTACGCCGGGTCTTACTTTTAATAAATCTTCCTTGATTTTTTCCAGTGCAGCATTTCTTGCATGTTTATTATGATACAACTTTAAGTGCACATTATATAAACAAGGAGACTCAAAATATGCATCAATTAAAGCGTTAACTTGATCCTTTGACCACGACATGTTTTATTTTATAATTTTTTCACAGTATAAAGTAACTACCCCTGCTGTGGTTTGTTTTTGTTACTTCTTCTCGTACTTACATAACCTCACCTCAAACACAACTGTCCTGTCAACGTCAACTCTTGAACTGTCTATTTTTAAGCATCAAAATAGAACATGTTCTAAAAATCTTGTACATAATTTAATAATCTCGCTATGTTCTAAATTTTAGTGTTTTACACTTTTCTTAATATCATTCTAAATTTAAAACTAAATTTGAAATCAAATTCAATTATAAATTATGTATAATGTAAAGTGGACCTTAGGCATGAAATTTTATGGATACCTACCTACTGGAGCCTATGTTTTTCCTATTAATTTGTGGCAAAAGTAAAACTACAATAAGAATTTAAAAACATTTAATAGAAATGAAGAATGCACAAAATAATTGAATACTCACATGTTTAATTTAACTTTGTAATCTTGTAATCATTATTGACACATTTACACAAAGATATACAGTTTACATTTTCTTTTCTGCAAGAACATGACATTGTGCGACAGTGAAAGTTTTGTTAAATAGTTATTTGTTTAGCGTTCCCGATATGATAGTTTGGACTGTCCAATAATATTGTATTACTGTGTTTTATTTCCGAATTTTACGTAATTAAATAAATTTCTAATAGCAACAAGAACTTCATGGATACGCGCTTGTGTGACAATACAAATTCACAGAGACTTCTATTCCTCTAAAAGGGTGTCATTTTAACGCCCAATCCCTTTTATAGCAAAACCTTTTACCGCCTATTCTATTGAAAGCGGACAGAAAGTGTATATTCAAATTTCTAATACTGTGGCCATAAGGACGACGTTATAAGGATTGGATGTGTATTTTCCGTGTCACAAAAAGGTCGCAAACAGAAACTTTTTGTGCAAAGATTGTGGTTTGGATTGAATTGCTAGAGTAATACTGGATATTTTTTACCTTAAAAACAAGTGAGTGAGCAAATCTAGTCGTTTAAAGTTAATCTGGAAAGATATACTGTGTGTCTCATAGAGTAAATTTTGTTTACTGTATTATTTTACTTGAACTAGATACTATTAGTTGTTTATTGTACCTACTAACCCTTACTATGTGAAAGTCTATCTTATTAAGAACAGTAAACAACTAAAAGGTTGAAGTAAAATTTCACTATTTATTCGTAAAATACGTTTTTAAATGCAATGGCGGCCGTTACGCTAGAATTAGCATCGTCAGATTGATAAATTATTTAAGAGGAATACATACCCTGTCCGTAGAATCGGTGTCGGAAGCACCCTCAAAGTTCGAACAGAGATAAGCCGAGATATTTTAAATGCTGACGTAGATTACAAATCATAAGTCGACGTATATTAAATCTTCCATGGGCTAGAATTTGGGGTGGGTAGGAAATTAGAGATGGGCTTGGGTACGGGCGGCATACACTTATTAAATTCGTAATATTATTACATCGGTAGTTTCAACTGATCAGATAAGGATTTTATAACGAATACAACAACCACCCAGCCGATAATTTTATTACCAGGCATCGGTCCTATTTTTTTATTCTGAATATCTCCAAAACTATTAATATAATTTAATTATAAATAAATAAACTTTAAAAAAATTAAATTAGGCTACATTATTGAGGGTATTAAGGAGAGAAATTAAAAAAACATTTTTAAAAAAAAATGAAATGTATAAAATTTTTAAAGAATCGTTAAATTTATAGACACCTTTTTAGTTGAAACATTTTAAGATAACTTTTCTTATTTTTTTAAAACTTTTAACTAAAAAAAAGTAGGTATAATTCTATTTCTGGGAAAGAAATCATTATTACTAATTAAAAATCGATAAATAGACCTAGAAAAATAAAAAACTGTGAAAATATGGCAATGTTTTTTATGTATGGTAATCCAGGAATTTTGTTTTACCTGTCTTCAATTATTCATCCCGTATTCCGTTTGAATATAATAGAGGGGAAGAATTATTGTGATAAGAAAAAAATTGGTTTGATTGATTTTTACGTTGTGGAGATACCTGACCGAAAAATATTTGTTTGCGGAACCATTTTTGGATGTCAGTGTGAAGTAAATTTGTTAACACTGTCTAGAAAAAACGGCTAAAGGGATTTTAAAGAAATTTTTACCATGACTGTGACAAGTGAAAAGGGATATTTAATGGGATTTTACCATTTAGAAAATTCATAAGACTAAGAAAACTAATTGAAATAAAATTTAATACGTGAACAAAAAAAACCTTTTTAATCACATTTACATACCCCCTTTTATTTAAAATAAAAATCAAACGCCGTTATTTTCCGATCGATTGTTTTGAAAATTTGAGTTGTTTCTTTCTAGATTTTTATATTTAATAAAATTACAGTATGTTTTAATTTCCTTTTACATTTTTATAAATTTAACGAAATTAAATGAACATTTAGGACTTAATATTTATTACCTATATCTTTTTAAATATATTTTATAAGTAGATTTGTCATCGTACAAAAGAATTCTGAATATTAAATATGATATTAGCCTAAATTCATGGAATATTTAATCAAAACCAAATTAGTTGCTATCAATCCGCAATTTTCTTATTTATCTTTAGAATAACCATACTTTATAGAAATTTAATCTTAGTAGGTACATAATAATCTTTATTGCTTGATAAATAATAAAAGGGAATTAAAATTCTTTGGAATAACTATAAATCCAGAAAAACCTTTTTATCTGTAGGTAGCTACCTAATAATTATTATTCCATAAATAACCGAAAATTAGTAAATTTATTTTATTCTTGTGTCAGTTGGCTGCTATTTCCTATAACTCGAAAGATACCTACCTTCAACAAATAATAAATGCATTTCAAGAAACTACCGGAGATTACACAAAAAAATTTTTAGCAAGAAGAAAACTCAAGCGACAAAACTCAAAATTTTAAATGTAAACGGGGATATAAACCAAAATTAATTATTTCAGTTGCCGATGAAGATTATGGGGCAGTGCAAGATGAAGTAAGTGAAGAAGAACTAAATGCTAGAAAAGAAAAGCTCCAGAATATATTAAAAAAAAAACAATGACAGATAAAATTAGTATAGAAATAGCTACAAGAGGACAACATTTAAATCCGTTATGGCATCAAGTATGACAGTATGGACTAACTGCATCTAATTTTGGAACTATCTGTAGATTGCGAGAAATGACAAATCGTCTTACAGAGGTTTTACAGGTAACAGAGCGATATGGTCAGGACAATGAAGCAACAGCAATTCGTGCATTTGAGGAACTGACAGGTTTAAATGTTGCACCTTGTGGCTTATTCATTGGAACTACTGGAGAGGAATATTTTCTAGGGGCAAGTCCAGATGGCGTGATTAAAGATGACAACAATTTAACTATTGAAGTTAAATGTCCCTTGGTCCTAAAAAGCTGCTCAATATAACAAGGAGTAGCTGAAAAAAAAATTAAATTTCTTGCGTATGATGAGGATGGTTTTTTGTATTTAAAACACACTCATTCGTATTATTATCAAATACAAGGGCAGCCACATCTTTCAGGCAAGGAATATTGCTATTTCATTGTCTGGTCTCCTTTAGGGCCGATACATGCTGAACAAATAAGCAGGGATGATGTGTTTTGGAAAAATAAAATGTTTCCTAAATTAAAGTGTTTTTATTATAATGCTTATTTAAAAGAAATAATAAAAGATGTTATATAACCTTTATGTTGTTTTTAAAATTCCTTATCTTAAAAAATATCTAGCAAACTCAACCGGTTAAAATATCTCATAAAAACAAGTGTTCGGTGTTTTTGGCATTTTGTTTAGCGAAGCACTTAATATGAAGCAAAAGTAACCATTAACGTTTTTTACAATGAAGCTCCGGCTCTTAGTTACTTAATAAATCAAAAAAATATACTTCGTAACTACAGAATAATATCCCTATTTTATTATCTAATTTCTCTCTACTATAAGTTATATTGTTAAAAGATAATTCAGTAAACCGGTAGTTAGATTAACTGATAAGGTTTAAAATAATTATACCTAAGCTTGGTTGCGACATTAAAAATTGCTTTCAACAAAGTTGATATAAAATGTCTTTCAACCCTATAAGAATATCAACATTAAGGTTTTTACGTAAATGCTAAAAGAAACAACACCTAAATCCATAAAGAACTTTAAATAAAATATAAATGCCAATTATATCATATACTCTTCATACTTTTTATATTTTTACCTTTTAAAACCTTCTATATTAATTAAATAATGATTACTTTTAAAATACTAATGCAAAAGAAATACCTACTTTAAACAGCGCGTGTTGAAAACAGCGTATTTTATTTTAATTTTTATTACCTATTGAAGCTATTTTACCAAATCTTTATTCAGTCGTACTAACCGTTACTTACAGTAACGGTTAGTTCCGTTTTCACAGAATTTAGAAGAGGGCGCTATCAATCAGGAAAGAAACTTAAATGTTTGTTGTGCGCCCAAACGACTTAAGATAAATTCACGAAATTTTGGGAATGGTTACATCTAACTAATGTCTAAAAAGTTATGGGAGCGAATTTTTGAAAAATTAAAAATTGGAGTGTAAATAATTTTTTTCTCAGAAATTAGACTTTTTTTAAAAAATCTGTTTCCATACTTTTTTTTAGAAGTATACATTAAATTAATTTCCAAATTTTCAAAACAATCGGTTGGTAAATAACGGCGTTTGACTTTTATTTCAAATAAACGAGGGTATGTATTCCTCTTAAAGGAGAGATATTTTATTGTAATACATAATGGTAATGTCTGATAAATTTCATGCAAACTATGGGGTGCCGCTAGGATCTAATTTAGGACCTCTTTTATTTTTATTGTTTATTAATGATCTTCCCTCGGTAGTTACCCACTCAGAATGCTTACTTTTTGCAGATGATCTTAAACTTTTTAAACGCATAGGAACAGTAAGGGATTGTATACAGTTACAAAAAGATATTGGTAACATTTTAAATGGAGTCATGATAATAAACTCTTTAATATCAAAAAATGTTTTACTTTAACGATTTTGCGATTGAGAACAACCATTAATTTTTATTATCTTATGGATGAAGAGTTCTTGGAAAGAAGGTATGAGGCAAAAAATTTAGGTATAACATATAATATAAATTTTTCGTTTAAAAATCACATTGAAAATTCAGTAAGATCTGCAAATAAAATGTTAGGTTATATAATAAGACAAACATATATGTTTAACAATATCAATAGGGGAAGTGGGCCTAAGACGGGATACTTTTCTTTTGAAATTTTCTGAAGCACAAGTATAAAGTCAAATAAGACTCAATTATGGTGCCTGTCTCTTATTAGTCAATTATGTAAAACATTGTTATCAAACTTATGAATAATTCTGAAAAACGTAGTCAGAAAAAATTTATATTCAAACAGGTGCACAGTTTCCCTTTTTACCTATAAGTGTTGGTAAAACGGGAAATAACATAGAGGTAAAACGGGATAAGAATTTTGCACAAATGATATATTCTTAAAGTAAATTTTTATAAAAAGAACTGAAACAAAAGACTTATTAGACATTATTTGCACACATCACATACAAATGTGTCCTCGTCATCCTCGGCACCGGCGCAAGCGTCATGCGCCCATTTATGGCAACCAGAGCACCTTATCCAACCCTCGCCGGGCCTGTCTTCTAAGAAATTTTTGCTGCAGTATAAACATGCGACGTTGACTTCTTCAGTTTCGGATTCACTACTGCTACTTTCCTTCTTCATATACTTCTTCCTTTTCCCTCTTGTAACTTCAATATTATCCAACTCCATTGACTTGTTTTTATTCTTAATGTTTATTTCTGAAGACTGTTTATTTCGGCTACTGCTTTGAAGAGATTTAATTTTTGTATTAGCATTAATTTTTTTAACGCTCACTCTTTTATTTTTCCCTTCTTGCTCTTTGAAAGACTTCTCTAATTCTTCTTTGTAAGGGGTACTTGTGAGAATAGCCGCTTTACCTTTCTTCACCTTCCTTGTTTTTTTCGGAGCTACCTTATCTGCCACCTTTGGGTAGGGGGCAATTTTTTGAGGAGAAATATAGTGGTGAATTTTGCTAGTGGATGGTCTAATATCGTCTTCAACTGGAAAATCATTTTCCTCGGATTCGATTGAACCCAGTGGCTGCCCGATTTGTTCCACTGGCGTAACTTCCGTAGGAATTTCAATAGAATCTGGACGTTCTGGGGGCCCTTCCGGTCTCTCTGTAGGCAGAGAAGCTGCAAACATGTCATCTGTGAATACAGTACGGTCTACTGGATAAATTCCGGTCTTCTTGAACCCATTTATGGCGTTCAACGGTGTTGAAGCTTGTAGATAAGCATGGCCAAATAATGAACCAATTTGAGGTAGAGTTACACACTTGCCTGGATTTTGCCTCAGCCAAACTTCCACTTGTGCAGTATAAAAGGTACTTAGCGGTGCCATAAACGAAACATCGAGCGGTTGCATACGGTGACTGCAGTGTGGAGGTAAACATAAAATGGTCACACCATTCTCCCTTGCTTTTTCTATAGCGGCAATATTTTGAGTGTGGGTTTTGTGTCCATCGAGTATAAGCAATGCTGGATTGTCTTTAGAGGCTTGAGTGTGGATGAGGAAGTGATCAAACCATTTAGTGAATAGATCAATCTGCATCCAGCCAGATTTATGTGTTACCCCTAAAGTTCCTGGTGGAACGCCATGCATAAAGTGCTGCTGCATATTTACCCTGGGAAAAATGATCATCGGTGGGATGAATATTCCACTAGCGCTCATGCAGATCACTGCAGTCGATAACTCACCACGCTCTGCTGATGTGAGTGTACCCACTTGTTTTCTACCTCTCAAGGCCACTACCTTTGATGGACGTCCTTGCACTGTTGTGATCCCCGTTTCGTCCACATTGAAAATTCGATTTGGAGTAAACTTCATCTTATCTTGAAGGGGCTTCAAAATATCAAAAAAAAAAGTTATTGCTTGTTTGTTGAAGCCTCGAGCCCTAGCTGCCGAAGTAGCTTCTGGCAATCGCAAAGAGAGCTTATGTCGCTGCAAAAACGAACGTAACCAGTGCCAGTTCTTGTCAAGCTGTCACATTGGTGTAGGAGTGTATTCCCCATGTTCCATACAGTTGTCAGAGTACGCAGTAACTATATCCTGATTTGCAATTTCGATTGTCAGTTCAAGGCTCTCCACATCTATTATTACCATTACTCCTTGCCAACGAGATCTTCCAAGTGAGTCCTTATAACCTTCCCAGATTATCTCTCTCGGGTTTCGGAATTTCTTGGAATTAGGTCCAACTTAATTTGCCTGTGATTTGAACATGAACGTTCTCTTGATATAATATGTCAATTATTTATCATAATATAAGTTTTTCTACCACAAAGTATCACATCTGAGACTTATTTGCTAGCAGATGTGACAGAAGTAGGTCTGTTGCCTAGATTAGCTATCGGTAATTCTTCACTTAGGTGAATATTCATACTCACCTCTTTTGTGGATATTCGTGCTTCCCCACATTAAGTGATGAGCATTGACATATTAAACACATCCAGAGGACAAGTTTTTTCTTCTTCAAGGAAGTACGCCGAACAGACTAACCATCTTTATTGCTGCTAATATTGCTGTAATAAAATCATCAGTGCATAGCACCGGAATGAGTTGTAAAGTTAGTAAACTGAATGTTAGTTATCCATTTCATAAAGATTAGGTTAGATTTTTGTTTTCTTTGAGTTGATCTGTCCCCTTTCGGTTACGTGGTTTAACATATGAAGTCTACTGGAAGGTTCTGTGTTTCGCAAGAATATTCTATGACGTTCTAGAAAATCGAAAAAATACTATATATAAGGGACATCTCAACTTGGCGTTAGTTAGTACGTAAAAAGTTGTCAGGTTAGTGGCAAAAGTCAATTTGTAAATTACCCAAGTATCCTTTTATTTTTGTGAATAAAATATTAAAAGTATCCCAAGTGTGTTACAATAGTGTGTATGTACTACGTTGCGAAAAAGGGTAATTTATATGTCCGCTCTCTCAGCTTCTTAATTCCACTTCAAATAATTCTACAAAACAGCACCCCTTGGCCATTGCCAAGTCGTGAACTACCTCTTTCTACTTTATCTTTAGTTTCACGGCTTTTGTTTGAAAGAACTAGCCTCCATAATTCCTTCTTACTTTATTCCCAAAAGACCAACAAGAAGTACGTCCCACATGCATCCTTTCATTGTCCAGAACAGGACAGACCTGTATTCAGTTTCATTTCATTGGAGGCAAGGAGAAAATATATTTTTCGATTAAAAACATTCGTATAAAAAACTGAAAAGAATTATGTATTTGATAATGTTTATGCAAAACACATAAATAGTTTATTTTTGTTCATATATTTATTTTTATTTACTGTAGACGTGGCAACGAAAACAATCTAGAGTAGTAAATTGCAAAGTTACGTTGAAGCAACGATATGTAACTTGCAATAGGAAAATAAAACCATTTTAAATCGACAACGCATAGTTATTTCCTATCAACCTATAAAAAACAGATAATTATATTACTTATTATATAGTCTATATAGAAAGGACAAGGAGTAATAAATCATTCATTTAAGTAGATTTCATAGACGTACCAAAATATATTTTAAGAGGGTATACCTTAAGGTACATTTTGTATTGAACGAATGAGTTGCAGCTATGCTAAATAATATACGATTTAGGTCAGAGGTACCGGGATGTACTAATTTTAATAAAAAAAGTTATAGAAGTACATAAATTTTAGTAAGTTTGATAAAGAAAGGCAACATAGTTTTGTCATAAGAGATAACAAACCAATCTGCAACAATAATTATTTTATATATTTTTGTTCTTTTTGTAAGAAGATTAATTCAAACTTTGAATATTGTCACAAATAAATTACAATGAAATATATTTTAAAAAAATTAAGTCAAGATAGCAAGATATCGTTACAATTTTTATTAAATCCAAAGAAACAAAATGAATATTTTTTATTTGTATTACTCCTAAATGTAGTGTTTGGGGAATTTTTCTCAGAAATTTTAAAATGGCAAGTGGCCTACTGTAATCGGCTTAATACGATTACACCTATTTACAGATTATTCCATTATTGAGAGGGATTTTCCAAACAACCCAGTTTTCTTAGAAACATTATCGGGAATATTATTTTAAAAGAAAGTAGGTACATTAAATCAGTACTTAGTATTAGTTCTTTGAGTAAAATTGTATGAAGTTGTATGGTTTTCATAATATTGTAAACAGTTGGAATATATTTAAAACATTTGTTGAATGTTAGTTGTGCAAATACCAAACAATGTCGATAAGCCAAGGACCATCTAAACGACCAAAAACAGGTCCATTATCTTTAAATGAAAAAACTCTGATATTGAATTGTTATATATCATTGAAAAACAAGGATCCAAGTGCAAGTGTTGATGATATTGTGGAATTACCGGCTGCTATGTTGTGTGTTGCTAAATCAACAATTTATAGATTACTAAAAGAAAGCAAGAATGGAACTCTTCAACCCCCTAAAACTCCCTCAGGTCGAAAACCAATTGAGATCGATGAATCATTAAAACAAAGACTAAGGCGTAAAGTCCATGGATTTTACTTACGAAAGGAAATTCCAACATTTGACAAAATCATGACATCAGTGCAAGAAGATACGGACTATACAAAATTCTCCAGAATGACATTATACAAACTTTTGAAAAATGTAGCAGGCAGGCATTCGTGAAAGGTTTGTCGTTAGGTTTGCAGCCACCATCTCGAAAAGGAAAAGACTTATCATTGTCCATGTTGGAAGTTCTGAAGGTTTTGTTGATGGTGGATTTTTAACTTTTATTTCAAAACGCACGGGGGACTATCAAGAAGATATGAATGAGGATGTCTTCGAGGAATGGTTTGTTCAAATGTTGGATCTGATTCCAAAAGGGGCTGTTATTGTTATGGACAACGCAAGTTACCATTCATGGTTACGAGAAGCATTGCCCACCAGTCATTGGAGTAAAGCAGAGCTTTTTGAGTGGCTTATTTCGAAAAATATTAAATGTCCAAAAGATCCACTAAGGAAAGAACTTTACAGAATTGCAATGAATGAACCAGAATAAATACAAAACCTACATTGTAGAAGAAATGGCTTCTTCTCTTGATATATCAGTTCTTCAACTTCCCCCTTATCATTGTGAACTTAATCCCATAGAATTAATATGGGCTCAGGTAAAGGGGGAAGTTGGAAAAAAAATACTACTTTTAATATAAACGATGTTGTGAAATTGGTTGAGAGTGCTGTAAGGAAAATTGGACAAACTGTATCGAGCATGTTATCAAAGTAGAGGCAAATATGTGGAAAATTGACAATATTTGTGAATATTTAATCGACCCTATTAATATTAATGTCAACAACGATTCTTCCTCTTCCGAGTTGGATATAGAATAAAATGTAAGTAATAAATGTATTCCAATAATTATTTATTTTCATTTTTTTATATTATAATTTAAAACGTATTTTTTTCCCAAAATACACACCACTGCATTGCGTTATTGCTTATTTGCTAATCATTTAAAAATGAAGAAACCCTAAACTTTACTACAACTGAAACAATTACGGTGTCGATCTACCTGGTTTTTAGATTTACAGAAGAAATGTAATTTAAAGTAAGAGATTTATCAAAAATTTCATGGTGCTCCCTCCAAAGGTTTTGCATACTTAATTAGGGTTTATTACTCCTCGTTCTTTTTGTACATACTATAGAACTTTGATTATTATTTTCAACTATTCCTAAAATATCTTTCAAACTCACATTCCATAAGTTTAGAGAAAGTTGTATTTTTTCCTTCGGATTAAACTTTGTGTGTGTCTTTTATTGTGGTAATTTATTTCGTTCAATTCTAAAAAAATTTCAGAGGGCCAACATTTAAATGTTCCTCCCAAATCTCCCAATTTACCCCCTTCTTTGTCTAGATAAGGGACTAAATCGCCGTTTGCAAACAAACATTTGCATCATTCCCCTATTACCAAGGACGGGATTACGCAATTAACTTTGAAGGGTGTATTATAACAGAGACTAGGGTGACCTTATTATTTTGTTTGTTCTCCAGTCACGTTTTGATTTTCTCCGTTTTTCTCATTCCTATTCGTAGAAAGACAAAAGGTGAAAATCTACTGTAGAACGTCTACTGTTAGTAAAGAAATTATAATACGTTGATAGCAAAAATAAGGTTTTTATTTGTAGGTACATTTAAACGTAGCAATATTGTAGTTTTATAATAGTATATTATGTTTTTCTACGAACACGAAATTTTATTTGAATTAAACTTTAATTTAACAAACTTTTATTTGAATTTAACTTTTTAATGGGTTTTCATACAAACAATAAGAAATAAAATATGAAAGAAAAAAAAGGTTCTTAAACTTAATTTAGAAAATAAATTAAACACAATATTCAACATTTTTGTATTTTAAAGAGTGAAAACCGGATCTCGAACCCGGCATGTACAAATGGAAAAGATTCTCATCTAGAGCCTTTGCGCACTGAGCTGCGAACCAATTTTGATGTGTAAAGAGGTCGTTTCACTGACGATGCTTTATAGCGAAACGGCCGTCATTGTTATTTAAAACATATTTTTCAAATAAACTTGGAAGTTACGTTGAAACGAACAGTTTGTTATTATTCTTAATATATTAAATACTTATTTTTAAGAAAAAAACAGTTTGGCCAATTTTTACAGCGTTTTGGACTAACTCCCAGTAACCAAAACTTGTTTCCTGGGATTTTTGATACCCTTATTGACAAATTTCAAAAAAATTTAAATTAATCTGATTTGCATTTTACAAAAAACATTGCTTCCCATCCTATATTAATAACGATATATCACCAGACAATATTGCTTTATTAGTTCACCCAGTGTATAGATGTTTTATAGTACAACAAACACTACGAGCACAATTAAATTTACTGTATGAGCGATATACGGTGGTTTATGATGGTGTTTTCTATCATACAAAGAACTGAATATGCTGTAAATACTATCTTTGACACCAACTTAAGTTTATTCTAAATATGTATGATTTGGTCTTGGTCTTGCGACGCCCTATTTATATACTAGGTAGAGAAGATGAAATAAAGGTGTACCCGTAGATGCGGAAACAACATGGTACACAGACTGTTCAAAAACAATCAAGGGATAGCATTCCCCAAAAATACTACATTTTTCCGACTGGAAACAACTGATCGTTCAATAGCCATCTTCACAGACTGCCCTAAAGACACTGAATTCTGTGGAGGTAAATTCTAAAATAGTATGGGATTTTTGGCTTTCTCAGAATATTCTAGAAGACCGTGGCAGATTTTTAGCATGCATACCAAGGCCTTAATGTCAAGAGACAATGAAAAGGTAGATGAAAAACCAAACTAGGCTCGTTAATGTCATTCATTAAACCTTTCTGCGGCATTACAAAACACACAATATTACAGTCACAAAAACATAGCTTGCATAGAAATCACTGGAATGGTGAAGAAATTCACCAAGACTTACAGAGGCAAGTGAAATCTATTATAGTAATGGTACATTAGCAAAAGTCTACAGTAGAATTAACAAACAAATACAGAAAAACTATCAAAACTATAGTAAGTTTGTAACCATATTATGACGTTGGGCGTCAATTTGTGATATGATTTACATGTTGAGAGTGAATTTATAAAAATATTTATTTAACTTTAAAAAAAATAACAATATACCAAAAGAAAAAAATGTAATTTACAATAAAACAACCATTAATCTTAATTTCGTCTTTAATTAGTTGTAAAAGATATTTCAATAATTAACAACATTTATAAATGTTTATCACAGCAAAAATTATGATAGTTAAATACCTCGGCTAGGGGTGAGTAAGTTCATTAGCCCTGACTATAGTACAATATTTGTTTCTTTAAGAAATTATAAGGGCGCCACTGAAATCTTTTTATTTTTTATGATACTACTGAAGAAAGTTGTTTTAAGCTGAGTGATTTAAATAAGTATCATAAGATGACAGAAAGATGTCAGAAAAAACTGTCTATGAAGTAAAAAAAAATGAAAATGTACCAACAGATAAAAGATAAATAGATTTCCTTGGTGCTAAAATGAATGAAGTTGAGAATACGTTACAAAAAAATAATCCGCAACTACTTATTCTAATACAGTTGACGATATAGATAGATATAAACGGAGATAAAAGAGAAAAAAATATGGGAACACTAAACTTGATATACCACAACAAACTTATCTGTTAACAATAGTGGACGATCCTTCGCCGCACCTTGGGGTCGCTACGGCACTGTTTAGGTGGTTCCAAATGACTATGGAAGATCACGAGTGGAGGGATGATCTGCCCAAGTTGTAGAGATGATCCAGTTAAAAATGTTCGTGCATACGAGAGCTTAAGTTTACAAGCTGTTCAAGTTTACTGAATCTTCAAATTAAAGAGATGCTTCTAGTTTACTGTACTATATTCCAACTTTCTGAAAATTACCAGTGTCAAACACGTGTTACATTTACTTTTCTGGCACAAAAAGTACAAATCAGCATAGTCCGAAATCTACAGTTAGATGCTAACGTATTTTAATAAATTACAAAAAAAACATTCTTACATTAAATTTACTTTGTAACAACCTTACACCCTAATCAAAATTCCAGAAATGTACTTTTACTAGCCTTTTTATAAAAAATTATCATTAATACTTTTAATTACCATAAAAAGATTCTTCGAATAATAATGAAATATGTTGAAATTCTCATCTGATATAATAAAATATAATATAACTTTCGATGTTTTATAAATATTGTAACAAAAAGGAATTATAAAATTGAAAAAAAAACATACATGTATATGACAGTAAACCAATACAACAAATGAGACTGGAGACTGGGAATAATTATTAAAACCTCTTGAACCGATAATGGCAACTCATTAGTACACCTCGTAGCGTAGCTACTTTGAACTTCCAATTATAATTATAGAGACCGTATTCATTATTTTATTATTAAGAATTCTTTAGGAAAGATGGAGCTAGCGGTACTAATTTAATTTAATATTTAGGATACCAGGTGCTTAAAATGTTAACAGGTACTGTTACAAGTTTACTAATAGAGCATTGGAAGCTTAATAGGCATCTTAAACTGATGTGATTGAATACGTTATGCAGATTCCGTTCAATTTTTTATTGTACTAACCCTTGTTATGTGAAAGTCCATCTTATTAAGAACAGTAAACAACTAAACGGTTGAACGAAACTTCCACTATTTATTCAAAAATACGTTTTTGTTCAGCTGTTTCGCTAAAAACTAGCATAGTTAGATTGACATATTGAAGTTACATTTTGTTTGTTTGTAGGTAGGTACCTGATGTTTATTAAGTAGTGTTGGTTCTAGTTGTGTGTAACGGGTAGGTTTTGAAATACAATATTCATTATATCGTTTGCTCCAGTTTGTGTGCATTTTAGTCCTGGTTAGATTAATTCTTTCGTCCAATGTTGGCCAGCAGTTTTTTTGCCGGTCAGTATGCCCTGTTTTTCCAATTTATTCACTTCTTCATTGTATTCAATTCCAGTGTGGGCTTTGACCCAAACAAATATTATTCGTTGATTTTCATTGAGTTCTGCCAGATTTGTTTTAATTTTTGTTATATATGGATTAATATACTTTGAATTGATTTCTAAGTGAGATTTTAAGGACGGAAAGTGAATCAGTGAAAATTAAAGATTGTTTTGAGTTGTATATTCTATGTCTTTTAATATAGCTATGGATTCGACATTGAAAATGGATGTGTGTTTTTCTAATTGGTAACAGAGTTGTATATGTTGTGGTATTACGAATGCAGCCCCGGTCACTTGATTGTTTTTTGAAGCATCAGTAAATATTGGGGTGTAATTTTGGTATGTACTTGTAATTTGTTTTACTACTGCATTGTTTAGAGCTGTGACTTCTGAATATTCCGGGATTATTATTAATACATCTAATAGAAGTAACTTGAGATTTACAGAAATGTTAGTAGGATTATAATCACTTGTGTTTCTGTAAGCCTCGCATAGGAGGGGTGAGCTTTTATGTCTCCAATATTTAGATGTTAGGTCATGTGTATTTAAGGCTGTTAGCATAGTCATAATTGGCGAATTTTTAGTTTTACATTTTAAGATGTTTTTCTCTGCTAACATTTGTCTACACAGTTCTAAAGGTGGTTCTGCGTCTCTGCACGAAGTGGTTCGATAGTGGTTCACTCAAATGCACAATGTTAAGGCTTTATTTTGTAAGACATCCAGCTTCCGTAGTTTTTTTCTTGCTTGCACAGCCATATAACGTGCTGCCATAGTCTATAATTGATCTTATATATGCTTTGTAGAAAGTTAGTGCAGTTTGAGGGTTAAATACTTAATAAACATCAGGTACATAGCTTCAAACAAACAAAATGTAACTTCAATATATCAATCTGACGATGCTTGTTTTTAGTTAAACAAAAACGTATTTTTGAATAAATAGTGGAAGTTTCATTTAACCGTTTAGTTATTTACTGTTCTTTAAATCTATTACTTCAATGCGATAGCCTGGCAAATATGAGATTCTTTGCAAAAGATCTAAAAAAGTCGTAGTGGAAGATGCTAACGCCACCTCATAAACATCTAATATAATCTAGCGTAATGATGGTATCATTATTATGCTGTATTAAATGTCTTCACAATTGTTAACTTAACTGAATTCCTAAAAAAACTATTGACTTAGTCTTCTAAAAGATTTAAGTTTATTATTATAGACAGTTCAATTACGAGAAATGTCGAAAAAAGGATTTAAGATCGTACTCAAAGATTATTGTTCTCTTCGCAATAATGAAAACGTTACAAATTAAAACAATATATTAGAAACGTACCGAACGGGAAGTTTTAATCTCGATAAAGACATTATTACATTGTTATACTTCTACGGATCGTTTTTTATATAAGACTTTACCACTTGCATTTTAAGATCGTAGATAATTGTCTACTCGATGAGTATTTCTCTCACGTAATTCCGTCACGTGCCAATAGCTCAACAAATGTAGAATTTTGGATCTAATGTGCGAAGTTAAAATTTTAAGCGATTCGTTGAATTTAAATTAATTTAGATTAATAGAGGGATATTACTGTGACAAATCATGTGCGGCGTTATTACCGCAGACGTTATATTGACAGTTGAGCATGCGCAGAATGAGTTCGGTAATCCCGTTAGCGCATCACGTTATTTACGGCAGAACACCTGCGCTAATCTACTTTGCACTGAAACGGAAAGATCCTTTTGAGGTTAACTTGTAGATAGTCGTTTATTTTATGAATTGAAGTGTTGGTATTTTTTTCCGTAATATTATACTTATAAATAATCTTTTCATTCCAAAAAATGTCCTCTACAAAATATTGTGCAAAATCACTTGCATTACTGCTTCTAATGTCTTATCCATGTTCAGAAGATCCTCAGAAAATAAGCGTGGAACAGGGCAAACATAACCAATGCAAAGCACACTGCTTTTAGAGGTTAGTTCTTTTAGAGGTTAGTTACTCCAATACTGAGTAAATAACACACCGCATGCGCTAACGGAATTTTCAATATCTCTGTAATGAGTTTTGATCAATGTTTTAAAAATATTCAATCTGTAACTAGAGTCTGTGCTACCGGTTTTTTTACAATCTAGTTACAGTTAGTACCTACTTTAACATTTGGAAATGCACAAAGAATGCCAAGGCAAAAACTCAAGTCGTAGATGGGGTTGTTCGAATTAAAAACAAAATGATTTTATGGGGCACCAAACGGGTCACCCCCTAGCACTCAAGTAATAATGTACTTTCTATCCTTCCAAAGGGATACAGAACCACACATAATATGTCCAAAAGTTTGGAATATTTAGAAATAATATATCTACGCTAATGGTTTTTTAAACACTCTTGTTGATATTTATTTTATTTAATTAATTTGGATGCTTTCACATTATTCCAATTCTTGTTTAAATTTCATTTGAGCTATTTAAAAATTCCCAGAGACATGATATCATATTTTAATAGGTCTAGAGTAATTGCTTTGTTACAACAGGGCTTTAGTCAAAGTGATATCGCGAATGTTGTTAGTGTTACTCAGGGTGCTGTATCAAAAATTAAAAAAAAAATTCCAAGATACAAATGATGTGAAGGATCGTCTCAGAAGTGACAGAAGTCGATGTACAACAGCAGCACAAGACCGGCAGATAACATTGATAGCTCGAAGAAATCGACAGGAATCTACAAGTGGCATATCCAGAGAAATTGCTAGACTTGAAGGACTGAATATCTCAAGGCAAACAATTACTCGAAGATTAAAGGCGGTAAATTTGTATCGCAAAAAACTCTACGTGTTCCCAGATTAACCTATTAACAAAAAATTGTAAGATTGCAATGGGCTCAAGAAATGTTACACCATGGTCCTAATTGGAATTACGTGATGTTCTCTGATGAATCAAGAATTGGCTTGGTTTCTGATTCGCGAAGAACGCTAGTTTGGAGGGCCCCAGGACGACAAGCCCGATTAAAAACAGCCCAACCACTTGTTCCATTTGAAGGTGGGAGTATTATGGTTTGGAGTGGTATTATGAGGGGTATACGGACGCCTCTCCTGGTTTTGGAGAGAAGAATCACTGGTGCTGTGTACATCGAGGAAGTTTTAAATCCTTTGTGCGTCTATTCCGGGGGGCGGTAGGTGATGGATTTGTGTTTATGCATGACAATGCACCTTCACATCGAACAGCTGAGTACAAAATTTTTTGGAAGAAGAAGGAATATCCACATCAAGATGGCCATCAAATTCCCCTGACATGAACGTCATTGAACATGCCTGAGACATTCACACTTTTTAAAAAATGTACTGTGATTTTGTAACATTAAAACTTCATTTTTTTATATTTTGAATATTGGTAATGTAATAGCAAAAACAATTTTTGTTGTAATTTGCGTGCTTTCACCAAATTCATCAGTTTAATACTTCTTAAAAAATGAGTTGGCTGTTTCTCGCAATGCCATATCGAATTATGAGAAAACATCTTAATCAAGATGGACTATTAAAAGCGAAAAACCTTCACTGGCCAAGAATATAAAGTTGCAAGACTACGTTTTACTAGGAATCATTAAAACTGACATTAATATTTGGAAAAGTGTTCTCAGATGAGACCAGAGGCAGTCCCGCTTTAAATTACATATACAGGGTGTGATTAGTGTGAGGAAACTCAATAGATATGTTATAGTAAAGAATATAAAAAAAAGTTATTGATAAAAATTGTAGGCAACTTTAAACTTCACATTTTAAAATTAGTTACAATCTTACAGGGTGTTCCATGAGATGGTGGCACACCAAATTTATGTTTTTTTAAATGGAACACCCTGTATTTTATTTTAAATTCGAAATCTGCATCACTTTCACATCACAACAATGTAAAGTTTTATTATGTTATACCGGGTATTTAAAAAGTTATAACCAATATTACCTGAAAATCGTATCAAGTTTAACTCCCTGTATAATTAAAAAGGAGTATAGGAGCATTGATCTATTGCAACCATAGTTTTTTAATAATTGTTAAAAATAATAAAACATATTCGTTTTCATAATATTAGTTAAATTAAATACAGGGTAAGTCAAAATGTAAGTACATTATTTTCTTGGTAATTTTAAATAGAACACCTTGTATTTTATATTACTATCGAAAAGTACTCTTCAAATTTTATTTGGTACTCCCTAGACCTAAAGTTATCAGTTTTCCAGATATTTTTATTTTTTTATCAAAGTATTAATTCGGTAGATATTTTAACGTTTACCAATAATTATTGTGATTTGGCCATGATTGGTTTGTCAGAAGCTGACAGTTTGACATTATTGTTTATTAATTCAAAAACGAAATAGCATAACAGAAAAGAAAATTTATTTCAAAGAAAATTTATAAAAAATAACCGACGGAATTTAAGAACAGTAATTTTAACTTATCTTAATTAAGTAAAGTGTTCAAAATGACCTCCCAAATTATAGTAAGGAGTACTTCATAAAATTTGATCAATGATATTAGTACTTTTCGATAGTGGTATAAAATATCAAGAAAATAATGTACTTGCATTTTGATTTACCCTGTATTTGTTTTAACGAATATTATTAAACGAATATCTTTTATAATTTTTAACAATTATTAAAAATCCAGCAATAGATTTGCAATGAAAAATGCTCCTATACTTCTTTTTAATTATACAGGGAGTTAAACTTGACACGATTTTCAGGTAATATTGGTTATAACTTTTTAAATACCCGGTATAACATAATAAAACTTTACATTGTTGTGATGTGGAAGTGATGCAGATTTCGAATTTAAAATAAAATACAGGGTGTTCCATTTAAAAAAAAAACATAAGTTTGGTGTGCCACCATCTTATGGAACACCTTGTAACATTGTAACTAATTTTAAAATGTGGAGTTTAAATCTGCTTACAATTTTTGTCAATAACTTTTTTTGGAATTTTTACTATAACAGATCTACTGAGCTTCCTCACACTAATCAATCACCCTGTATATCATGCTGATCTTTACAATAACTTAATATCTTTCTGTTACAATTACGTCTTATCTATGTATAAAATGAAGACTCAATCAAAGTAAACAGTTTAATAGTGGTGAACTTCCAAGATTTATTTGGTCATTAACTACTCAAAATTGTTGATCTGCTAGATGTCTTTTTATTTCAAGTTCTTCGAGGAAATCTTAATTTTGTTTTTTATCACAAATATGTAATATTTGAATGTCATTGGTGTGTATGATCAAGAACGTGTTTTGCATAGTTTGACTTATCTGGTTGTTGTAATCTATATGCTCTTTAGTGTTCATTGAATCTTATTTTAAAATTTCTTTGAGTTTGACCTACATATACAGCATTACATTTTGGACAATTAATTTTGTAAACAGATTTTTTTAATTTAGGTAATTTTATTTTTACGTTTAACAATTTTGTACCAACATTATTGTCTAATTTGAATGAAATTAATGCAGATGTTGCCAAAGGTATTATTTTTGAAATTGTGTTAGCAATGTTTTTACAATATGTAGTATTTTTAATTTTTTTAGTTTGTTGAGGGAATATTAGTTGTAGTGACATTTTCTGTTCTTTCTTATTAATTAATTTATTTATCAAATGTATTGGATAGCCATTAGATGTAGCTATTTGTTTTATAATCTCAATTATTTCTTATTATTTACATACTTGGTCTAGCCTTAATACTACTTAATCAACATCAGGTACCTAGCTACAATCAAAGTAACTTTAATATGTCAATCTTAATATTTTGCGTATAAATAGTGAAAGTTTAATTCAACCGTTTACTTGTTTACTGTTCTTATTAAGATGGATAAGTAAAGGTTAGTACAAAAAAATTCAGTACAATAATCAGTTGAAAAACTTTAATTTATGTTTATGTTTTCTCTGTGTAGTTGACTTCTTGCGAATTTGAAGCATTAGTAATAAAAAATTACTCCATATAAAGTATTTACTTCCTGATTTCTTTCAAAAACGATTGTTTTCCTTAAGTTTAGGGTTCAGATTCGGTTGGAAAACCTGGAAAAGTCAGGTAAAATTAAAATTAACCTAAAAATTTTTAATGGGCTCAAAAACGGCAGAGAAAAGTAAACAAATTTACTGTTACGCAATTAAGAGGAAAAATATTTAACATGCTTGTGTCGATATTAAGCTCATAAATTATAACCTTTTAGACAGGTCCATTAACATTTGCTTCATTCAAACGGTAATGTAAAAAAATCATTTAAATGTTTTTCTAGGGCAGCACAATCATTCAGTAAATATTTGTAGATGTACTAAAAAGTGAAAATTTGAAATGCAAAGTGACATAAACGTTTTGAAAAAGTTCTATGCAGTGGGAAGATGTTTTGGTATATTTCCAAGTCGAGGAACTCCTATTGTTAGACGAATTTTGATTGGAATTTTAATTATATTTAGCTTATTTTTCTGCTATCTTCAATGGATCAATTTTTCTAATTTAGGAACGAACCTAAAAGTACCTTATCAAATAAAATTGGTATATTCATTTTCTATAGGAATTAACGATGCTTTTCATCTATTTTGTTTAATATTACAAGTGAGAAATTCTTGGAATGTTCTTTTTGAAAAAGTTTTTAATCTAGAAGGATATTTTGAGAAAGAGTATATCAATATGTTTTGGTATACGTTAAAGTTATTACCGCTTATTGCAATCATAATTTCTATAATATGCGTAAGCAGTTTGTTTACTGTAACCTCAACTTTGTATACTCTACCTTTTACGACTTTTTTGCATTTGGAAATGTTTTTTGTAATTACAACTATTTGGCAAATAACGTCAATATTATCAAAGAGATATATTTATTTGAAGAACAAAATACGGGTTATGGTTTCCCAAAACTGTTTTCATTACAGAAATTTTCAAGAACTTGATAGATCAAAATGGTGTTTGACTTATTTACACGAAATTTCGACACAAGTGAATTTTATTTTTGGAAAATTGTTATTTTTGATATTTACTGCAGCGTTTTTCAACATATTATGGTTTTTATATTTATCCTTTTCTATTTCGTATTACAAAGATTTTAATTTCTTTATTGGCATGTATTATTCTAGCATATTCATCAGTTTAATGGAGTCAGTAAGTATAGACTTTAGTATTTTATTTATTTATTGTTAAATATTAAAATAAAATAAATAAAGGTTCTGTTAGAAGTGTTAGTAAAATTTGTTTTTGTTTGTTTTAGATTTTTTGTTTAACAATTATTTTTTCCTGCGATAGAGTTCAAAAAACAGCAAAGGATTTGATACAGACGTATGTTTATACGCATGCTTCTACAAATGACCCCAATATTTTGGTTTTGGCAGATTTAGCGATAGACCTCATGCCAAAATTTACAGCTGCGGGATTCTTCGAGATAAACCAACGGTTATTACCTACTTTTATTTCATTGTTGTCCACCTATTTAATAATCGTATTACAATTTAAATGTTCCTAATTGTAGATGAAGTTTTTTTGCATATACCTTTGGCCGTACAGCATCTAAGTTAATGCAATATTCCTTCCACAATTGCTGCTATTGTTACAAGTTCAAAACGTTAAGTTGAATTTCTTGGTTTTACGAATTAAATTTGAAACTGTTTATCTTTATTAAATAATGTTTTATTCAAATAAATAAACTTTATTATTATTTAATTATTTATTGTGTTGAATAAGTAAAATAAACGAGACCTTAACCAAAAAGATTAAATACCTAGTTAGTTATTAAGCTACAATTTTGTTAATTACTTAAACGACCTTGAACTTGAACTTTTGATATTTTTATGAAATTAATTTAAAAGGTCAATTTTGTGAAAACGACAGATTGTCGAGAGTATCTTGTTTTTTTTGGGTTAACTAAAAAGGTTGAATGGTTAATTTGTTTGAGTTGTCGACTCACGAAATCTTCGGATATTAAAGTCATCTTAATTTCATTTTTAATTAACAAAAGCTTCCGCTAAAGTCTGACAGACTACTCTTTGTTTAGAGGATTATTGGAGCTTTAAACCTAAAAGAAAATAAAATTAATAAAACTATTTGGCCACATACCATCAAAGGTTAGTACCAAAAGTATGTGATCACACAATATGTAACCCTTCACTTTATTTTTAGGCCATTTATTTTCTATTTATTCCTCTTCTTCAAAGTCCTTGTTGTCTTTTTGGCATATCTACTACAAATAGGAATCTAGAACTAATATTGGCTCCACCGTTAACTAAAAGCATCACCTGGTGCTATATTGATTGCTCCAGGGCCATTTCCATCATAAAGTGCAGTTTTCTTATAATATATAACCTTGGATATTACTGACCCACTATTCAAACTTGACATTGGGGGATTTTGGTCTACCTCCACCTCAACCAGATGGACTATTAGCTAGGGAATCTGCTTATGTTAGTCATTGTAAGTTAGAGTGGATATACACAAGTAAGATCTTTGTGATTTGCATACTAATTTTCACATTTTTATGATTGTGACCCACTTCCTCATTCTAAAAACAGAAAACCTCTTAGTGGTATGAACTTTTATTATTGATATCTCTTTAGATAATATACTGTCAATATATTGTAAGTGACCAATACTTAACATTAAAAACTTACTTAAAATATAAAACTATTGTACAGCGAATAGTACGTACTACTCGTAAATAATCCAAGTCAATTTACCTATCTGACGATGCTATTCCGATAGCGAAACGGCTGTCATTGAATTTAAAGTATTTATAGAATAAATAGTGGAAGTTAATTCAACCTTTTAGTTGTTTATTGTTCTGAATAAGATGAACTTTCACACAGTAAGGGTTAGTACCATAAATTTCATTAAGTCATCTTCGAGAGAAGAATTAACCCGATTGTATAAGAAGTTACATGAGAAAAGGTGTAAGGCATCCCAAAACATCTGGTTTAACCAAGAATGTCTCAAGAAAAATGTAATACCAAAATATGTAAATATAAAATGTAAAACTCAATCAAAGGAAGCACAAAAAGTAATTAAAAAGGCCCAACAAATGTGGATTAAAGAGGAAAGTAGAAAGTGGTTTAAAATAAGAGATGCTCTAGACATTTACATTAAAACTGTTCATTCAGAATTAACGTTTGCAATGCATTCAGTAGAATTTGACTGCTTAGATGATAAAATTAGAGAACAGGTCAGTATTTTGAAATCCAAGTCAATATTTGTATTTCCTTAAAACAAAGAGATTTTAAATTAATATAAATATATTTAATAATATCAAGCTAGTTATTAATAATATACACTTACCTGTTGCAAAACCCATTTATTTGGATAGAATCTATTATCAACTAAGCAGTTGGTTTGTTACGAATGGTACAACAAATATATTTAGAAAGTACACCCTCAAAATCGTAACACTATCTTTTATATTGATATGGTTTGTACGTAGAGATTAAATCCGAAAATGCATTATAAGTTATTACTGTACCTGTAAGAGCGAAATACCAACAGTTATATTGATTGTACTAACCCTTACTTTTTGGAAGTCCATCTTATTAAGAATAATAAAAACTCTTCGTTTTAACAAAACTTCTACTATTTATTTAAAAAATTGCTTTTTTAAATAAATAATGGAAGTTTTGTTAAAACGAAGAGTTTTTATTACTCTTACCAACAGTTATGTTGAATTGTATTCTCACAGACAAACAGGCAGCTTTAAAGGCTCTGGGTTATTTTTCTTATGAGTCAAAGCTAGTCTGGGAATGTAAATAATCCCTTAAGAAACTGGCAAGAAACAAGGTCACCAAATGTGGGTGCCAGGTCACAGAGGGATAATACGTAACTAGGAAACTAAAAGACTCGCAAAAGTCACTGAATGAATACACAATCTAATATCAATCTAAACTAATTCAAAAATCATTTTTTCCAACTCAATTATTTTTCAAAATTTGGTGCTGCGAACCTCGCTTCGCTCGGCACGCAGTGATTCATTTATTATAATACCAAATCAATTTTAACTAATTTGTAGATATATTAACTGAACGTGCAAAATGCCTTCTCGAAATGAGCATAAAAGATAAGTATAAAATTTACCGTAGGTCTTCTCACTTCGCAATGGCATTTGATGTAACATCTCAAAATAATGGGAAAAAAAACCCGAAATAATTTTTTTAAAAACAAAAATAAATTTAACTTCAATATGCCAATCTGACGATGCTTATTGTAGCGAAACAGCTGTCATTGCATTTAAAAAATAATTTTTTAAATAAAAGTTTTGTTATAAAGTTTAATGTTCTTAGCAAGATGAACTTCCACATAGTAAGGATGGATACTATAAATACAAATAACTTTATTATATCATTATTAGATTGTCATATTGTTTTGAAGATTACTATTTGATGTTAATTAAGTAGTGTTTAAACTAGACCAAGTCATAAAGCTATTAAATCCTAGATATCCCTAAGAGATTTTCCCTGGTATTTTCTCTCTAAGGTACAATAACTTAATGTATTTGTAGTACGTTCATGTCTTTCCTATATGAATAAAGACCCAAGGAAAGCAAAACGGTTTAATAATGGAGAACTTCTAAGATTTCTTTGCTCACTTAATATTAAAAGTCATCTCGTTGATTGGCAATTAAAAGTTGTAATATTGTTTGTGGTGTAAAAATAAAAAAGATATGATAATTAAATATTATGAAGGATGAAAAGAGCATTAATATTTTTTAAAAAACCATTACCCTTGCAAATAAAGAACAACTATACATTGTAATGGGGTGGGTGAAGCTAGCACCGCCACAATGAAAAAAATAAAAAAAATATGCCAGAATTATGTGCTATTTATGTGCTAATTTTGGGCGACAATAAAAAATTTTGGGCTTTTTTAGCGGTGGAAATATCGACACTTTTGATTGGCGGTGCTAGCTGTCCGGGAGCCAGCACCGCCACTACCGTATCTTCCGCATTTTGGGTCGTAAAAAAAATTTAAGCACATAGGAATTATGTGCTTTTTATAGGCTTTAAGGAGCATGTGAGAAAAAATTATTTTATCATTATTCGGGTAAAAATCAACATACAATATTTTTGGCAAAGGTCATTGCTCTTAAAATAAATCAGCACCAAAATTTTCGTCACGGCACATAATTAACACAAAAAAGCACATAATTCCGTCACAAATTTGTGACGTCACAAGTGCTCGAGTTTGTTCGGCGTGTCTTCGGTACTCGATTCAAAAATAAAATCTTTTGAATGATGGCGAAAAAAAAAGAAAATAAAAATAGTTTTGTTGCAAAACTTATATATATGATCTATCCATTTATCAAAAAAAAATTTCAAAAACCCAAATCTGATGTGCTAAAATAATGTTTTCTTACATGCTCCTTAAAGCACATAAAAAGCATATAATTCTTATGTACTTAGAGTTTTTATTTTTTCTACAACCCAAAGTCCCGGAAATATGATGGTGGCGGTGCTGACTGCTCCTCAGGCAACATCGCCACCATCATATTATCTCCGAAAGATTGTATCTTAGAAAAATTCTAAGCACATGGGAATTATGTAATTTTTATGTGCTAATTATGTGCCGGTACAAAAATTTTTGTGCTGATTTATTTTAAGAGCATTGACCTTTGCCAAAAATGATGTATGTTGATTTTTACCCGAATAATGATAAAATATAATTTTTTCTTACATGGTCCTTAAGCACATAAAAAGCACATAATTCCTATGTACTAAGATTTTTTTATGACCCAAAATGCGGGAGATACTGCCAATCAAAAGTGTCGATATTTCCGCCGCTAAAAAAGCCCAAAATTTTTTATTGTCGCCCAAAATTAGCACATAAATAGCACATAATGTTGGCATATTTTTTTCATTGTGGCGGTGCTAGCTTCACCCACCCACTGTAATGTACATTTTATATTTGTTACTTTTTAAAATACCATTTGTACATTAATGCTCCAGAAATCTTTCATCTAGTAAAAGACTGTTCCATGTTTAATATTTAAAGATTTGTAATGTGTATCATCTTTGACAGTATCTGTTTAACATATTAACAAATTGAGGACTTAAACTAATCAGAAAGAGATTGGTGTCTAACGATGTTAATTAAGGGTCTTCGTTATCTAACAGAAAAAAAAACAAATCTCTATACCTTAATTTGCTAAAGGACTAAATGATTGTTTAAATTGTGTATTGACAAAATGTAAAACAAAAACTGAAGTAATAAAAAACAATCTTATAGAAATAATTTCTACTATTCTAAAACCAAAAAGGTATTATTTATGACAAAAATCAGTAATGAGCTTATACATTTCCTGATTACTGATCAGTTAAAATTCATTATTTTATGTATAGTGTTAGGTATTTATTTCTGTCTTTGTCTCTTTCCTTCCTTCCATCTCATCGTCGCAGGCCACAGAAATGTAAGTGCAAGCACGAGCGTATCATTGGTTTGTTACACACAGACAAATATAAAAAACTCTCAACTTGTAATGATTTTAAAAACTATTTTTCCTTTTTTTTTGTAAAAATGGACCCCAGTAAATATAAAAAAAAAGTGCAAGACTTGCAAGAGTCTTGGTGCAAGACCAAGACCAAGACTGGACCCTGCATGAACAAGACCAAGACCAAGATTGCATATCTGACTGCAAGACCAAGACCAAGACCTTGTATGCAAGACCAAGACCAAGAATAAGCCAGTCTTGGTCTTGCATTTGCTCATCACTAGCGGTAGCAACAGTGACGAATCTGAGGTTGGAGATTAGACGAAAAACAAAAAAAAAATACCATGAATTCGTACATAACAAGTTTAAAAAAAAACAGTTTATTAATAAAAGAGCGTCATATTAGTAATTGTTTATTTATTTCACAATTTAACCTTTTTGATACGAAAAATGTACACTTTTTAACAATATTTTTAACATAAAATGAAACACCAATACCTGAATTCGTTAATAATTATTAAGATCTAGATACACTCTGAAGATAGCATGTAAGTGTACCTCGTTTTGTATTTTTTACATTTATATTATATTCTATTATCAAAAATTTGTAGGTAATGTGTATTTTCTAGTACCCCTGACGATGAGTTTAAGTTTTAATAAAATAAATAAAAATTGTGTATGAATATTTGAATTACTTGTACTTAGAATTTTTCTTTCATTTTTAACCCTCTCAAAAATTAATAAGCACGCCCACGTTTTGCTGTCAACTGGGCCTACTTCTACTCTCGATCATTATTGGTTTTAGTATAAGAGCAGTCCATAACTAATTCAAACGGTATCAAAAGAAATTATTTCATTCACCGTCGTAGTCTAAGACTTTTTTGTATACCCTAATTTTTTATTGGCACACACAAGAGGGATTCAGGATCTGGGGGATGTTGTTTTTACTCCCAGTTGTAAAAACAATATTCTCAATTTGGTCTCAAGTAAGATAAATAAAATTGCAAAATACATTGGATTGCAATAGTAGGACAACACAAAAGCTGATAGTTGTCATATGCATATTTTTTCATAGCCAATCGAAATTACGTCATCGCTGATAGCAGGGATGAAGATTTAACGTTTTATCCCTGTGAAAAGTACAAGGGCCGACAGCCTCTTTTTTCGTACACGCGTTTACATCTCAGAGGAAGTGAAATTAAACTATCAGAAGGAGACGAAAGCACTTTCGACCGAGATATGAAGATAAACAATTTTTTTCACCACTGCAGTGGTCTGTGTTTAGATGTCTTTTAGATCCGTTAAACTAAAACCCCTTTCAAAATTACAATGAGGATTACGGTAAATAGAGACGTATCTTTTACTGGGATATCAGTGAATTGGTTCTTTCTAATGATTTTAGGCAATTATCCTTGAATAAAGGGTAGTGTCATCTGCGTAAACATGAATAGAATTAAATGTAGTAATAAGAAAATAATTGATGTGAAACATAAAAAACTCTTCGCTAATCATAATTCATCATATAAGAGTTGGTAATGCACTTAATAATATTGAGTTTTCAACTGATATTGTTAAACATCATTTACTTAAATTAAAAAATAACTCATCTCCTGGATTGGATCAAATTACACCATTACTTTTGAAAAACTGTTCTGAAGCTCTCGCTTCTCCATTATCACTAATAATGACTTTATCTTTTAACTCTCATATATTACCACGAATCTGGAAAACCGCTGTAGTTACACCCATATTCAAGAAAGGCAATAAGCTTGATCCGAATAATTATCGTCCGATCAGTCTCACTCACATTATATGTAAAGTAATGGAATATATTATTACCAAATCTATTTCGAAATTTCTTGTTGAGCAATCAATTATTCCTCAACAACAACATGGTTTTGTACAAGGTCGGTCAAAATTGACTAATCTTGTCTGGTGTGTTAACGAATGGTCTGTAGCTTTGGATGGGAATCATCCTGTTGATGTCATTTACTTGGACTTTGCTAAAGCATTTGATCGAGTACCAATCAATCTACTGCTATATAAACTTGAACACCTTGGCATCCGTGGAAATCTTTTAGAATGGATTAGCGCTTTTCTGACTGATAGAAAGTTTTGTGTTAGAACTGTAAACTCGTTATCATCCGAACGAGAAGTGTTAAGTGGTGTACCACAGGGATCCGTGTTGGGTCCACTGCTATTTGTACTGTACGCGAGTGATCTTCAATTCTATATTAAATCTAGGTATGCTTTTTACGCAGATGATACCAAAGTATTTTCAAATCCGCTTTCAAATCATGTCATTCTTCAAGATGATTTAAACTCGATTTTTAAATGGTGCACAGATTGGTTGCTACCTCTTAATACAGATAAATGCGTTGTATTACATCTGGGAAAACATAATCCGCGTCTTTCTTACTTTATCGACGGTCAACATCTTGGCAAAGTTAATTCTTATAACGATCTCGGTATTACAATTACGGAAGTCTCAGATGGTCGGAACATATATCAAACATAATAAAAAAGGCTAAAAGTAAGATTTACCTGCTTCGTAAAGTATTCGCGAAAATGTCGTTCCGAACTTCCATTTGTTTATATAAAACGTACATTCGGCCGCTCATAGAATATGGTGGTCCTGTGTGGTGCCCAGAGTTAGTTCGCGACAGAGATGCGTTGAAAAATATTCAGCGTAAAGCTACAAGGCTATCCTACCATCAAAGGAGACCCAATTATTCTCAGAGATTGGCTATGGCTGGATTATCCACCTTTGAAGATTGTCGACTCCGTGGTGATCTTATAATCACTTTCAGAATTTTAAGATTCAACTTCGGCAAATTAAAACATTTGTTTAAGCTGAACAGTGATGAAAGACTTCGGGGGCATGCGTTTAAGTTAAAAAAAAACAGTGAAAACACGTCAACATTTTCTGTGCAACCGCGTTTTCGATGTATGGAACAATTTACCCACTGAGATTATAACGTCTCAGTCCTTAAATATATTTAAAAACAGACTGGACAGATATTTGTTTTCTCACTGACATCTATTTTAAGTATTTTCTTTGTGGATACTGCATCTCGATTGTATTATTGCAGAATTTACTTAATTTTTGTATCTCATTTTTTCTTTACTTTCTCTTATTAATGTATTTTGTCATAATGGGCTTATGGGTTTTCCAACCCCAGCCCTTATTTATTTGTAATAGTAATAGTAATCTTAGCGAAACGGTTGTCATTGTAATTTAAAACAAATTTTTTTCAGTTATGTTCAAAAGAAGAGTTTTTTATTATTCTTAATAAGATGGACTTCCAAAAAGTAAGGATTAGTACAATAAATTTGATGTGAAACAAATAAAATTTGGATAGTACTTATCCCTGGGGGACCACAAAAAACTTTAGAAGAACATTGTATATAACAAAACAGATGATATTTGATTCATTAATAAATTAATTCTAATGATCGACAATAATTATTATAACCGAAGTAAACCATCCATATCTCAAATATGACTAATGGGAAACCAAATGAAAAACCCTATGTCACAAAATTTTATTCTTTATATTGATGGAAAACAATGATTGCAACCAGTTTCGGCCTAACATGGAGGCCATCATTAGTCTATAAAAAAGGTTATTTTAGTGGTGCAAATTAAAAAGAAAAAAAAATCATACCTTAGTGTAAAAATTAATACAAATATAAAGACAAAAATTAAAACATAAAAAATAAATATCAAACATTTTCCAACGAACCAACAGATACAAAATAAATATAAGAACATGTAAATAAAATGTATAAAATTTGTGGTCTAAAATTAACGTTTTATATGTTTTAAAAAGAAATAAAAAGGGTGGTTGATTTCAACATAGACATATAGATATAAAAAAACCTTCCAGTGTAACTGTGGTCTGACCATAACAGAGGACAAGAAGAATAAGTCACAAGAAGAACACAAAAGGTTTGTGAGATTATGTTGACAATAACAATTAAGATTAATTTAAAATTAAGATAAACAACCTAGTAAAATGTACGAAGCTAATTAGTCACATTGGAAAGAAAACAAAACCAATTATTGAAGAAAGTAGACAACAGAAAACAAATAAAGGAAATATGGAAGACAACGTAAAATCTGTTATAAACACATACCATTAAAAGGGGAGACTAAGAAATATGTAAGGATTCTTTGGTCTGAACTGTTCATTCAAATTAAGAATAATAAAAAACTCTTCGTTTGAACGTAACTTCCAAGTTTATTAAAAAAAAATTCAAAAACTTGCAAGTTACGTTGAAACGAAGAGATTTTTATTATTCTTAATAGGATGGACTTCCAAAAAGTAAGAGTTAGTACAATAAATTGTTCATTCAAACATACAACTGCACTGTCCCTTGATGCTTCATTGATCTCTAACATCTCAAGTAAATTCATCCTGGGACCTTTAAAACAATTATGTAACCTAGAATCGTTGAAATTAGAAAAAGTGTAACTTTCAGGAATGATATGGTTGGCAAAGGCAGATGGTGAATTAGGTGGGTCAAAGTAATTTTTAACACGATTGAGATGTTCATCTAAAAAGCGTTCTGACTGACCAATATACACAGCATTCAAGTAATCGCAGTGTAACATATATTCCAGGAGAATGTAAAAAAGAAACAGAGTCTTTAGTGTTGACCAAAAAGGATCTCAAGTTATTGTTGGTTTTAAAACCAAATTCAATATCATATTTCTTAAGAATGTTTCCAAATTTGTAAGAAATAGGACCAAAGAAATATTAGGAACCAACAAAATTAGATGCAGTTTGAGAGGAAGAACCAAGTTGAGAAGAGGCATTAGCAAACCTAACTTTAAATCTATTAAAAAACCTTTTGTATAATGTATTAATAAGAGAAATAGGAAAACCGTTATTGATAGCAATTTGCTTAATAATATTTATTTCATTATTAAAAGCGGAGGAAGATAGGGGAATGTTGAAAGCTCTGTGAAAGAAGCTATTGCCCAGTATGGATGGTTTGAATTATAATTAATTACCATATCAGTAGTGGTAGGTTTTCAATAAATTTCAAATTCAAGCCTATTTGATACCATTATTATCTTGTTCTTTGTTGGATGCAGTTAGTTTGATTAAAGGTCCGAGTGCACATATCCACACTGATCTGCAATAAATAAACCCAAATTAAACAGGACAATAAATTTACGTTTCTTCGTGGGGTCATTTCATTGTCCACCAGAGTCCATATGTGCACGCTGGCCTCAAAAAACAATTAACTTAAAAATGTCGCACTTTATGATATAAACTAAGTAACATTCTAAATGTAGCGTAATGTAAAATTGATGGAAAGTCCAAATTACTAATAGTGTTTACGTTGATTTATTATTTTAATAATGCACCTTTCAACCATAAAAAATATAATCCTTAAAATATTTTGTTTAGTCGCATTTGTATTTTGGAATAGAAATAGGTAAGGTGGCAAAATAAATAAGTAAAAGTCAAGACAATTATTAAATTCTATTATTTGTTTCGAAATGCCTAGTAAAATATGATCTCGAAGTCAAACAAATGTGTGTCGAGCTACCATGCAAACCGCACTGATGACCAACGAGAGACAGAATGGGGGCTCAAAAAAATATGACCAAAGATTGCTTAAAATTAACATACTTCTTTAAACATACTCATAAGTATGGCGTGCCGTTTTGGTATTTAATAATAACATTTAAAAAGCAAGAATAAAAAATAATCTTTAGTTTGAAAAACATAATAGAAATTGCCGATTTAAAATTATGAAATACGTAATAAAAATTCAATTTCCATTATGTATTGAGGTTGCCTAACTATATAAGTGACATATTGTAGCTGAAATGCATTACAGCAAGATAGGCAACCGCAATACATAATAAAAATTGAATTTCAATTATGTATTTCATAATTTTAAATCGACTATTTCTATTATGTTTTTCAAAAGTTCAAGAACTTTTCCAAATGCGAGTTATGTATTTGTCAAGGATCTTCATCAGATATGCATAAGCAAGCCTCTACAGATTTTGGAAAATTAGCGCCTAACGTTCGTACAATCTCGGATGAAGATTTAAGTTTTTTTGGGTCACCTTTGTTAGAAATTAACATGCCGAATTTTTTTTAACCAAATTTAAAATTCTTACAAAAAATATTGTGAACATTAATGCTCATATGGTTTTATAGATTCTGAGACACTGCTTTTGGATAACAAAGTTGTTAAATGAGATGTGTGGTCCCTTGGAAATTTGATTATTTTTGTAATTATTTTGACAACACAATTAAGAAAGTTTTGGAAAAAATTCTTAATATTAAATTCACTACTAGCTCTTGGAATCAGGCTTCCCTTCCAATTATTTTAGGTTGGTTAGATATTCGTGCAGTTTCGAGCGATTCCCCTCCTGCTTTTTTGTCCTCTAATTGTGGTTACTTAACTCTGATTAATCCTAATCCGATACTTACTCCGAATTTGAGGTTAAGTACTTGTCAAGTTTAAAAAAAAATGGGATGTTTTATTTGTGAATTTTAAATATGACTTACTTTTGGTTGGCTAATCAGCATGAAAAATCAGTTCCTCTTGCCGTTTCCAATAAAGAATCCGGAGCCTAGCCAGAGGCTTTACCTTCGCCTCAACTTGGGACCTTACTAGATAAACAAAGTCTCCAAATATTCAGAACAATAAACAACTAAAAGGTTGAATTAACTTCCACTATTTATTCTATAAATACTTTAAATGCAATTACAGCCGTTTCGCTATCGGAATAGCATCGTCAGCGAAACGGCTGTAATTGCATTTAAAGTATTTATAGAATAAATAGTGGAAGTTAATTCAACCTTTTAGTTGTTTATTGTTCTGAATAAGATGAACTTTCACACAGTAAGGGTTAGTACCATAAGTCTCCAAATATCTATAGCTCTTAGACTGCGCTCTTTCATCTGCGATCCTCACAGATACGTTTGTGGCTCTGAAGTAGATAGTTTGGTCTCCATTGTTTTTCATGCGTCAAAAGCGCAGGGAGAACTTACCGCCATAGTTGTCTTAATAATACAGTCAAGAGAGCCTTTCATGCTGTTGAGTTTTCCAGCATATTGGAACCATCAGGGCTATTCCATAATAATGCAATGCTTCCTGATGGAATTACCGTTATACCATGGCAAAAGGGCCAATGTCTCGTCTGGGACTTCACTTGAGCAGACACTATAGCTCCCTGCCATCTTGACGGCACGAACAGATGTGCTGTTTTCGCTTCTAATACTGCAGAAAATGCGAAATATAACAAGTATAAATCCTTTAGTGAGAAATATATTTTCTGTGCTTTCGCTGTTCAAACTCTTAGTGTGGTGAGTGTGGTGACGCCAAAAGACTTATAAATGAATTAGGGCGGTTGCTTATTCATAGCACTGGTACACCCAAAGCCAAGTTTTCTCCAATAAAGTGTCCTCGGCACGGTGACATCTTCCTCCGACTTGTAAGAAGCTTTTTTTAATTACTTTTAATGTTTTTTAATACCTTTTTATTTATGCCTTTATTTAATATTTCATTTTCTTTTTTCTACAGCTGCTATGGAATGTGGTGCTTTTGACACATTTGACAGAACTACAAAGTAACGTATTGCTATCAACTGTGGGAAAAAATCTACCTCACGGGTATTTTCCCACACCACGTACATTTAAATAGGAATTCAGCCGTGAGGTAGATTTTCCCCACAGTTTATAGCTGCTGTTAGCACCAGGAATCTCAATACAAGATTGCAGTAATGTAACAATTAATTACAATATTAATTAAATTAGTTTTTTTTTGTATTAAGTATGTGCCGTTTATTTTATAACCAATAATAATAATAAAATGTTATGAATTCACTTCTTTATTTTTATTATTAATATGCAGCCGTGCAACATGGTGGAAAAGACACTTTTCCACCTTGTTGCACAATATACTATTATTCACTTTTATTCAATGTTATTATTATTTTATTCAATGTTATTTTTTTACATTTTATTTAATAGTCTAAGGGCCGGTTGCATAAAAGCCAATCAACTATTTGATGTCACGTTAAATATTTAACGTGACGTTAAATGCCAGATTGGGTTGCACAAAAATGCTGATCAGTGACTTGACGACACATCAATTTGATGCCACGTTAACTCATGATTATGGTTATTCAACATAAGATCTCTGTTGCATAAAAGCCAATCAAGAGCTAATGTCAAATCAAATCGAATTTGATCAGGCATTATCTTAATCACCGCCGCTCCACTGATTAAGGTACAATCAGGAACTGACAGATGAAAATTCTGTCAAAAATAATTTGAATATTCCTGAAGTTTCGGTGAAAATTGTCGACATATTCAGTTTTTATTTGAATAAGTTTATATAAGGGAGGTAGGTATATGAAACATTGACACTCTCGTTGAATGCTAGAGGAGCTATTAAATTCATTTTGAATTCTCATCCATATTGCTCTCTTTTTACTAATGGATATAGCATCTAATTTTTACACTCCACAATATTCCCGTATCTGAGAAAAAGTGAAAAGAAAGATCACATCTCATATAGGTATGTATGCATCAACTGAAAATATAGGTACCTAGGTTCTTACTTTTTTATAATTTCCGTCAGTAAAGTTTTTTCTCCCTCCGTATAATTTGCTCCCCTTTTTTTTGTAGAAGTCTCCATTTCTCTTTATTATTTTCAATCTCAACGAAACCACAATCAAATCTAACCTATAAAACCACAATCTTGACAAAATCGAGACATGAAACATGAAAATACGAGGATTATTGCACTGTTGTCAGATCTTTCCCTTGATTAGTAAATGAATTGGTTATATAACGTGGAGTAGGTTTTATGCAACGCATTTGATATTTAACGTGACATCAAATTTGATGTGACGTTAGTTAATCACATGATTAATTCTTCTTTATACAACCGGCCCTAAGTGACATATAAATTCAAACACCCAGTTTAAATGATTTTATTTTAATAAAATTTGGTGAATTTATTTATTTTACTGATATAAACAATTGATAGCTTATCAGCCTTATCAGTTGAAGATTCCGGTTTTTATACTGCTTTTTTGAAATCCACTAACAATCCAAAAATGAACATTGTAGCCATACTAAAGATCCAAATTTTGCGGATTGTTCTTTACGATTGATTACGATGCCTAGGGCACCGAACATTACGGTGCCTAGGGTACGGAGACCTGTACGATTTCGGGTTCGGATTTGATAGGGGTCGTGTAGTGGGATGTCGGGAAGCTGGATTTTCTTTTCGGGAAATTACAGTTAGAGTGCAAAGAAGTGTAGACACCGTGGTTAGGTGTTCATCAGACATGGCTTCGAGCAAGGGGCTCTGGGCGCCCCGTAGAACAACAGACCGTGAAGATCGCCGCCTAAGATTATTGGTCTTAGAGAACTGTTTCTTCACTACCAGGTCCATTGCAAATGAATGGTTTGTAGAACACGGAAGACCTAGCATGCCAAGTGTTAACCGACGTTTTGGCCTGTTTTTATACCGACCACACAGGGTCCTCTCTTTAACTCCAGAACACCGACGTAATCGCCTTGAGTGGTGCAGAGAACGGTCACTATGGGATCAGGAATGGAACAGTATTGTCTTTAGTGACGAGTCTCGATGTTGTTTAGGCATGCACGATGGTCGAGCAAAGGTTAGAAGACGACGACGTGGTGAAAGGAGAAATCCACGGTTTTTTGTTGAAATAAGGCATGTTCAGCAAATTGTTGAAGTTAAGGTTTGGGGTACTATAGCTTATGGTTCGAGATCACCTTTAATCTTCATCAGAGGTAACATGAATGCGCAGCGTTATATCCAAGAAGTTCTAGAACCCCATCTTTTACCCTATCTTGACACCCTGGCATTCCTGGTAAATCCAACTTTCCAACAAGATAATGCCCGACCACATGTCGCAAGAGTCACAATAGACTTCTATTGTTACCTTGGCCACCAAGATCTCCCGACTTATCCCCAATTTGCTTATTATGCTTCATTAAGTATTTATACAAAATTTATAAAATAAAAACGAATTTTTATATCACTTAGTATAATAACCACCCAGTGAAATATTTAACTTTGAACAGTATTGATGACAAGTAGAATATATATGACGGTACGAAGTTCGCCCAGTAAGTTAGTTTATTATAATTCATATTTATTTTTACTGATTTCTGTTGCGCTCTCTCTGAATTCATTGCTATGGGATTTTGAGTGACTAATAATTTGTCATGTCAACATTTTTTATTTTAGTTCAAAAGCTTCAATTATAAACAATTTTCGTTTCATCTCTAAAAAAATATATATACATAGTTAATGTAATACCTTTTTTAATTATGTTGATAAAAATTGGTACAGTAATGCTTCCAACCTATTTTTATGAATGCATATTCCAATAATTTGCATATTCCACAACGGTTTGCCAGACGAGAGACGCGTTTTATTATTTTTGAAAATTTCACCCTTTGAAGCTCGATTTTGATCCTATCAGCACGTTTTGCATTGTTAGCGTATGCACATATCGTAGTAATAACCAAACCTGCGAACACAAAGGCATTGCCGTAAGGTTAATTTTATGGTATTTTAAAACAGCCGAAAATAAATTTGTCATAAAGCTGTTGTTTCTAAAAAAGTATACATTATTTCATGTTCATTTTATTTTCATTTAATGTGTGGAAAATTTGCAGTATATTTAATACAGTGTGCTTTAAATAAATTTTGTTTGCTGTCAAATCTCTACAATTCTACAGGATGTTAATGTTTCTACTCAATGAGTAAAATCCGTAATTATCTTTCACACTACCTCATTTAAACTTACAGAACTAGATATTGCGAAATTGTCCCATCCTATCCATAAAGCTGAAGCTATAAATTTGCAAATATTTTTAAAATTTACCTTCATTCATGTTTTAACTTTTACCTAAATATATTCGGCAAATGAATAATTGGACATCCTTGTATTTTTGCCGCTCCCTGTATACTCTGTTTTATTTAAGTGATAATAATTCAATACTTTATACCAAGCAGCTCTATTTTGAATTATTTTTCTTCGCATACTTCGAAAGCTATTAGTCTATGTCTATATCAACATATCAAAAAATATTATGACTCGTTATAAGTATCTCAAATATATAAAGCTCTTTAGCAAGGAAAATCCGTTGTTTGTCTTGACGATAGTGATGACATGTTAAAGAAAATACAGTGATCAATCTTTTATGCCGAGGCCACACAGAGCGCTACATATGTATCGCTTAGGGTGTCCGTTATTTACTGATTTGATTTTTGAGTTTGCGACGCCCCTAAAATTTTTAGTGTATGACCCAAACAAAAAAATATCGAACCTATATAAGCCCTTAATATTGATATTATAAACCGTACCACAAAGGCGATTGATTTCCCATTTAAATAACATGGAGTTTTTGAAATTTTTGCCATCAATTTTGATACATGGAAATACATGGAAACTAAACGATGTGCATAACTATTATACAAGGCTAGCATATTTGGCGCCCAACGTGTGAAAAATGCAGTATTAAAGAATGTTTTATTGGCTGGTCTGTAAAAAAAAATTGGTCGTCGATGGTTTGGTTATTAAGTATGTAGGAGGCAGTCTTTTGATGATGGGGGTTAATATGACTGGAAAATACAAGTCGTATCCTTGTTCCTCCTTAATATAAATGGCATCTACCCTCTGAATTCGTTGATATATTTGCCGAAGTAAAAGTAAGAAAAGAAAGAACATTTCATTTTCTGGTTAGCTAACAAAAAAAATAATTATGCTAATTTTTATTTGAAATATTGGCAATAGAAATAAACAAATATCTATAATATTACTTATTATTTTTAAACTGTACAATATTTAAACCAAAATTATTAAAAAAAGACTAGGTAAAAAAATCTACGCAAATAGGGTGCGCTGTCTAGTATATTGGCACAAGTGCAATAGTACGTACGTAGATATAGCTCTGGAAATAGAAGTGCAAGCATTTGCATATTTTGACCACAAAATACTGTTAACAAATACCGTTGACACTGTTAAGCTGAATACGGCCCTCTCCTACCACGTAAGCACCAGTCACGCTTCCCGAATATATAGTGTCCTCACTGCAGGGAGAATCGTCAGGTTTAGGGCGGCTAGGGGATGTCCGCAGGGGGGGTTGTTTCTCCCCTTCTGTGGTCTCTCCTGGTTGACTCCCTTCTGAACAACCTCTCTCTGCGGGGGGTGGATTTTCAGTGCTATGCAGACGATCTGGTTATAATAGTTAAAGGCAAATTTGAAGAGGTTATCTCGGAGATCCTTTAGGATGCCCTAAATATGGTTAACAGTTGGTGTGAGGTGGAACAGTTGTCTGTTAACCCCCGCAAGACTGTTATTGTTCCTTTTACAAAAAGGAGAAAGCTAACTAAGCTTCGCCAACCAATTTTATCTGGCGAAACGATTCACTTTGCGACGGATCATCTTGGATAGTAAACTTACCTGGAACGCCCATGTGAAAAGAACAATAAATAAAGCCAGGACTTCTCTATGGAATCTCAGGAGAATCTGCGGCAAATCTTGGGGAACGAGCCTCAAACAGATTTACTGGATTTATCAAACAGTGATAAAACCAATGATCACGTATGGCTCGGTGGCCTGGGACTACGTCCCAGATGGCTGATACATCACCCTCTTGTAAACAAAAACATACACATTGTATCAGATAGCCAGGGAGCCCTTAAGGCACTGAGCTCCAACCGGCTTAATTCAAAGTTGGTATGGAACTGTATTAAAGCCTTAGAACGTCTTGGTTCCAACAACAGGGTAACTTTGCTCTGGGCACCAGGACATAGCGGAGTGGTGGGTAACGAAAAAGCCGACACTCTTGCCAAAAAAGGAGCAGAGTCTAGATTTATAGGACCTGAACCATTCTTTGGCATTACCAAAAGTACTGCCAAAGATATTATCTCCGGCTCGATAAAGAGGAAAATCCTCATGTACTGGAATGATATCCCAGGACTAATCCATTCGAAGGCTTTCATCTCCAAATCCTCGAAAAATATAACTAAGCAGATTCTAGAGTGGGATAGGAAAGACCTACGCATTCTTATAGGACTGCTTACGGGACACTGTCGTCTAAGATACCACCTGAAGAAAATAGGTCTGAGTCAAACTTCAGACTGCCGCTTCTGCAGTGTGGAAGACGAGACTGCAGAACACATATTATGTTCTTGCTCCGCCCTGGAAAATACTAGGCACCGCATTTTTGGTTTTCCAAAATTGGAGCCTAACGACTTTAAACAGGTCTCGCCGCAGACAACCATTGATTTCGCAAGGAGTATTGGCTTGTATGGCGATTTATAACCCTAGGGGTGAGCCACAATAGACCCAACGGTGGTCGCAGTGTAGGGGTGGTTGAGCGCCCCACTCACATTGAACCTAACGCTTCCCGAAGAAATATCTAGAATTATAAAAATGTTCCTAAATGTTTAATTTAATTTAAACGATTTAAAGTTTGTAGATGTTCTTAATTTTGGATATAAAAATACGGCGTAAGATTGTTAATATTTTTTTATAATAACTAATGTTATTGAGCAAATATTAACGAAAAAGAGTAAAGTAATGTATTTAGTGTTTATAAATATTTTTTTTCTGCTCTTAAAATTGGTCGAAACATGTATTTGTAAAGTTTTTCAATCGGATTTATAAAGTTATTTGAACCTCATCAACATATTGGGTACGGGAGTATTGAACCATGCATTATCATGCATAAATGTTGCCTTGTCTCCAAAAAATGCATGAACATGTGCAGTTAACACCCTATTTTCTATTTATTGTTTGTGCGTATTTTTTAATTAAATACACACATCGGAAAAGTCTAGTATAATTTAAAAAAAAAATTAATAGGTAGAATTAATGTCTGTATGGTTTAAATTACAAGTGGAATGTATGTATTAGTTTAATTTCAAATGATAAATATACCTGTACAAAAAGTAAAACAATCCTGAGATATGGAAAAACTAGAAATGTTTAAATTTTAAATTAATTTTTAATTTGATCATTCTAATAAAGATATTGTGTAGTAACTACATATCGAATATCAATTATTGTGATTTATCATGGAAAGGAGACATTTAACCTTAGACCAAATGAATAAAGCTGTAGCAAATGGGTTTTTCTCAAAGCGTTATCAGTAGATTATGGAACCGTTTTATAGGAACTGATAGTCTGGCCGAGCAACATTCAGGATGGGGAGGCTCTACAATAGCAGCTCCTGAGTTAGTTACGACTTCACAAAGAGCACATTACTTATTTATTGGTCAAGATACAGTGCGAAATCGTCTTTATGAAGTCAACTTGTTCAGTAGATATCTACCTCTGTCTAGAGGTAATCGGGCGTCTAGACTGGAATGGTGTCCAGAATTTCAGAATGGGCCTACTGAAGATTGGGCTACAGTTTTATGCAGTGCCTATTCTAGGTTTGGATTTCAAGCAGACTGTCGTCGAACAAAAGTGTGGCGACGATCTGGAAATGTGGAACAACTAAGACATGTTCAGGAAGTGAGCAGATATAGAGGTGGCACAATCATGGTATGGGGTGGAATAATTATTTAGATACCATTATTCGTCCCATTGTGCACTCATTTGCAGGTGTAGTTGAAAACATCTGCTTAATGCATGATAATGCCCGTCCTCAAACTGCACTTCTTGTGACCAACTGCTTGGAAATCTAAGAATTGAAGTTTTACCATAGCCAGCACAGTCTCCAGACCTTAATTCTATCGAGCATGTATGGGATATGCTTTAACGTAGAATCACTCTAAATATGGGTAACATTTATAGACCAGCTCAATTTCGAGAGCTTCTGAGAGTGGGAGAATATACCTCAAAGTGATACAGAAAATTTTATTTTCAATCAAAAAATACTTTCTTGTATAAGATAAAATCTTGTTTACAAAGTCAGTTTAAATTAAAATTAAGCATAACATAAACCATATATATATATATATATATATATATATATATATAAAATATACAAATATAGTAATATAAAATACAAAAATAAGTAAAATAAAATACAGAAGCAATACAAATAGATCAATCAATACATACATAAAATTTATACAAAGTTATCCAGAAAAAAATCTTCTACACTGTAATAGGCTTTCGAAAGCAATAATTCCTTCGTGCGCATCCGCAGCTTTTTTAAAGAGCTAAATTTTCTTAGTTCTATTGGTAGGTGATTAAAAATTTTCTTACTTAAATAAACAATAGAATTTTTTGTTAATGAAGAATGGGGAATGGGAAGAGGAATCATATACGCTAATCGAGTATTGCACAAAGAAGAAATACGAATGATATTTCTATATTTTTTAAATGCTAAGCAAACAGTTTCCAAAATAAAAAGACATGACAGGGTTAAAATATTATGCTTTAAAAATAATGATTTACATGAAACATCAATTTTAACTTTACACAAATATCGTATAGCCCTTTTTTGGAGAACAAAAGTTTTATTAAACAGTTCTAAAGAGCAACTCCCCCAAAAACAAATACCGTAACGTAAGTGAGATTCAATAAGGGCAAAATATGCATTCCTGGCCGCAGTAAAATTTAAATTTATTGAAATGGCTCTAACAGCATGACAACCTGATGACAATTCATTGCATAGATTTTTAATATGACTATCGAATTTAAGTCTGTGATCTATACAAAGGCCCAAAAACTTATTTTCTAAATTGCACTCAATCTTGAGATTGTCAATAAAAACATTAGATAAATCACATTTAAAGGCTACGATATAAGTTTTTTGAATATTTAATAGCAAATGGTTGGCTTCACACACTACTAATGTTAGCTTCCATATCTACACTATTCTCATTTGTCCATAAAATGGTAGCATCATCGGCAAAAATTGTAAAAGAACCATTTATGTCAAGGTTGACTATATCATTAAAATACAATAAAAATAGAATTGGACCCAACACAGATCCTTGGGGAACGCCACATTGTAATTTACCCTTATCGGAGTGCTCATCGTTATAGTAAACAGCTTGTTGTCTATCAGATAAGTAAGATTGAAACCAATTTAAGACAGTGCCGCGAAAACCGTATTTTTCCAATTTTTTCAACAAAATCATGTGATTAACACAATCAAACGCCTTCGAAAGATCGCAAAAAACAGCAGCTGCTACTTTTCCTTCATTCATCTCCAAATAGATATTTTCCATGAAAGCAAACATTGCATCCGCAGTACTTTTTCATGGTTGAAATCCGAATTGAAGGTTAGAAATTAGGGAATATTTATTAAGAAAATTAAGCATTCTCCTTTTAACCAATTTTTCGACTATCTTAGATAAAGTTGGTAGCAAAGAAATAGGTCTAAAATTGGAAGGAGATTTACGATCTCCTCCCTTATAAAACGGTATCACTGTAGCCGTTTTCATAAAATCACTAAAAACACCAGAGCTGAATGATACATTAATGGCGTCTGCCAGTACTGAAATGACATTGTCAGGCAATTGAGATAAAACTTTAGCTGGAACACCATCCCAACCTGAAGAGTTAATATTTTTTATTGAATTAATTATCTCTTTGATTTCAAAGATATCAGTAGGGATCAAATAGAAAGACTCAGAAACATTTAGATTATATATAAAGGAAAAAGGATCATGACAGAAATTAAATTGCTTAATTAAATTGGGTTCAATGGAACAGTAAAACTAATTAAAATCATTAGCGTTTAGTCCACAACTAACAAATGAAGACGATTTTTCTCTCAAGTCATTCACAATTTTCCATGTTTCTTTCTGTTTATTCTTAGCGTTATTTATTCGTCTGTCATAGTGTAAAAATTTGGCTGCCTTCATAATTGCACGATAAATAAATCGATATTTACTAAAATACGTCAAAAAGGTTACGTCACAGTTACAACATCTTTTAATTAATTCTAGCGAATGCATATTTTTCGCTGATGTTTTTAGTCCTTTGGTCATCCAGCACTGTTTATGTTTACTTTTAAGATGTTTTTCTGGAAATGCAGAATTGAATTTTTGGACTAAAACAGAATGAAAATATTGTAAGGGATCAATATTGTTTAAAACATAAAACCAATTCACCTGATCACATGCTTTCCAAAACCTACCATAATTGTACCTACTATATATTCTTCCCCTTCTCGAAGAAACTTTCTTAAAATTTGCAGAATAAATCTCACATAAGACAGGATCGTGATCGGAGAGACCGTACTGAATGACGCGGCAATTGACGCTGCTAGATTTATAATTTGAGCAAATATAATCTAAAATATTACTATTTCTAGTAGGTTGCTTAACATGCATAGTCAAGTTAAAACTATTTAACAAGTCTGTTAGATTGTTTAAATGAATGCTAGATCTATCTAAAAAGTTTAAATTAACCAAAGATGTAGAGCAGTAATTAACCAACGTGGAGGTCATACTTTATTTTAATTTTGATTTTTCACTTTTTGGAAACATTGTACACATATCTTAAAATTGTAATTAGATTTCATATTTATGAATATTAAACGAATATTATTTCTTTTGCTAAATTAACTCAAGAAAATTGACGTTAATTTTTAAAAATATCCCTAAACTTTTCCGATGTGTGTATATACTGTTGGCGCTTCAAACATTGAGAGTGATTGTAAATAAAAGCGGTTTTGCAAAAAGATCTTTTAATCTTATCCTAAGGATTTTCACAATTTGAATATTATGGTGGATTTATGCAGAAGTTTTAAGTCTTACCCATACAGGAATCCCCAGAGTTGAAGAACGGGCCCATGAATGGGACATTATTGGGAACCCCTTCTTGGAAACCCTATATTGTTCCATGTCCGGGCCATAACTGGGTAATCAGCCTTGGCTATTCCAATGATGTTCCAGGTTTGGGCCCAGACTGAATAACCTAGCCTTGACCAAACCTAGAGTCACCCTAACGTATGCCAAAACTGAATTACCTAGCCTTGGCCAAACCTAGAATCACCCTTACTTGGGCCACGGTTGTGTAGCCTAACCTCGGCCGATGTCTCGTAATCCTAACTTGGTCCAAGACTGAATTACCTAACTTTGGCCAAACCTGGTGTACCCCTTACTTGAACCATGATTGTGTAGCCTAATATCGTCCGTTGTATAATAACCCTAACATGGGCCAAGACTGAATTACCTAGCCTTGGCCAAACCTAGTGTCACCCTAACCTGGGCCACGGTTGTGAATCCTAAAAGAAGTCATTCAAAAATTTTATAGAATATATAGAAAGTTTATTACTTATATAAGAAAAAATTATAATAAAACTTACCTACTCATGTGAAGTGTAAATGTGTTCTTTTCAACGTAAATAACTTAAAAATTGCAGTAACCCTTCTACATATTTAAATATTTTGAATGCATTCAAATATATTAAAAATTACCCATAACTTTAAATTAATAGGTACCTATTTAATAAAAGATAAAACACAAACAAAAAGTCTGAATTCCTAGTTTTCGTTTGTTAAATAGTTTTATTTTTAATTCCTTATTATTTATTTTTATGTTTATTTTCTATTGGTACCTAAGCTTTTCCTAATATTATTTTATTTATTGCATTATATTTATCTAGACTAGACGATATAAAACAAGACAGAATATATATGTATCTAAAACGGCCCATACACGATGCAATTTGTTGTACAACAAATCGTGCGATATATGTCTGTCAAACCGTTTGAAAGAAAATTGGTACGTGTGTGGGGTAGTCGTTCGACAAATCGTAAGGCGCGGTCGAATCGTTTGGTAGTTCAGCTTGCTTAAAAATCTGTTGTACAACTCAGTTGGATATTCGACGGATTTGAGCGTGTGTGGGTATTCGCCGATTTGTCGTACAATTTTAATTCAAAAGTATTTGTACTTCAAGAGAAAAATGAATAATAATTAAGAATTTTTAAAGGACTTTATCTAAATATACAAAAATCAACACTGTTTATGGGATGTAAAATCCAATTATTATTCCAACAAACATAAACGAAATGCAAGCTATGAAATTTTGGTAATTATTTACAAGAGCTACTTCTGGCCAATTTTCGAAATTTTTACAAAAATAGTTTAATTATAATCTACAAATCATGAATTGAGTATTCATTTAGTGCGCTCAAGCATATTTTTTTCAAAATTAATTTTTAAAGTTGGAACTGAGTAGCTCTTGTAAATAATTACCCGTAGCTCATTTAATGAATTAATTTGCGAATTTTTATATCAATTTTTGCACCAAACTTTTTTCTTCTTTTTATTAATTTTTTTATTATTTTCATCAGAAAGTAATGCAACAATTGCACCAGCTATTGCTTTTTTTTATCAACTGACATGTTCAAGAACTTTGAATACACTAACTTGTTGTACAACAAATCGCTTGAAATGTTTTAACGTCTGTGGGCAAAATTCTTTACGATCTGTCTATACGATTTTCAATGCGATCTGTTGTACAACCGTTTGTACAACAAATTGCATCGTGTATGGGCCGTTTTATACAAGTCAAGTCAAGTCGACAGCAACAAAAAAACTGTCGATCGTTCCTGTTCGTGCAAAGTTCGTGTGAGAGAGAATAAGGGGTGTAACTTTACATCAAGGTCGTGCAGGTGGTGTGTGTTCTTTAGCACTTTCTAACGTTTGTTGTAGGTAGTTTATAGTTAAATTTAGTACATGCATTATATGTTTATGAATAGTAAAGTGATAATTTTTATAAATATTTAAAATGTCGGATGCACCAAAACTTTATGCAGTTGTTGAATTCAATGAAATCATTGACGGCAAAAAAGCGGTAGAATTTGTTCCGATTTCTTGGTTAACCTCTAATGAAACACTGTGTTTTTGGCCGCCTAAAAACTTCGTACATAAGTTGAGGGATTTGGTTAAGAGTCAATCTGATGCTGATGATACTTGGGATACATATACGATTGAGGTTCTCACTAAAGCAAGTAAGTAAAACTATAAATGAATTCCTTTTTTTTAATATTATTTTTCATTACTTTCTAATTACCTAACTTTTTAATTCTTATAGAATACTAATGTTTCAAATTTAGTATTTGGATTTATATCTAGTACATTGTTTTATTTTATGCAAGAATTAACTTTATTTCAATATATTTTCATAAATTTCTTTAAAGCAAAACCTTTACACATTTACTTCCATCTAGGTAGAATATAAAATGTAAATTTAGTTAAAGTTTTATTTTTTAATGTTCCTAGGTACTTTCACAGTAAGGGTTAGTACAATAATAATTGCATATTTCTCGTTATTTATTATTTATAAGTAATTTAAAAAATAATTCAAATATTGTTTGTTAAATATTATTGTTATTTACAGATCGATGTTTTTCAAATGATTACGGCTGTATCCACTGATTGTGAACATGACGTTAATTAGATAATAGGAAAACTAATAAAAAAAATATCCAGCTACAGTATACCGGGTTCGGAAAAAAATCAAGGGTGTTGCAAAAAGGAGTTTTAAAGAAACAGAATCTTTCAATCTTATGGAAAGTAAGTTAATAGTAGGTATATTATATATTAATCTTCATTTAACTGTTTATTTTTCCAGAATTTCTCTTGGCTAAATATCAATGCTTCAAAGAAAAACTGGAGATAACCAGCTGGGTGAGTCGCTATTTATCTGGTGCCAAGGATAGGGAAGGCGGCAGAGCTCAACGAGGAAATGTAATCAATCAATAAATTAAATGCATTAAATTTTTTTTACAAATTACAAATAAACGCATTTATATTCATATGACTGTTTATTAATTAAATATCTTTGTGAAATTTATTGTAGAGACCCTCGCATAATATATGGGTTGATTCTCGGCAGTCGAACATGGGCCAGAATTGAAATTTAGCTTGAACCATTTCTGGTAGCCGTGCATAGCCCAGTTGTGGTACGTAACAATGGGCCAATTGTGGCAACCAAAAATGGCACAGTTTTGATCACCTAGTCTGAGCCAAGACAGGTTTACATGCTTGGGACAGTCTTGAATGGTAAGCATGGCCCAGACCTGGTTACCATCCATGGGCCAATTATAATAACCAACTCGGGCTCCCTGTTATCATTCCAGGCTTTTACCAACGTTGGGCCAAAATGGGTTTCCAAGCATGGGCCAGTGATAGACAGCATTGCGCCAATCATGACCCATGCCTGGCCCCGCCGTATTATCCTGTATGGGTAGTCGTAAATCATAAGTTTTATGTAATAAGTCATAAGAAAGTTCAATCATTGATTTTCAATTAAAATGTTTATACACTTGGTCGTAAGTCTTAAGTTTTAGTCTTGAGTCTTAAAAGTTGGCCAACATTCATCTCTTATGACTAAAACTTATGATAAATTCAATCTGCGCATGTCTGTTAACAATTGCATTTCAAAAGAAATTCAAAACAACATAACCTCGTACCTAGTCGTATCTTGTTTTGTGCCATTTTAGGAAGTTTTTTCATTTATTTGAATTTCAATATAAAATAGGTAGGTACCAAAATGGAAATAGATGACGGCCAGTTAATAGAACTGGTGAGGCAGTTCTCAATACTTTACGACATAAAGCATGCCGACTTCCGAAATAATGAACAAAAAAACAATGCTTGGAAAACAATTAGTGAAGTGATGAATGCATCAGGTGAAGTAATGTGTGTTTAAAATTAATATTTTATATACAATATCTTGAATATTTTATAACCGCAGAATTAATGTGAATGCGCGAAACTGGCCAATGAATGGGAGTCTTCTTATGATGTGACATTTCTGCATAAATGCAATGGATTTATCTTAAGACTTAAGACTTATTACATAAAACTTATGATTTACGACTAAGACTTAAAACTTCTGCATAAATCTACCATTATTTTTTGGAGGGAACTAAAAAAAAAGATTTTGTCTTTCGGGAAAAGAATTCCATTAGTAGAAAAACGGATTTCTATTTATTTTTATTTAAACTTGTCAATCAATGTACACATGTTTATAATACAAAGTATTAAAAGTCAAGTGGGAAATAGTGATAAAAAGTTTACCGCCAACATTATAGTCTTTTTACAATTTACGCGCGTTAGTTTTAATAATTATTCCATCATTTTGACCCTTAAACATAACTGTTTTCAATGTCCTGAAGATGGCCGTCATCAACTAGTCGCCGATTTTTGTTCATCTTAATGTTAATAAAAATTTTGTGAAATTGACTGTGGGTTTTTTATTTAGTTTTAATCATTTAACTAAAGTCAGACTAATAGATCTCAAATTATAATTTTTAAAAATTCTTGTGATAATCCTTCCCATAAGTAAATTAACGAAAGTGTTAGAGGAAGTGAATAAACTCGAGCTGATCTACTACAAATTATCATCACTATAAAATATTTTTTTGTTTCAGTGCCACTGTACATATCACCGTGTCCGATGTCAATGAATATGCTCCAACATTTTCAGAACCAAGCTACGTCCGTCAAGTGGACGAAGGCAGAATTTATAGTGAAATTGTCCGGGTGGAAGCTACCGATAGAGACTGTACTCCGAAGTTTGGAGATGTCTGCAAATACGAAATCCTCACATCCGACCAGCCCTTCGTTATTGACATGGATGGTGTTATTAAGTAAGTTCAGTTCAACTTTTAGCGATATGAAATTTGTTCGACTTATCACCCTTATACGAGGGTTGTCTGAAAAGTTTCCGACCTCAACATGAAGATGACAGCACTCGTAAACAAAAGTTGGGGAATGTGTTTGCGCATGCTTTGAAAGGTACCCACAAAAATTTCAGCCATTTTGGACGCGCAGTTGTTGTTTGAATATCATTTGAGTGAGTCGATGTGTGTGTTTTTATGAAAATGGAAAAAATCGAGTATCGAGCTGTCATTAAATATTTGTTTTTGAAAGACAATACGCCTACGCAAATCGAGGCCTCCGCACCATCATTTACCACCGTGAAATTTTGGGCTGCTGAATTTAAACGTGGCCGTACCAGCTTGGGCGACGATGAACGTTCGGGGCGTCCAAATGGTGTTAGACAACCGTCGAATTAAAATTTGAGAGATAGCAGAGGCTATAAACATGTCCAAGGAACGTGTTTGTCACATATTGAATCAAGATTTAGGCATGAGAAAGCTGTCCGCGCGTTTGGTGCCGCGTTTGTTCACTTTGGACCAAAAAAGTGTTCGAATGAACATTTTCAACTCTCTGTTGGCGCAGTTTAGGCGCAATAAATCACAGTTTTGGCGCCGATTAATTACTGTAGATGAAACTTGGATACACCATTATACTCCAGAAACAAAAACACAGTCAAAACAATGGACTGCAAAGGGGGAATCGGCTCCAAAAAAGCAAAGGTTGTTCCTTCGGCTGGGAAAGTGATGACAACTGTTTTCTGGGATAGTCATGGAGTTATCTTAATCGATTATCTTTAAAAAGGTAAAACCATTACAGGAGCATATTACGCATCATTACTTGATAAGCAGAAATTACGGAAAAACGGCCACATTTGGAGAAAAAAAGAATTTTGTTTCACCAAGACAATGCGCCGTCTCACACCTCAGCGGTTGTCATGGCGAAAATCCACGAATTACGGTTTGAACTGCTTGACCACCCTCCTTACTCACCAGATCTAGCCCCAAGCGAATTTTTCTGTTCCTTAAGCTAAAAGTTGCGCTCGGAGGACAGAGATTTTCGTCGAATGAGGAGGCCATCACCTTCGTAAACAACTATTTTGCAGAGAAGGACGCCGAGTACTATTTGGAGGGGTTGAAGAGATGGGATCATCACTGGGAGACGTGTATAGACTTACAAGAAGACTACGTAGAAAAATAAAAATTTATTTGAAGAAAAAATGTCTAGTATCTTTGTTAGGTCGGAAACTTTTCAGACAACCCTCGTACACCCTTTAAAATTAGTATTTTTGGTGCAATATATTGTAACGATATTTTTATTTTGTACAATTTTTTAAATTTAATTCATACAGCTGTTTTCATCTTAGGAGTCGATTTACGCCGTCTAACATGAGATATTTGCAATTAAAAATTATATTTTTTGTTTATGTATCATGGAAAAAAGTGGGAAAATGGCAAGATTTAATTTTTTTTCTTTAAGGAATTTCACCGCTTCATAAAAAATTAGTAAAATGAAAAAATGTTTATGTTTGCGCCTAATGCTTTATTTCAGTGTTTCCCAAATCTACTCGATGGGATTAGAAACACAAAAATAGGGGAGAAGTCTCAGTATGGTGGGTCCATAGTTTTCAACAATACGTTTTAGCAACATGTAAGTTTGGCCCTGAAGCATTCAATTTCTTCCTTTTAATTGTAGGAATCTCATTGCTTTTGCAACAGTAGTATATTGGTTTTTTTCAATGATTTTATCAGATAGACATTTAAAGGTTTATCCACTACTAATACATAATGAACTTATAATACGTCTGTTTACTTGATCTTAATAGTACCCATTATTCACGGGTTTCTAAATTTAGCTTTAGTATTACATTCTTTTGCTACAAACCATCGGTTTTAAAATTTAATCGTGTAAACCACTAACTGTTTTCAATTCAGTTTTGTACATTTAAAAAAAAATAAATGAAAAATCCTGGTCGTCCATGCGATTTGAACCCGGGGTCGTCGTCGCCGCGGCAAAACTCACTAAGTCCACTTTTGTCAAAATTGGTCAAAATATCAATCTTCATAGTCTGCCACAAATACCTAAGTCCTAGAAAGTACGTATATAGTTGGTTGCGTATAAACTAAAATTCCAAAATAGTAGGCACTAAATTCTCAGAAATGACTGTGACGTTTTTGCCTTAATCTGCCTCTTGCAGTGGCGTACGGAAATTATACTAAACAGATGTGGAAAAATTAATTATTTAAAAACTATATCCACAAATAAGAATTAAATTACATTATATTAATTATATAAAAAAATATACACTGTGTCCACGGATGGAGTTGCTAAGAGGAGAAAAACCTTTATTATTAATTTTATGACAAAGTTATTGTTATAAAAAATTTGCATCCTTTGGAAATAAGATTGACATAAAAAAATCTGAGATCGGATGTACAGGGTGTTAGCAAAGTAATAAAACGTGAAAATGTTTCATGAGAAAAGTAGGCACCATTATTATTATTAATGCAGCCGTGTGCATGAGATTTCGATTTCAGACCTACGTTTATTGGACTAAAACCACTACCACCACAAAAAGTTTAAAATTACTTACAGTATTGTATTATTCATTATCATCTGAAGAAAACTCGTCGGATGATGAGCAACTATCGCGATCGCTACTATTCAAAGTAATAATCAATGGTTCAATTGCAATGTCCATTCTAGTGTCGAGATCCCACATTTTGTCCTCTTCTTTTGTCGCATGTCTAATGCATTTTTTTCCATGACTCGGGTGTGACATTTTCTATCGCAGTAGCTAGTAGGCCTTTTACCTCATTCATTTTAAAAGTTAAGTTTTCCCTCGCCACTTGGTTTTTTATTTGAGCCCATATTAGCTCGATCGGGTTTAGCTCACAATGGTAATGAGTGAGGAGGTGTACAATTATGGTCCTCTCACGAGCCATTTCGTCGACAACATATTTCTTCAACTGAGGTATATGTTCCCTTGCAATATTGAGTAATTGTACTTTTAACATATTATCGTCGAATGGTAAATTTTTTCAGATAGTCAGTTAATGATATCAGCTTTTCGCCAGGCAGTTGTAGGTGACCGCTCCATTTGTCTGCTGTGGTAGGAGGCATTGTCCATGACGACGACAGAGTTTGGTTCAAGGTTTGGTATAATCTTTAAAAACCAACTTTCGAACTTTTGCGCGTCCATTTCCTCGTGGTAGTCGCTAGTTTTCTTGGACTCGAAGAGTAACAAGCCGTTTTCCAAAAACCCGAATCGCTGCCTATATGAGTTATTATGAGCCTCCGTCCTTTGCCAGCTGGCGCTTTTAATCCTGTTGAGAGGCCTTCAATAAAAGCTTGACGGCAACTTTTTATTTCTAAATCTTGCCATACCTTTGAAACAGTATGGCCTTGATTCAACCAAGTCTCATCTAAATAGTAAATCTTTTTACCTTCACGACGATACTCTCGGATTTTTTTCAAGTAATTTCTCCGCCACAAAACAATTTCTTCTCTTTCTATAAGAGCACTTTTCCTACCTCTTTTCATAAATTTAATGTTCATTTGCTTTAATGTGCGCAATAAAACACGTCGTGATATTTTGGGCATCGATTCATCGGAACTTATTTCGGCTGCGACTTTTTTAAAGTTGGGATTTCATTTCGGAAAAAGAACGAATGGAATTTCCTACGAATAGCATATTTGGTGCAATCATCAAGCTGAATTTGTTTTCTTCCTCTAGTTTCAATGTCTTTAGATACATTATCACATTTACCTTCATTTTCTTTAAATGTTTTAAGAATTCTGTGAACACTTCTCGTCGACACTTTCGTTAAATCACTACACAGATTAACTACGTCATTATGCAACATATTCTCATTCCGTTCACGGAGCCCACAATACACATTGTATATAATAGTTTTTTCTCCTTCGGATAAATATGGACGTCTGCGTTTACTTTGACTGCTTTCACTTTCCATATTGCTCACAGTTCACAGCACAAAATTAAACTGATTTATAATGATATTTCCCTTGTTTCAGTCCTTAAACAGATCCCTTGGTTTTTACCTGATCTGATATGAAATTACCTTTTTTTTTACTGTTAATCGTTTTCCTAGAAATGTACCTGCCTAATTATTTGACGTCTACTACATTATTACTTCTTACGAATGGATTAAATGGATTAACTGTATAAAAAGTGTATTATTCCTCTTTTATGTTTATCTAGGGTAGGTATTATACAAAAATATCATTATTTATTATATTATTGAAAAGGGTATTTCCAATTTTAGAATTTTTACAACAGAAATTCCAAAACTGTCATCAGTGTTGAAACAGACCTAATTCGTTATAACTGTATTATAATAACAGATCAAAGAAAAAAAAATAATATTTACATTACGTATTATTCAACGAATGTTACGCTCATGAATGTTAACCTAACCGTGCTCAGCTGATGAAGCAATATTTATATCTCTCTCTATCTTACGGCAAATTTAATCTACCTCTCTTTTTTCCGCCCCACAAACGTCTCTGTGTACGCAACGTTGCCATTTATAAATTTTAGTCGCAGAATATAATTCAAATTTTTTTATATTTAATAAACATTGATGTTGTTGAATATATTTCATTAGCAGGAAGTTTCTTTAATATTTAATATTTTTTAGTATTTAGTATTTAATGAATAAAACACGTTGTCCGTTATTCTATGACCATTTAGTTGCGTGTGAAGAAGATGATAAAATATATAGAAACCCAACCTGACAACAATGTTTACGTTTTAATTCAATAATATTTCTGAGAATTTAGTGCCTACTATTATGGAATTTTAGTATAGCACTGAATATAACTAAGTCTGAAATTACCATTTTGTTGTCAGGCAAAAGCTTCGAGCATATATACTGACGTAGAGACAGCAAGCATAGCGATTGTTTTGTGTCAGAGGGGAAACAGTCGGACACTACAGCCAGTGTCGTACCATTTTTAGGGGGGTTTGAAATTAATACCTTTAAAATACATTTTAAAACTTGTAACATAATATTTTTTAGACTTGAATTTAAGTAGTGGTATTAAATAACTATTTACATAGAGTCATAAAATATTTTATAAAATAAGGAGTAAAATTTGTTGAATAAAATTCCACAATATTATCGAGTTTTTCAGTATTCTTAATATAGTAAAATTTTACATTTTATTTATTATAAATACATTTAACAGTCAGGATTGAAAGAATCACTATAATAATTGAACTTTTTATAAAAAAATGGTCAGTCTCAATAATTAGATACATATTCTTAATATAATAACACCTTCTAAGGAGAGGATCGTCAGAAGTCTCCTGTGAGGTTTGTAGAGAGGGAGGAAAAGTGAAGGTTGAAATAATAGGCAAAAAAAATTATGTAGAGCTTTATTTTAAAGCATATAAACTATCAAATACCTAAATTCTATTGATTTTTGAATAAAATCGTCTTTGTTAATAGGTTTCTAACTATATTTTGCTTAGAATCTTTTAGTTTAAAAGCTTCATGGTGGATTCATAGCTTAAAATGATGCTTTAAAATAAGTTTTATAATTTGAATGGGATGATCACTAAATATATCTGAACAATGTGAAATAGCTGCACAAAAAACCGAATCGGGTAAATTCCTCATGGCACCCATAACTAACAACGTTAAAACATCTTTATATTTTGGATTAAATAAATTTTCTTTTATTAAAAAAAATATTTCTCAGCTGTTTTACATATATATTAACAACAAACTGAGATGCATTTATCAATAATAGTTTCTGCACTTCTAGTTTTGTTATTTTATTTGATTGAAGAATAACTTAACGTTGCAGTTGATTAAACTTCTTTTCTAAATACTTTCCAGTCTTTGTCCTCACTTTGGCTTGAACAAATCTCCTATAAAGAAATAAATTAAAATGAGCAACTAATACTTTAAGAACTTTCTTTAATAATTATTTGTAAGAGTTCAAAATACTCATATTCACCCATTTTTTGAAAAAATATCTTCATCTGGGTTACTAGTAAACCCTGATGGCAATGCACCTGGAATTAGTCTAGCTTTTCCTTAAAATTTATTTTGGTTTATTTGGTGTATAAATTACTTTAATTTCAAATGTAAGAGACGCTAATGAATACTTACTTGTGAAACGACCTTGATGATCCCTTTTCATATTTATATTTACAAATGATACAAACTATCACCATCTTTCAAATTTTTATCACTAAACTAATATATACTCAAATTAAGTTAAAAAAATACAAAAATGTCTTTCCAAACACTATTAAATTGCAAAAATAACTCGACATGCAATGGTGGCCAAAACAAATTGACAATAATGACAATTCGACTTGACGAGCAAATTCAAAACGGACCAATGAGATTGCTGAACACTATATGACATTTATTTTTTCCCCTTGACAAAACAAAGTTCATTTGGACGCTGTCTCTACGTCAGTATATGCTCGAAGGGCAAAAGTCACTAACTGAACTAATGATGTTTGCCTGATTACGATGCGACAGTGTCAGTGTGTCAATTATCTGCCTTTAATTTATGTATTTATGAAGGGGCTCCTCCAAATAATGCACAGTGTTTTACTTGGTGCGAGAGGTACCAAGTCTTGAGATTGCGACATGTTTGTATCGCTATTTAAAAAACCTTCCCGGTAGAGTCACCGCAAATGTCATTTTTTTTTCGATACTTGTGGGGGAAAAAATAGGAATCAGTTTGTCATCGCAATGCTGTATTATTTTGTTTATTCGTTATCTGACCACAATATTACTGTGTTGGAGCAGAAGTTTCTAGAGTCAGGACATACTATGATGGAATGCGACAGCATGCATAGCGCCATCGAAAGGGAAAAGAGGTATATGTAGCAGTACACATGCTGCATGACGGGAAAAATATTACTAAAACATTACTAGACATGCACAAGTGCAATGGTATTTTCCTTGAGTTTAATAATGATGAATTTTAGACAACACTTACAACTAAGATGTTAGTTTTCTCGAATCTGTTATGGACTTAGTGAGATCTGCCGTGACGACGACGATATACACTAAGCCATCGGCACCCTTACCTATATGTGTTGGTCTGAAACATTTTAGAAACCGAAACAAATTTAACTCAAACCTATCAACGTTATTGTTTGCGTGCATAGGTTTATCATTGTTTTAATATTATTTGCCAAACTGTGTTAAAAAACAAATGTAAACCGAACGAATCAGTGTACATGTACAAGTGTACAAATAATTCAAATATTTTAAGTCATAAAAACATTAGTTTTGGTATGAATTCTACACCTTCTACACCACAGATAAACTTCACCAATTGTTCTGATATTACAATGGGGAAGTCTCCTATATTTTTTTTATTGTTTTAATTAATTCTTAATAGTTAATAAACTAAGGTTTAATTCATTAAACTGTCAAATTATTAATAATTTTCGAAATATTCCTTTATAAAGTAGTGGTTTTTAAAATTTAAAGCGTTGTGTACGCTTTTAACGAATCGGCAACAGCGCACTAACTGCGAAGTGGTAGAAGGTCAATAGACATCCAATACGCTTGCGCTTGGTTTTGTTTGTTTGTGTTTGGAGCTGTGTTTTGGTTTGGTTAGGTTGTATTTTTTGTGTTTTATATCATTTTATTAATTTATTTAGATAAAAATGAAAAAGTGTTTCGTACCTAATTGCTTAAATACGAGTGAAAACTCTAAAAAACTATTTTTATTTGTTCCGAGGCGTCCAGACATAAGAAAACTTTGGTTTGATGCAGTGGGTTTAAAATGCACCAAAACTATTAGACACTGTTGTGAAGATCATTTTAATGTAAGTACTAATTTACTGTCTGTATCTATGTAGCTATTTTTTTTTATTATTATTATTATCATAAATATTAGATAAACGCACATGCTTTTATTGTTGCTTACATTTTTAATATATCTTTATTTCTTTTTCAGCTAAAAACGGACTCAGTGGACTACCAGTTTTATAAAAGAACAAAAAAGAATCCCACCCTTAAGAAACTTAGCATTGTTCCTTATTTACATATAACAACACCTAAATTAATTTCAAGTGATGAGGAATCAAATGAATCAATTGAACCCTGTGATAAAACCTTGGTGCAAAATGAACCATCTGTTGTAATGAGCCTACAAAGTTCAACTTCATCATCTTCTTTACCTTTGGACACATCTTATGAAGTAGAAGAAACTTATTCATCCAGTCATTCTAGTCCACCATCAAGTAGTAGTGATCTTAAAGAACTTAGTGCTAAGAGAGAGATTATAGCAATAAACATGCATCCACGTTTTTACTTAAGCCTAACAAATGATGTTTATTTTTTAGTTAAGCTTATATTTGCTAAAGTAAATATCATAGAAAGGGATATTTTAATTATTTTTAAAAAAATTAGGCTCAACGATGCTTTCTTTAGATTAGGAATAGACTTTGGGTTAAGCAAATCCCAAATAAACAAAATATTTTGTAAAAGTTTACCCATAGTGGAAAGCGTAATGAAACCCTTTGTATTCTGGCCAAGCAGATACCAAATTTTAAAATGTTTGCCAATTCCATTTAGATTTAAGTATTCAAAAGTGGTTTCGATAATAGATTGCTTTGAAATATCTATTGAGAAACCTGCCAATCCAGTCCACCAATCAATGACTTGGTCAGATTACAAGAATGCTAACACAATTAAATATTTAGTTTCATCAACACCCAATGGTTTCATAAACTTTATATCTGAAGGATTTGGTGGGCGAGCATCTGACTTAATCATTACAGAAAATTGTGGTTACTTAAATGTATTGCCCAATTTTTGTGAGGTTCTTGCTGATAGGGGTTTTAAAAATTTAGCACCTTTATTGGCCCAAAAAAATGTAACATTAATAAGGCCAGCTTCCATTATCAACAAGGAACAATTAACAACAGCTCAAATCAAAGAAAGCCGAAGTATTGCAGCCCTTAGAATTCACATCGAAAGGATAATCAGTCGGATAAGAGAGTTTGCTTTACTAGGACCCCATTCTCAAGTAGACATTCACTTTTTAAGAAATCTTAATGCTTGTGTTAATATTGCAGCAGGCATTATAAATTTACAACCGGCCCTTATAAAATTATAATTAATAAATACATTTATATCAAATTTTGAATACTTTATTTCATCTCCAAACTAATTTAACATACTCAACAAATGATACTGAAGTATCATTTTAATCACAAATCATAGAGAAAAACAAATTTGAAAGTTATTTGTTATACAAACATTTGGTTACAAAAGGTTTACAATTTGCAATAGTAAGTCAATAGTTTATAAAATGATAGTACTCATGAGGTATCATACATAATACAATAGATTGAAATAAAATAGTAAAGAAACAACCAAGTGTTTGTATAATTATTTGTTTCAATAAACACAAACTTTTAATTTCTCTCCATATGTAATTCATACTTAAAGTATTATTTTCAAAATATTTGCTTTTCTCTATGATTTGTGATTAAAATGATACTAAATCTTTTTGTTTTTGAGCTTAAGAAAAATCTTTTAGGACTCATAAAATAATTTTTAATTGTGGTACTACTTTCACACTTACCGTCTCTTTTGCATACCATGAATTTCTTTTATTTACAGCCTGATGATTGTCTGATGTAGACTGAAACTATTTGCCTTTGCTTTGTAATAATAAAGAATTTGTGGTTTGATTCTGAGTTTTATTTATTCAATTTACAATTTGGGAAACTTATCAAATACATATTTTTTCCAAAAATTAGTTGCTTCATCCATAATATTGTTTAATTTATTTTCATTAAAATCATAATAAAAAATATATACCCTTTGGTTTGTTTCAAATTTGGGGTCTGCTATCACAAACATACTTTTTTAATTTTTTACAAAACTTCATTTGAAGTAGCAGCTGTGCTTCATACTTGGGGAGGATTTTGTTATCTTTGATGAATGTTTTGATGTCTTGTTTTGGACATTTCACTTCTATAACAAATTCCTCTGAAATACCATCAGGAGATGCACCAAAGATTGGAAAATCTGGATTCAAAATAAGTCCACTTCTTCTAATTTTTAAAGTTTTAATACTTTCCACTACTTTTAAAACACTTTCTTCCAATCTTAAGCCTCGTTCCATTGATTCAGTAGGATTAAATTTTGAAGCTCCAAAAATGTTTTCAACAAGAGATCCATCACTAGTTTTACATTTACTAACTTCATATAATCTTGAAGCAGTAATCCTACCAAATCGAAGTTCATACCAAAGTTTATTTTTAGATTGGTCTCTGGTCTTCTCCTCGGCTTCAAGGCATTCTTCTTTAGTCATATTTGCCATACAATAGTTTATGAAGGAATCTGCACTTTGGGTAAAGTTACCATTTTGGTATTGAAGTACTAGCTGGTACAATGATAGCTTTGAAAATGGTAGTTCCTTCTGCATATTTAGCAATGTACAGTCGGCATTGGTAATTTGTATTTTAAATGCATCTAAAACAGAAGAATTTTGTGGCTTTTCTTCCAAATTACAAATATCTGAAAGTTTTAAAAACTTAAGTGATGTGCCACATTTTGAAAGCTCAGACTTCTTCCAGTAACACAGGGTTTCTGTTGTAGATGGTTCCTCACTTCTGCGATGCAACCAAAACAAAAAAGAAATAGCATGTTTGCATCCTCCTTGTGCGGAAATGCAGTCTTCACAAACACATTCAGTTATTTCATTTACTTCCGTATTGATCTTGATATTGATCTTGTAGCACTAAAAATTTAAAAAGGTTAAAGAAACTCTTTTAAATAAAAAGAATTAACTTACCGAAGTTGTTTTTGACCACTTGACTCTACACTGTGGTACCTTGAATTATTTGAAAAATATAGTGCAATCATGTCGGCCAAGACACTAGGAAGATTGCCTGAATCAGCTTTTTGAAAACCGTCAAGCACTTTTGGAGGAGCCATTAACTTAATACTAAAAGATAAACATTATTTATATGCACAACAATTAAAAACAAATACTTACCACAATAATATTTAAATGAAGTAATAAATTTAAAGTTTATAAATATATATATATATACTGTCCAAGATAATAAATTCACTAATAAAATATAAAAAAAAGCACAAAACCAAAACACCACCAAATGACAAATGTAAGGTAATATCAAAACAAACATTAACCAATCTGGTTTTCGTCTTTATCTCCTGTATAATTTGTGGCCTGAGCTGCTAGAACCATTCAGCCAAGTTCCTTGTCTCTGTAGGAGACCGTCTAATATTATCAGAGCAAAACATTATAAATTTAAAATAATATTGCAGCAGAGTGTTTTATATTATAATAAAAATGCAATATTAGTATGACTATGAGTTGATTTTTATAGTAATGATCCATAAATAAAGTAAATATTATTTGCGCGGTTGCCACATTTATAAACAAGTACACAACGCTTTAAAAATTAAATACCCGAGTTTAATTATCAATTTTTTCAAAGAAAATATGTAAATTAAGAACTAAAAATTTGGTAATAGGGTTATTTTGGTACTTTCTTTTCATAACGGTAAATGATTTTTTGATATTCGATAGGAGGAGACTTCCCCATTATCAAGAATAACAAAAAACTTTTCGTTTTAACGTAACTTCCAAGTTTATTTGAAAAAATCTGACGATGCCAATCTTAGCGAAACGGCCGTTATTGTGATTTAAAACCTAATTTTTTCAAATAAACTTGGAAGTTACGTTAAAACGAAGAGTTTTTTTATTATTCTTAATAAGATTGACTTCCAAAAAGTATAAGGTATATAAGGTATATAAGTACAATAAATTTATTTACAATTATCAGTAAGTACAATTAAATAGTATCATATTGTGATATTTTTTGGTCTAAGAGTCGATTTAATAATAATAATAATAAATGACTTTATTGCTTCAGTACAGTATACATAATAATATTTTATAATACTAACATGAGCAAAAGGCGACGTTCGTTCTTTGATGTAGTTCCTACACGGTCCTACAAAAAAGCGCGCTCTTCCACGCAACCTATACGATATGAAATATGAATTCTTATAATTTAAAACAATCACCATATTACATGCAAATTAAAATTATTAAAATTATACAAAAATTATACAAACATGTAAATATAGAAATATAACAAAATATATATAAAATATATGATCACATCCTATAATAAATGTAAAACAATACAAAAAAAAAAACAAAAAACAAAGACAAATAAACATACAAAGCCCAACCAGATCTGCATTAACATTAAAATTTATAACTTATTTGTTTCTTAAAAGTATAAGGAGAGTTAATTAAAAAGGATTTTGGAACCAAGTTATACAATTTGGTTGTTACATATGAAAAGCTTGATTTATATAAGGAAGTATTATGCTTAGGAATTAAATTATTAAATTAAATTATTTTTGAACCTGACGTTTATGTTGTGCGATTCTGACCTTTTTTTTATTTTGTTGTAAAGGTAACATGGTTTTTGGGTTAGTAGGATTTTATGAATAAATACGTAGGCGTGTAATAGTCTTCTTTTTTCAAGGTTTAACCAGCCTAAAGAAATTAGATGGCTTGAAGTTGGGTTACGGCGTCTAATGCCACATATTAATCGGACACAGGCGTTTTGAATTCTTTGAAGACGATTTTTATTAAATTGTGATAACGCTGGACCATAAATAACATCTCCGTAAGTAAGCTGAGATAAAACTAAACCTTCACATAAAACAGTTTTTGAATGTTTGCTAAGTATTTTCCGAAATGAGTATATTAGTTTCAAATTTCCGAATGATTTTCTCACAATCGAGTTTACATGTTGAGAAAAGGTAAGATCTTCATCGATATAAAACCCCAGATTTTTTTCACATGTGGAAAAATCGAGATTTTTGGATTCTAATTTAACTACTAATCCACTCCTTACTCGGGATTTGGCTGACTGTCGACCAAACAGCATGGCCTTGGTTTTTACTGGATTTATAGAAAGACAAAATTTTTTAGATACTTCCAAAATATTACTCAGATCCTCGTTAATCATTCTAATTGCTTCATCTGACCCCGTATCTTTAAAGTCCAGGTAAAGTTGTGTATCGTCGGCGTAGAGGTGGTAATTCATATATTTAAGATGGGTATATAACTGAGAGGTGTATATTGAGAAAAGAAGTGGCCCTAAATTTGAACCGTGAGGTACACCTCGATTAGATGGAATTAAGTTGGAAGTTGTTTTTAAGAGATGGACTCTTTGCATTCTGTCACCTAAATAAGATTGTAAGAAATCTGTAGCACCTCTATCAAAGCCCAAATAATGGCAGAGGGATAAAAGCATAGAATGACTAATTGTGTCAAATGCCTTGGAATAATCCATAAGTACTAGAATACAAAGCCTGTTATTGTCAATATATGAATAAATATCATCTAGTACCTTTAACATAGCAGTTGTACAGCTATAATGTGACCGGAAGCCTGATTGATTTAAGGGTAGAATTTTAAAATCAGATGTGTAAATTCGTATTTGTTCTTCCATTATCTTTTCCAAGACCTTCGATAGTGTACATAAAATGCTAATGGGTCTTAGGTCAGCATAGTTAACGACATTCGAAGTTTTAGGCAGAGGTATAACCTTTGACTGTTTCCATAGAGCAGGAAATACTGAGTTTTTAATGCAAAAGTTAAAAATGTGGGTTAAATAAGGCAAAATATAGGGACAGCAATGTAGAATCATAATAATATTGATATTATCAGGGCCAGTAGCATTTGATTTTATAGAAAAAAGTTTTTCATATATTTTAAACTCATCAACTGTATTAAAATTGAAGTAAAGTACAGTAAAGTATCCGTTAGTTATTGGTTCCCTAAACTTAAAGGTCACCTGTACGCAGTTTATTTTTATTCAGCGTATTTTATTCATTCAGCACTTACTGAATACCCAGTACTTACTGAATACCCAGCACTTACTGAATACCCAGCACTTACTGAATACTCAGCACTATAGTAGATAAGGCAGTAGTGTATTTTCTGTGGTTTGTGTGACTCTACTAATGAGTTCTATAGTTTTTTTTGACAGATGATTTTACTCTGCATCAGATGTGTATCTTGTTTGGTTTTTTCGATATTTTAAAAGAATTTCAGAAGTTTTTAGTTAAATCTGTGGGTGAACAAAACCTGTTGCAGATGCAGAATCGGATTGTTTCTAAAAAATTTCATTGTTACCGTTGTTAGAAATGGTTTTCTAACAGGTAGTTTACAATAAAATATCTTTCAGATTGATGTAAAAGTCTTTCTTCTATGAAGGCTAAAGTTTGTACAATCGAATTTTTTGTTAGACGAAATTTATGAAAAAATGCAGTTTAAGTTGTCCCATTGGTGAAATCTGTTTTGGCAAGTATAAGGTCGGGGATCGTTAATATGGTCACGAAAAAGATTTATGTCAATAGCATCCATTTGAAAAAAATTAAAAATTAAATAAATATATTTTTGTTTTAATTATAGCATTTTTTAAAGCTGCTCTGCATAAATGAATAATAACGTATTGTATCACATATTTCTTACAATAATAGTATATTGTGTAAAATTGTGAATTGCAACTTTTCACACTCGTGAGAAATTAGCATTTGCGCACGTGTTGCACACTGTACTTTTCCTACGACCACCATCCAAAACGACCACCATCCAGAAAACAAACAAACGATCGTGTTGCACACGATACTTTTTTATGAGCACTTTTTCTAACATGGCATAGCTTTTGGCGGTGAAAATTTCTGCATTTCATTTAAATAAATTACTAAAGATCGTATATAAAGATTTATTAAATATTACAGTAGGTAACAAATTTACGTTTTAAGAAACGTATTTTAAATTTAACTTTCCTTGCATGGGATTTTTCACTTAAAATTATAATGAACTGTAAAATGGGAACAGTTCTGGATCTTTATCCCTGGTGTTGGTGTTTCCGACAAGTTTTCGGTTATTGTTAATAAGTCATTCGTAGCTGATGTTGAGGGAACAGGAACAGAATCAAATTTCTGTAATGATTCATCGACTCTACTAGATAACGAGATTGACAACTTGCTGCAGGTATTTATTTTGGGTATGCCTAATGTCACTTTGGCTATGCTTTATGTTACTTTGGCTATGCCTTATGTCACTTTTCCCACAACTTTTGTTGCTATGAGAAATTGCTGATTTTGAGTACTGTAACCAATGTGCAAAATAGTGTTTTGGATGGTGGTCGTAGGAAAAGTAATTTTTCTGAAACTTTTGTACAGAGGAGAATGAAAAGAAATATATGTGTGAATACCAATTACTTGTGTTCTTTTTATTTTTGAGAAATATCATAATAAAAGTTTCAAGAGCAGTTGGTCTATTCTCTAATGTCGAACAAAATATTCCGAATACGACATTTGTCGATAAATATTGTCGTATAAATTGAAATTGTGGTATTCTTGATTAGTTTCTATATTTGGTTAAATAGAAGGAACTGGCAACACCGATTTAACGATTGTCAAATATGTTCTATGCCAATGTAGAATGTGAGTCTTGGTTTTGAAAGTTTAATTTGCATTTTCGTGGTATCTGCTATGTTCTTTCTACAAAAATATCTGAAAATCTACCAAAAAAAACTATTAAATAATTAAATTTATGGTACTAACCCGTACTGTGTGAAAGTTCATCTTATTCAGAACAATAAACAACTAAAAGGTTGAATTAACTTCCACTATTTATTCTATAAATACTTTAAATGCAATGACAGCCGTTTCGGCTGGAAGTTGATTCAACCTTTTAGTTGTTTATTGTTCTGTATTAAATAATTATTGCTTGAGTGTTTTGACATAACAAAATTATAAATTTAGCAAGTAACAAAATTTTCGCAATCAACATAAATTGTCCACTGCTTTTGACCATTTTACAATTTTTCTATCAAAAATTTGCGGAGACATCTCAGAATGAGGATATCCAGATTTTTTTCGAAAAAGAGGATTTCTCGCATGCGACAAAATATGTATCTGATCCGAATTGTTTTATGTAAGGCATGAAATAAATTTCTCATGAACATTTATTCAATAATTTTTCTCTTATCCAACGTAGTTTTCAATTTCAAAAGAATCAGCAAATAAAATTATATCTCTAAACCGGCTGGATATCCTTCCGATATGAAATATTTCACTGAACCTTTTCGGAGCTCGGGATTTCATACACAATTCAGAGGTTGATTTTTATGACCTAGATCCAAGGTAAGGGTTTGATGTAGGTCTTTCTCAATAAATTCGTTCTAAATTTTTTTATCGGTCTTCTACGTAAATGTAACTAAAATCACTTAGGTGCACGAGAAACGTAACATCAAACAGAATAGAAAGCAAATATCAATAAAGGATTGAGGTAGACTGGCGGTGATTGTTTCGACGCGAAGTAATTAAATCAGTTAAGACGATAGACATAAACCGATCGACAAAATCCAATAGAGGTCACTTCATCCAGGGTCATTGCAAGATCGTCTCCGATTTTTTTTTTCACTCGTTTAATTTACCCACCAAAGAAAAGGTCGAAACCTGTAATTCCCAAAGTGAGGATACAGGATAAAATTGGGGAAAAAAAATGTTCTTGAATTTTATTCTATAAAATACGTAAGTTATTTTGTTTAAAATAAGACAAAATTATTTTTGTTATATAAAACTTTTAGTTTTTGATTCTACATACTTTTACCTATTTTTCTACATAATTACCTTTTTTAATAATAGTAGAAATAAAACTCGAAGTCAACCCACAATATATCAGCGACATGTTTCGGTTAACAGACTATCATCAGGCTCTTTATTTTAGGCTAGTTTCTTCACGTTGGAGTCCAGCAAATGGCCTTCAAGACTCTAGCGCTTGCCATACATTTCGGTCGGTGGATCGATCTTGAAATTTGTCCTTTGTTACCAGGTAGAAGACAAACTGCGAATTGCGAAGTGTCTTTCCAGGAGTTGTAAATTCTTCTAACTGCACAAACTTCTTTCGGAAGACAGAGGCCTAACCTCATGCGTATTTGATGTTGGCTGGGATGTTGTATTCTAGTTAATAGTCTTTCGGGAGTGTAGAAAATTATTTTCATTGCTCTGTAGTGACTCCAAACCCAGCTCTACCGGTTTGTTAAAATCAGTCATTTTAACAATATGTGACACCTTTCGTTTTTTCTCAACTTTCTTAGGAACGCCCCTGTCTACTCTAGATAATCCTAGTTGAGCGCTACTTTCGTTTAATTTGAATTTCGACAATTACCGCTTACCCGAAAGAATCCGAACAGCAACGCTTCACCCCTTGTCTCAAGTACCGTACCAAACTCTTCGACCTACGAACTCTCTCTTCCTTTTTGACCGTTGAACTGGAACGTCGTTTCGTCTCTATGTTTAAATAAATTATTTAATTAGGCTCTCATGCCATGTTACTATATTCTATGTATCGTTTTCAAATTGTTTCTATCAGTTAAAAAAGTAAAGTCAGTGTGATTAGTGAATTTAAACAGGTAACAAGTTATTTATTACTTTTTCAACCTCATATCGAGTCCGCAAATGGAAGTTTTTACCCGGCGTTGCCAACATTATTTACTGCTATGGAAAAATTGCTTAGATAAAATCTTTCTTAATATTTTAATCTAATGTTTACATAATTTGCATTTGCGCTATTGTACTTTCAGTTAATAATTTAATATGTATCAAGATATTGTACTTTGTGTTCGCGTTTAACAACTCATGCCGCCATGTGCGCGTGTTAACTCGTTCGGAAAAATTGTAAAGGTGTCATTTTATTCCATGTATTCTATATCTGTTTCTAGGAACCTTAAAATACTTTTGTATATAGCTATCAAGCTGTACATTTTGATTGCTTAATTTTAATAAGAAGTTAATTTTAATTTATTAAATTAAGTTTAATTGAGTTCGCCAAACTTTATTTCAAACCCGCATTCCCTGATTACAGGGTGGTCCTTCGAATCCTCAACATTTGTTTATCCCGCGACTAAACATGTGTAGGACCCTTTACTTGAACCTAGCAAAATTTGTTTATGATAGCCTTCTTACACCTTACAGTCCGCTCAGTCTCTCTTCCAATCCTACACACGGTTCCTTCATATGCTGTCATGAATTCTTCAAAGGCAGAGTCTGGATCTTCTCGGATACGGTCCACTCCTTATTCTTTGCTATGGTCTCCTTCGTATGGCACTAGTCGGTTTTAGTGGATCACTTTCAGTCTTCCATTGGGAATCTTATACGATAGATGAGAAAACCCTTTTCTCCTCGTCGGGTTATGCAGCCATACTTTGCCCCCTTCATTGAAACTGCCTTTTGTGGCCTGCGTGTCCTAACGTTTCTTCATTCTGTCGCTAGCAACTTGAAGATTTCCAGATCGACAACCAAATTTCAGGTTGCAAAGAAGTCTCATTTCGCGTCCAAATAAGATTTTGTGAATTTTTTCTCCATTCATAGGAGATCGATAAGCAATTGCAAATAGGGAAAGATACTAGTCCCAATCTCTCTGGTGACTGGAGACTACTTTGGACAGATATTTTCCAATGGTCCTGTTCATTCCCTATGACTGTGGATGGTCTTCTTCATTCCAGCTTGTTACAAATTTCTTTTTTGGTCGCTATGAACTTCCAACGGCACTCCATATCGGCTAATGAACTAATTCACTAATATATCCGTGACAGTTGTAACCTCTTAATTCGGGATCGCCTAAACGTCTACCCATTTTCTAAAATAGTCCATTACAACAAAAATGTATTTACCACCATTTTCGGTTATCGGAAATTGTCCCGCAATGTCTAAAGCAATCCTTTCGAATGGTCTTCCAACATTATATTGTTTTATAGATGCATGCGATGTAGTCCATTACTTCTAAGACAAGTCATACGCTTTTTACACCAGTCCTTTACATCGTCGGAGCTGTTCATACAAAAAAATATTTCACGAACTCGCTGAAGGGTTTTCTTCACTCCCAGATGATTCCACGATGGATGTCTTTGTAACTTTCTTAGTACCTTAGCTACTATTGTTCTCGGGATGACTTTTTGTTCTCAAGGATTCGTTTCAACAGGTCTTCTTCCAGATAGGTTGTCGGATCATTTTCAGGTGAGGATCATTCTCCTGATCTTTGATCCTGGTGGGTGACCATTCTTCGCTGAATGTGAATGTGTGTACGGTCAGCTGGACATGACCTAGCTCGTCACAATTCCAGCATCTAATCTTATTTGGTTTTTTATCTTTCATGCTCTTTATCAAGTTGAAGATCTTATTCAATCTATCTTCATCACATTCTTGTTGAATGGCCATGACTGTTATATTCTGAAGATTTCATATTCCAGAACAGTGTTTAATGCATCGACCACCGTATTGGGATAAGCGAAGCGAAGCGTCTGCTGCATATCAGGGTCACGTAAACCCTCTAGAAGACCTAGAGGCTCATGCTGATGGATAATCAAATCTTACTATTTGGGCGATATTCACTTTATATGCATGAAGAGTTCCATCACTTTTCTGCCTTCGGTTCTTTAGCTGAGATTGGTATAAGTGCTCCAGGTGTTCGTGACCATATCGCATGTTCAACCTGTTCTTCAGCTACTCTATCATCCGTTTCTACAAGGAGTATCGTCTGAAGTAAGTCTTGAAGCGCGATGTTTAAGTTCACTGCTTTTTCCATATCGGACCAATTATTCGTTCCAGCGACTGCCCCAGTTGTAGAGATAATCCAGTTAAGAATGTACATACGAGAGCTTAAAGTTTACAAGCTGTTCAAGTTTACGGAATCTCCAAATTCAAGAGATGCTTCTGGTTTACAGAATCTTCAATTAAAGAGTTGCCTCTAGTTTACTGTATTATATTCCAACTTTCTGAAAATTACCAGTGTCAAACACGTGTTACATTTACTTTTCTGGCACAAAAAGTACAAATCAGCATAGTCCGAAATCTACAGTTAGATGCTAACGTATTTTAATAGATTACAAAAGATACATTTTTACATTAAATTTACTTTTTAATAATCTTACACAATAATCAAAATTCCAGAAATGTACTTTTACCAGCCTTTTATAAAAAATTATCATTAATACTTTTAATTACCATAAAAAGATTCTTTGAATAATAATGAAATATGTTGAAATTCTCATCTGATATAATAAAATATAATATAACTTTCGATATTTTATAAATATCTTAACAAAAAGGAATTATAAAATTGGAAAAAAAACATACCTGTATATGACAGTAAATCAATAGAAGAAATGAGACTGGGAATAATTATTAAAACCTCGATAATGCCAACTCATTAGTACACCTCGTAGTGTAGCTACTTTGAACTTCCAATTATAATTATAGAGACCGAATTCATTATTTTATTATTAAAAATTTTTTATGATAGATGGAGCTAGCGGCACTAATTGAATTTAATATTTAGGATACCAGGTGCTTAAAATGTTAACAGGTACTGTTACATGTATTTCCGTTGAACGTTGGGGCCTCGGGCTAAACTGATGATTTGTTCCGTCTTCGTGCCATGTGTTCTTATTTCTTCAATCATTGTCTCTAGCTCCTGGATCTTAGTCATGACAAAATACAGAGATGTCAGATGGAATTACCATAAATGAAGTAAATGAAGGATATGAGGAAATTATAAATAGTGAAGCATATGTAGGTGATGAGATAGCATCCCCAAATGAGATAAAGGAGATAGTTAGGAAACTAAAAAATAGTAAAGCCCCTGGAGAGGACAACATAACAAACATTATGATAAAAAATTTACCTAGAAAAGCTTTGGTTCAATTATATTATATATTCAATGAATGTTTAAGAAAACAATACTTCCCCAAAAAATGGAAAAATGCAACAATAATTCAATTACAAAAACCAGGAAAAGATCCTAAAAAATCAGACAGTTACAGACCAATTTCATTGACATGCTCTATGGAAAAATTTTAGAGAGAATTATAAACAAAATAGTTACAAAATTCATAGAAAGAAATAATAAAATTCAACAAGAACAATTTGGATTTAGAAGGAAAAGAAACGCAGAGATGCATCTTGCAAGAGTTGTATCAGATGCAAAAATAGGATTTAACCAAAATAAACAAACTGGAATGGCAATTTTGGATATAGGAAAAGCATATGATACTGTTTGGGGGAAAAGACTGATTTATAAAATGAAGGAAATGCAAATACCAAATTATATAACAAAAATAACAAATAACTTTTTAGAAAATAGAACTTTTCAGGTGAAAAAAGAAGACAAAATTTCAAGTATAAAGGAAATACCGGAAGGAATGCCTCAAGGTAGTGTATTGGCTCCTACACTTTTCAATATTTACGTGAGTGACTTACCAAAAGATGAAGGAACGGAAATGGCACTTTATGCAGATGATACTGGAATCTACACAAAAGATAAGAAAGCGGAAAACATAACAAATAAGATAAACAGACATCTAGAAAAAATTACAACTTATATGAAAAAATGGAAAATTAAAGCTAATGAAGCAAAAACACAATTTATAATTTTTAACCAAAAGAAAACACTAGAAAATCACAAGATAAAATTTAATGGACAAGAAATAAAACAAACAGATTCAGTAAAATATTTAGGAATAACTTTGGACAGAAAACTAAATTTCAATGAGCATATAAAAAACACAAGAAGAAAAGTAGAAGTAGCTAGAAAATTTATAGGACCATATATACATAAAACAAACCCTCTAAAAAAGAAATTAAAACAACAAATTTATAACGCGTATATAAGATCGGTAATGTTATATGGAGCACCAATTTGGAATTCTACATCAGATGAAAACATAAAATCTTTAGGAAGAAAAGAAACAAAAATTTACAGATTAATAGAAGGTGCAGACATACAACTAATGCAGAAATTAGAGAAAAGTATGAGTACACGCCGTTGGCAGAAATTATAAAAAATAAAACAGAACACTTTTATAAGAAGACTGTAAAAAGAAACCCGATTATTAATATTTGGTTTTGTTCTCTAACCCCCAAATATAAAAGGCAACCCTCGTACAGTAAAATAATGACTCTCCTAACATTAAATTTATTCCAAAAGTATCAAAAATCCCTTTTCTCTACACTAGATATTGGTGAATTTCTAAAAAACAATGTTTGGTCTATTGTAACATCATATTTTACATTTTGATATTACGAATATTTGATATTGATTAACAATTTTGCATATCTATGTTTATTGCATTTGTATTAAAGAAAAAAATCTACATATTCGTAGTTTTGTGAATCTAATTCATGTTTTGTTTGCAGGAACACCGAACCGCTGGACTATGAACGTTCCCATAACCACATTTTATCGGTCATCGCTTATGATTGTGGGATGCGTCAAAGTTTTCCTGCTCTTGTTACGATCAAAGTGAATAGGGTATGCAGACTCGGTTGGAGGGGACTACCCGAACGAGTGGACTATGCTCCACTGACTGGAAAACAGGAATTGTTCCCATCCGCCAATTTGGAACTGTGCGACGTTCCTTGCAATATTAGAGAATTGAGAACTAGGGTGGATTTAGCCACAAGGTAAGTTAATTATTTTTTAAGAGATGCTCCCTATTATAAAAGAGATGATGGAAATATAAAAATAGTTAAGTGGAGGAATGTCATTCGTCACTTAATTTTGTTGTTAAATTTTATTAAATTGCCTGTAGGTTGGTTTAGCAACTGGAAGAAATAATGCAGAATTTCTTTTTCTGTATTTATGTTTTGTGTTTGGCGAATAAAAAATTTAAATATGATTAAAACATGATATCCTGTTACTTTTCTATTTAAGTTAAAATTTATCTTTTGGATGAGCCCTACCAAAATACATCTTATTCTTAACCAGGATTTTTAACTTTTTGAGACATGGGCAAATTATAATATTTAAAGGGCCTAACGAGCTAAAAATATTCCATAGAATTTTAGGGTTTAAAGATACAAGACAATAAATAATTTGGGTTTGTTTAATTTGATAAAAAAATATTATATTTTAACAAAACTAATTGTCAAATTAATAGTTTTATAAAAAAATATATGAATGATATTATCTATGCAAACAGATACACATGTCAATGTGTATATTTGGTTGCATAGATAAAGCAATCTATATACATATTTTTTTAAGTATTAATTTGAAATTTATTTTTACGAACATAAACAATCTTGTAAATTATTGAAAGTGTAATACTAGTACTCGTTACGTTTCTGCATTCCTCATTTTGCAACTTTTTATGAAGCCCACGAAAAAACTAAAATGTCATTTACCTAGCTAATAAAGAATTTTGATGTTGATTCCTGAGGAAGGTGATTGTTTGATTTTAAATAATTATATTTCTATGCTGTTTTTAAACTTGTATAAATCCTGTTGGGGCGGTAGGAAAAGTTGGGTACACAATGCGTTGGAAAGTGTATTTCTTGCACTGGTTACGTTTCCGCACTCGCCGCTATACGGCTAGTGCGTAATATTTCACTTACCATACTTTTATGTAATATATAAAATTATAGTACAGTATCCGCCAAAATAAACAGTACCGAAAATAAAAATAAAAATTAATTTTTAATTTCTGTAATGTAATTTCGACGCCAACAAGCTCCATATCGATTTTGTAAGTCAATAAACATATTTATAAAAAGTGGTTGATGGAACTGCCGAAAAATATTTTCTATTCTTTCCCGTAGTTCGGCAATATTCGACGGAGGATTTTCCGAATGAAATATTTTTTCCTTCATTATTCCCCAAATGTATACGTCAGATGGCGTCAGATCAGGTGGATGAGAAGGATATTGGAAGTCTGTTCCCCGAGAAATTATTCTATTATCGAAATGCTGACGGAGTAAGTCTAAGGTGCGCACAGCTGTATGGCTCGTTGCACCATCTTGTTGGAACCATTGTGTGCGAAACTGTAGATTTCGTGCACGACAAAAGTTATTTAGATCTCTCACAAAAGGTATAATAATTTTATCTCTATAACTTTCTTGGTTGACAGTAAGTGGATTGTGATTATCATCTTCAACGAAATAAGGACCAATCATTCCATTACCAGATACCGCGCACCAAACGGTAACTCGAAGACTGTGGAGTGGTTTCTCTACAATGACATCAGGACGTTCAAATCCAAGGAATCTGGTTGTTTGTCGATTAATATAGCCGCTAAGATGAACGTGACTCTCGTCTGAAAAGCATATGTTTTTCAAAAATTCGGGATCTTCGTAAATTTTGCAACATTTAGTCGTTGTCCAACTTGAATACGGTATGGATAACCACCAATTGATTTGAACATGCGACGTAAAGACGTTTCACTAATGTTGAGTTTACATGCAGTTCTTACAAGACTTCTTTGAGGTGATTGCACAACTTGGTTAAAAACACGTCCTTCATTTTCGTTAGTGAATACTGTTTTTCGACGACCTGAAGAATCTTTACGTTGACACAATACACTACCAGTGCGACGAAATTTTTCAACAACAGCTAACATCACACTTTTACTAAGAGCTGCTTTATTAAATTTTTGTTGATATTTTATTGACACCTGTTCTAAGCTTGGACCATCATTACGACCTTTTCCGTATGAACGAAAATAATGCTCTACCAAAAACACTTTTTCTTCCGTTGTTAGAACCATTTTTAAATCAAATTTAACTGCAAGGTACTATTAATATATCAACTAATGACAATTAAGTCAAATATGACAAATACATATTACATAAACAACTACTCTGTTTCGGTACTGTTTATTTTGGCGGATACCGTACATTAAAACCAATCTTGAAATTGTGTCGTGAATTAATCCTTTATTGTCAGCTCATTGACTAAGTTAACTACAGAAGTTCGATAGGATGCCTTGCCAGAATCTTCAAACTGATTGTCGAACTCTTAGACTTAATTACGAAAACTTAATCTTTGGGAAATCTCGAAATCTTTTATGTAAAAAAGCTCTTATAATATTAGCTTTTTATCAATATTATGAGATTCGGAGTGCTTCTGGATAAGTTACAAACTAGAGATTTACCGCCTTCCAAGAGGCTAATCGATTATGCAGAGCTCTAGCACATACAACAAACTTTTATTAACATTTATTATGATTACATCAGTATTATGTATCCCAAATATATTTTTGTTTTCAGCAGCTTCTATTTACATTAAATTTCAAAAGATTTGCTATAAAATAGCAATTAGGCTAGCCGCAAAATGACTCGCAGTTTTGTGAGGTGATGCAGTGTGAGTCACGGCGAGATTTTGAGGGGGTTAACTGCTACCGCGGTAACCTCGCAAATACGATCGCAGTTCTACACTTGCTTGTGCTTGCAATATAACGCAGTTGATTGAAGGTCCACAATGGAAATAGCTACGGCAATTATCGACTTCAGTTCAGAATCTGATTCGGAAGAATAAATCGTACTTGAATTGGTATTGTTTACCTCCCAACAGACCAAAAGAAAGGCAGCAAGTACTATTAAAAAAAAAAGAAAAAGTCACGGAGAATGACTAAGAATTTAACGACGAACAATTTAAAAATTATTTTTGGCTAAACCGTGACCAGTTTATCGAAGTGCATGAGATCATAAAAACTTGCCGAATCTGCACGGCTTCAATTAATTTTTTTCCATTTTTCACTACTACTCACCGTGAATAAAAATAAGAAACTGCGGGATCGACACTGCGTTCCGCAGGATCACGTTAGGCAAAAACTGCGTCACGTCACACTGCTAATATGTATACAATATTTATTTATATTACAAGATCCGAACGCTAACTTTTAGGAGCGAGATGTTTTTCGAGGTGTTTTTGATCATTGATAGATGCAGTTTTTGTTTCAGTTTTGTACAAGATCACTGGTATAAATTTTAAATCGTAAAATGCAACAGTGGCAGCTTTGGGTAATTAACTACTCCATCAATTCTGGTGTGATTAGCAAAATATAGTTCATATAATAAACAAATTCTGTATTATTTATTGTAGTTAAAAAAATGTATTTGTTCATTTTCATTTAAATAATTAACTAAAATGATTGTAATGTTTTAAATAACGTGTTTTTTTTTGCTTAAAATAAACACAACCAAATTCTCGATGGACGTCATGCTTTTATTGTTACTATAAAACGCAACACAAGTTGTGATTAATCAGTATAAATTAGTAGGCAACTCACATTACAATTTCCATATCGTTAAATAGCGGTAGTGATGTAGTCATTGTTTCAGTTTATTTTGTTTTATATTGTTTACTGAACTGAACAGAACGAACCAAATGTATATGGGCTATTTGTTGTTATTATGATTTTTCGTTCAATAAAAATTCACAGGTCAACAAAAAAAAATGTAAAACAACTTATTATTTAGTTTATCTGAGCCTATGTTATTTTTTTAGTATTTACTGGAGCATTATTCGATATCGGTTTTTTATCAAGCAACTTTCACGTTTAATTAAAAAATTAGGTTTTTAATTACAATGACAGCTGTTTTGCTAGAACAACAACTAAATATTTTAATAGCTATTTGTATAACTAGTTGCAAAATAAACGCGTTTGCAAAGTTTGCAAAAAACTCGGTGTTTTGCATCGTGTTTCTATGTGTGTTTTCATTTTGAATTAATTTTACTTGATTATTATTTAACGTCGCGTCGGTCAATTTCTGATAGATAGTATCAGAGCCATCGTTGTTTGTTTCTATGGAGATAACCATACAACAAAGCTCAAATGGCAAAACATATTTGTCACAATAATCGCTTTTATTTTAATTTGTCAGATTTGTTGTAAAAAATTAGCGAATCTGAGCCTGATTTTCTACCTTCAGACGTAGAAGAAGCTGCAAAAGCCGTTGTAGCAAATTTGCTACCAAGTAAATCAAAAGCAGCGTATGAAACAGCTTATTCTAAATTCCAAAAGTGGTAGGGAGTGAAGAAGATAAATACTGAAAAAACGATATCATAAAAGGTTCTCCTTGCTTATTTTTCATACAAAGCAAAAGTATTCCAACCGTCGAGGATGTGGAGTCACTATTCTATGTTACGAACAACAATCTATGTCAATAAAAATGTGAATATCACTAAGTTTACGAATTAGTTTGCTTTTTTGAAAAGGAATGCGGAAGGATATCGGCCAGAAAAATCAAAAAGTTTTAGTAAGGAAGATTTCAGTAGATTTTTAATAGAAGCTGATGATCAAATTTATTTAGGCTTGAAAGTAATTTTTATAGTTGGGATAGCAGGAGGTTGTCGAAGAAATGAATTACTAAATTTGCGCCCGAGGATGTTAGTAATTGCCGTTCTCTTATTAAAATGAGCTTTCCAGATACAAAGACAAAGATTGAGAGAATATTTACAATAACCAAAGGTGATGTAGCTGGAATTAATCTGATAGTACTAGTCCAAAAATACATTCAAATGCATCGTAATCATGTAAAAAACAATCGATTTTTCCTTAGATATAGAAACGGAAAAAGCGACATTACTTGGCTTGCAAAATCCTGAATTACACTAGTCATGCATTGCGCAGATCGTCAGCAACGTTATTGTCAGATGCTGCTGCTGATATAGAAACGTTGAAAAGACATAGTGGGTAGAAGTCCAACGCTGTTGTTGAAAATTATATTAACTAATTTATCAATAATAAACGAAAAACAGCTGTGAAGATACTTGGACAAAATCTGATTTTATCAAAGAGTGACAAAATGAAAACAAGGGACAAAATGAACAACTTAATAAGAACAGTAAATATCTAAAAGTTTGAATTAAACTTTCACCATTTATTCGTAAAATACGTTTAAAATGCAATGACGGCCATTTCGCTATAGAATTAGCGAAAATATATAGAAAATTCTATAACTATAAATTAAAAATTCAAGGTATAATTTTGTAAAAATTGTCACAAAAAATCTTGAATTGCTCTTTTTATAAGATACTTTAGATAAGATACTTATTTTTTGCAATTTCTCTTTCCATTCTCTGTAAAGTTTCTCGTACGTCTTTTTCTTCGATGTGATACAATTGACTGTTCTCTGTGAAGTGGCCAGCTGTTGATATTCCACAGTTCCTGTATCACTCCTCCATATCTTTTATTTCATGATGAAAGGTTTCAAGTAGATTTTAAGGATCATTATACCACTATTATACAATTATGCGCCAGGGTAGAAAAGTGAGTTATTATTGTCGAGATCCTGCCACGACCTTTCGATGAAATAGGTTCAATCTAGTTTCTTTAAAATAAAATAAGTTAAATCTTTTTTTTTTGAACTAATTGATACTCCAGCTAAGATTGGTAAGTGGTTTCTCTACTGGCAAATTTGTGCCCAGCTCAGCCGTAGAGGATAATGCATAACAAATAAGGTGAGTCGCGCCACCGATTTTTCGGTCTAAATCGGAAACCCCCGATGTTCCAGGCACTGACCTATCTTACTGGAGAGAAATGAATCAATTCCTTTGAATCTCAATAGTAAATCAATTAATAAAAGGTAAGTTAAAATTTATTTAATTGGTAATTTGGTGAGTAGGTGATTATCCGAGTAAGACGCAAAATCAGAACTGTCAATTATATTAACGAAAATAACCCCCGCTACAATACTCAACAATGGAGACTTAATAATTAATAAGGACAACAAATTTAGCAGATAAAAATCCAACCAAGGTAAAGCAGCAGATATAGATCTAGGAATATATAAATAACACGAACAGCTACAACCTTGGTGAATTAATAAAAAAAATAAAAACATATGAGTGATCACCCAGTGCAATATCATAAGTAATAGACAGAAAAAGAAAGATAATATACGTAATACCTATAAATAGAACCGTATCAGACCAAACTCAACACAATAGTTTGGTCAGTCTTATAAAAAAAAATATAACTTAAAATTAAGTTTGAGCTTATCTGGTTTACTGAACGCCAGGGGCGTCGAAGATCTTGTCGTACGGCTTCGTTAATCGCCTGTTGCTCTGATGATAGCCAGCTCCCACGATAACTGGTTAAGTCCAAAAGCACACCAGGTCCACGGTAAATATTCTTGTTAAGTCCAAAATTTCCTCAGGTCCAATAAAAATTCTCGCCAGATCCCAAAAATGTACGCCAGGTCCCAAAAATGTACGCCAGGTCCCAAAAACCCCTAATAACTCAGATTTAGGGGTTAAACAGCCAGTCGGCGATGTTCTTTCGCTAACACCCTGTAGTGAATGTAGTGAATTTCGTGATGTCTTAATCGCTTCCACACTTCTTTGAAACGAACTCTCAGTAAACGCTCGAAAGGAAAAAAGGTACCACTTAATTAAATCCCAAATATGGAGAAAATCTAATCGCCTACTCAAAAATATCACAATAGGAATAAACAAAATGAGGCTTAGATTATAACGCTGAAGTGACATTCAAAATCCCATTAGGATGGCTACAAAATTTCCAGAAGAATGTTCACCTCACAAAATGGCGTGACTTTAGTCCAAAGGTTCACTGATAGCACCTGTTGTTCCTACCACCGTCGAAAACGAATGCAACTCCTCACTCCTTGGCAAGACTTCTCATGTCAAGTGAGCCAACATAAAATCTTCGAATCAATACCAATTGCAATTGCATTTATTGGTGACTACACATAAATGAATTTCGATAGAGATAAAATTAAAAGACAACCATGATTTGATTAAAATAAAACAACTTACTTAAATAATATTTGTACCTAACTTAAGCAAAATTTAATAACAAAAGTACTTTCTCCCTAAACCACAGAACAAACCCAGATAGGCAACACGCTTTGCGCATAAGTACTACTGGGGTACGCAACACGCTTTACATATTACTTGTTGATGTTAGAGAGTAGTACATGAAGAAAAAAAAACACGTGACAATCCGAGACTAATACATTTTTCTACCTTGGCTCATACACCATTTTTTTCAGAACTGGCAATATATTTTTTTAAATATTGGTTTTTAAAACTAAAAAAAATGTTTTGACGTGCCACTAGTCACTCCAGTTTCAGATGACATGGCAATGACAAGGCAATCAATATCATATCCAATAATTTTTGTTTTGATTTGATAACAAGTACCTATTGTGTTGTAAAAATCGGTATGAAAAAAAGTGTAAAAGTCAATTGATTTTCATTTTGTCTTTCCATCAGTTAACCACACAGATTCTGTTAAATGGATTTAGATTTAGTTCTTTATCAAGGAGTCCGTATATTTCTTTACCTTCGTAAATAATGAACAACTTTACTACCTCAACAAAAGTCAATAAAGTTAGGTTCAGAGACTAGTAGTGAAAATAATTGTTTATTAAGTTAGTTACGATAAGTTCAAAGTTAGGAGCTTTTACATTACCTATAAATTTTGTCACGAGTTATATCCAAGTATTACTTTCCTTTGTACACATCGCTGCTTCGAATTTAGAATCAAACATCAATTTACAAATAAAATGCCTAACGAATAATATTTTACTTTAGATTCTACGCAAATATGTAAAACAAGCACCATCTTTAGGCAAAGCTTTTACAAATTGTTTAATTTAACCCAATTTAATGTGTAGTGGTGCTAGACGAATCTCAGTAGGACTCAGGAGGAATATGTGATAGTCTATTTTTTTGGTAGAAGGGAAACTGCTTGGCTAAAAACGCTTTCCACGTTGCGTTGTGTTGGCCGCTAATTCGACTAAAACCCCTCTGACATTCCACACCATTCCGGGACTGCCGTCTTGCGTATCATTAGTGTAAAATACAAATGAACTAACCGTTCAAAATATATTTTCAAGTATCCAAATATGGAATAAAACCAACTTAAATTAAAATACAGGAAAACCAATATATTAATGTCACATAAAACTGTCAATAATTATTCATACATAGTAACATTTTACATAGCAACAAAAAAAAATATTCAATTTTAACATCCTCCCACCAGAAGTCTTGATCTTGATAAAGAAGACTTAATCTTTATAGCCATATCTATCAACACTTTTAACTTCACGCCCATATCTGGTTTTTACGAAGTTCTTCGGTGTATTTACTACAGGTGGCACATCATCTAACTCCTCTTCATTTGATTGTTTCTGTAGATCAGTTTTATTTTCTGGAATGTTATAATTATTTTGTAAATATTCAGATTCTTCATTTTCAAAAACTTCTAATGGACAGAGTCTCTGTACAGGTCTACTAAGAATTCCTTTGGATGACTTTACTTTAACAACACGAATTTTTCCATCTTTTCCGTATATAACCTCTTGAATAATACCCAAAGGCCAATCGATTTTTTTTTTAATTTTCATTTTCAATTAAAACAACACCACCTTTAATTACTGATCTAGTACCTAAATATTGTCCTAAATATTCATTCCGAAATCTTTTCCTAATACACTCAATTAAATGTTGTTTTCGTTTCAAATGCTTTTTCAGGGAAATTGATTCAAAATTATCTAAATCAGAAGCTGAAGTATCAAAAAAAGGACGTAACTTTGAAGTTTTACTACTCAGTTTAATAACATGCCTATGTGGTAAATAATGTCCTACTTCAAATCTGCTTATTGTGTCTTCTGAAATTTCCTCAATCACTCCTTCAACCAGCCATTCTTTAAAAACTTCATCGTAATGATTGTAGTACCCATCTTTTTTCAATTTTAACATTAAATATTCTAAACGCTTTTTAGACAAATCATAGTTGGAAGGTAAAGGCGGATGATCATCAACCCAACACAATCCGACTTCATACCTACCTTCAGCATCAATCTTAATATTATTTACAAATTGTTCCATTATCCTTTGTTCCTTTTCTTTTGTGGTCTTACTCTCTTCTGGAGAAACTATGCCTAAAACATCTAAACTCCAAAAATTTTGAATACTGGCATTCATAGACAAAAGCGAAGTAACTACCATGGAATTCGAATAAACATTTCCTAACGGTCGAGGAACTTTTCCCATTAAAACCCAACCAAGAAGAGTTTCCATGGCAACTAAACCACTACTCAATAAAATCCTTCTACCAGTAAACAACCTACCAGCTACATCAGCACCTATTAATATTTCTATAGGTCCATCACTAGTATCATTTATCATTATATTTTTCTCCTGAAGTTCTTTCAACCATAAACCATCTCTTACAGACACAACATTTCTGCATATAAGAGGCTGATCTAAAATATCAAAATTACAAGAATAATTTTCGTATACTAAGTGTAATTTATAAACATTATGATTAGTAACCTCAGACTCATAACCACCAAAAAGTGCATGTATTACAGATTCTACCCCAACTGGTTCATAACTCATTTCAGAGACTAAAAAATTACTAATATATGATCGTTGTGAACCAGTGTCAATAATAGCACGTACATGTTTAAATATTGTCCCATTACTTACTTTAACAACTAAAGTTGGCAAAAAAACTCCATCAAATGTATTATTTGAGATATTATCTACTGTAACATTAACAACTTCGTCAAAATTTGATGTTATATTTGCATTTACCAAACTTTTGGTGCACAAATATGTAGCATGCCTTTCTTTACATACAGAACAAAAAACTTTAACACGACAATTTTTAGCAATATGTCCAAATTTCAAACATTTATGACAGCGACCTTTATCTGTTAAAAATTTAATTTTTTTATCATGTGGCCAGGTTTTAACATCATTACAGTTTTCAGCAATATGATTTTTGTTACAGAAAATACAATAAATATCTTTTTTATTATGAAGAGCTGCTGCAGTAGAAAATTTGAATCTATTTCCATGATCAGAAACTAGAGGTTTCTTTTTAGTACAATCAAAACCAGAAACTGCCAAAGAAATTCGCTCTTCACTTTCTACTTCCTTTCTTAAAAATGTCATAAAAACATGTAATCGTGATTTTGAACTAGATTCTAAATCATAACTGTTACTGCGTTGCCATGCTCTCAAAATTTCTTCTGGTAAACACGATTCTACTAAAGGATAGAGCATGGCTGCATAATTATCGGATGTTACACCTAAAGTTTCTAATGACCGTAATTGAGATTCAATACTATCATATAATTTTGTTAAACTAATTTTTGCATTTAAATTATTAAGAACTAAATTTAATAACTCCCTGACATAAAATTCAATAAGTAAATCTTTACGACCGAACCTAGACTTTAAACTTTCAATTGCCTTTGGGTAATTATCATGAGTAAGTGGATAACTTTCTACTAATTGCCAAGCTCTAGACTTTGGTATCGTGGCTTGAATAAGATATTGGAACTTATCTTCTAGAGCGATGTCCTCATCTTCATCAATTCGTTTGAACTGTGACCAAAATGTCAACCAATTCTTAATATCGCCGCCAAATTTCACAAATTCTATTTTGGGTAATTTTAAACTGGTTTTGCTACTTTTAACTGATTCTATGTTATCTGAATTTAGAAACTGATTTACAGAATTTTTAATAAAATTATGCTTGCGATTAATATCATCCATAATGTCTACTTCTTGTAAAATTGTTTCTTCGCTGTTAGCTTCATCCAACATATAAGCTATTATCTTATTATGCAAATCAATCAATAAAGACACTTTCTTCTCCAAAATTTCAAGATTACATTTCAAAACTTTCTGATCAGGATTCTGTTGCTTCAAAACACCATCCGTCTCATCATAAATATTTTGGAATGACACACAAATGATTCCAAAATATTTCTTGGTTTTATCCATCTCAGGGAGATCTCGCCGGGGCCTCCAAAAAATGTAAAATACAAATGAACTAACCGTTCAAAATATATTTTCAAGTATCCAAATATGGAATAAAACCAACTTAAATTAAAATACAGGAAAACCAATATATTAATGTCACATAAAACTGTCAATAATTATTCATACATAGTAACATTTTACATAGCAACAAAAAAAAATAAATATTCAATTTTAACAATTAGAATGGCGGTGTCTACGCCTTTCTGGTGCTTCTAGTCAGTTTCCTTTTGTTTCATAATTTTTTGGACAAAGCCTTGTACAATGTCCCACTTTATCTTGTTTTGTGTCATTATAAACTGTCCCATCTTGGGCATTGAAAAAAAAATTGTTCTAGTGCTAGTGTATCACTCATTCCACAGTAAATGCACCTGGCATTATCTTCTTTATTTTTACTATGAAACTTTGAAAGTATCCATGTCCTTATAGAATTTGCGTGGTGTAGAAACATAGATTTCTATGTTTACAATTGATCCAGACCTTAATATTTGGTATACCTTTCTTTGTCCACTGTCCTAATTTAGTATTTTCCTCCCATTCTCTTTGCCATTTTTTTATCTATTCACCAGGTATAAGCTTTTCCGTTGCTATTGTAGGTATTGTGTCTAGTTCGTAGTAACTTTTCCTCTGATAATAGATAGATAGGTGGGATACCAGCTATTACCCGTAGTGCTTTTCTTGAAACCACTTGTAACCCTTATTAACATCTTTCTTTTTATTATTTCCAGTTTACAGCGATATTTTGTGTAACTCATTGTGTCTTAGCCAATTGAGGCTCCATACAAGATTATTGAATGTACTACCCCACAAAGTGCCTCCCTTTTTTTACTCCTCCTCCTCCTTCTCCTTTTTTTACTATATTAGAGCTCCGCTCTACCGGTACACAACTCGAAGTAGAATCTGGTGAGTCGAGGTGCTACAAGCAAACACAGAATCGATTTCACCAAGATATGCCTTTCACAGGCCCTACAAGATAATCATTAATGACAACGCTCAAAATGCTCAAAATGGTTCAGGATGTGGAATTTACTCCAGATCTCTAAACCTAAATATAAAATGGGCAATGGGTTGTAATGCAAGTATAGCTCAGACAGAGCTAACTGCCGTCTCCATAGCCGCAAAAGAGATTACCAAAAGAGCAAAAACATCCGTATCCTTACGGACAGCAGAAAAGTACTATTAGCCCTGAATAGGCCACGGATCACATCAGGTCTAGTATTAGAATGACACATGGCCCTTACGGAAGCCTGCAACAATAATGTGGTTACTCTAGGCTGGATAAAAGGTCATGGAATTTCAAAAGGCAACCGCATAGCTGACTCGTTGGCTAGAAAAGCTGCCTCCCAAAGGCTCTTGGGACCCGGTAGTCTTGTCAGCTTGCCGGCATCAGCGGTGGTTGACCTAGTAAGGGAACGCTCCCTTGACAAATTCAGGGGAAGATGGGACGAAGAAAAAGGTTGCATACTATCCAAGGAAATTCTGAAGTATCCGAATAGCGGAGCAGCCAAGAAATAAGTGGCCATGACCAGAAAGGACCTGCACAGGTATACTTACTGGCCATTGTCATTTACGAAAACATCTGAACAGGTCGGGTTTATCTGACAGCCCACTATGTAGAGGATGTGCACAAGAGGATGAGACAGTTGAGCACGTCCTTTGTGATTGTCCGGCACTCTCTCAAATAAGACTTTCTGTATTCGGCGAGAACTGGCTAACACATGCCAATTTGAGGGAGCTGCCTACAGGCGACGTTATCACCTACTTTAAACAGGTAGGATGGTTGACGAGCCAATAGGTTAGGCTCAATCTCAGAAGGAAGCACAATGGGCCAAATGTGGCCTAAGTGCAGTGGGGCGACCCACCCTTCCAGAATTACAGATACAGATACAGAGACATTATTCTTATGAGATTTGCTATTTTTTGTTCAGCCTTAGTCACAGTTTTCTGAAAGTGTTCCTTAAAATTTTCCCTTTCAAGTCATATGCCTAGATTAAATCTCACTTGCTTTATATCTCTTGGTCCTTTTAAAATTACCGCTTCGGTTTTATGTACTACTAACTTTAGACCCCTTTCTTCCATCCATAATCTCGTCATTTCAAAGGATTTTCTTGTACTGTACAGTAACTGGTCTAGGTTACTTGCTTGTGTAATAATTCCAATATCATCGGCGAAACAAATTTGCTTCGCCCCATCTGTAAGTTTCAATCTTAAAACTCCATAACAATAATAATAATATTCCATAATGTAGGCCCCAATACCGAGCCTTGGACGACTCCGGCTTATATGCTCAGACGATCACCTTTACTTATTAAGAATAATAAAAAACTCTTCGTTTTAACACAGCTTCCAATATTTATTTAAAAAATTGCTTTTTTAACCTTAATGACAGCCGTTTCGCTAGACTTAGCATTGTCAGATTGACATATTGAAGTTACATTTTGTTTGTTTGTAGCTAAGTACCTGATGTTTATTAGGTAGTTATAAGGCTAGACCTCAGACTAAGAATAAAATATGTCTATGGGCTAGACCAAGTATGGAAGTAATAAACATAACAATATTAAAGCCTAGATGTTATGAGCCCTAAGGGATTATCCTGGATGTACTTCCCTCTAAGATCAGTATAACTGTGCAATGATATAGGAAAAAACTATATCATGCTGATCTTTACAATAACTTAATATATTTGTGTTACAATTACGTCTTATATCTATATCATTGCACAGTTATACTGATCTTAGAGGGAAGTACATCCAGGATAATCCCTTAGGGCTCATAACATCTAGGCTTTAATATTGTTATGTCTTATTACTTCCATACTTGGTCTAGCCTTATAACTACCTAATAAACATCAGGTACCTAGCTACAAACAAACAAAATGTAACTTCAATATGTCAATCTGACAATGCTAAGTCTAGCGAAACGGCTGTCATTAAGGTTAAAAAAGCAATTTTTTAAATAAATATTGGAAGTTTTGTTAAAACGAAGAGTTTTTTATTATTCTTAATAAGATGGACTTCCAAAAAGTAAGGGTTAGTACAATCAACCTTTACTTATGTTTTCATAACAACTCTTTATTTAATTATAACAACCGTGGATTCATTATTTTTTACTTTTGTGGGTCAGCGCTTACCAGCTAGTTTTACAAGATCATGTTTACATTCAATATTGACCTACTTACTTATGCAAATTCGTTGTATGTTTGTTTTCTACTTAATAAATTAAAACGTTTTATTTTTTGGGATAAAATCCAGTACACTAATTACCGTTGCTTAACAAACTATGCTAAGTGGGCTTTCACACCAAAGTAGCATGCGACGTGCGACTCGCTGCTTGGAAGCAAGAAGCACGTCGCAACTAGCATCTTTCACGTTTAGCTTCACACCGAAGCCGCAAATTGCGACTTATCTTCAGTTCTGTGTTGGTATAGTGTACAATAACAAAACAATATTGAAAATGTCGTCCGAAGTCGGAGTCGCACGTCGCATGCTACTTTGGTGTGAAAGCCCACTTAATTTATTTGTAAGCATGCAGCATGCTTCCTGCTACCTGGCAGCAAGTCGCACGGAGCATGCCTACTTTGGCGTGAAAACCCACTTAATTGTTGGGATTAAAAGTGGCATGGAGCATGGATAGTCTTCATACAACATCCGCATTCAAAAACGGTATAGTTAATTTTTTACAAACATTAATTTAGAATACACCTGTTTTTTAAATTATCTCTACCTGCTGTCAAACACGTAATAATTCATTTAAAATGTAGAGATTAAAAAGCCGCTATTGCAGTATTCAACAAGTCTTCAGATGTACACAGGTACGAGTGGATATTGTCAAACATTGATCTTGTGCAGTGGTAAATTTTGGGCGACCGCTTCTCAGTATTTCAATCACGTTTTCAGTTTCTCTCTATATCTACGGACAAGACGTGAATTTACGCTTTCATTTACTTAAAATAAGTTTGCAATGTGCCGCATCCATTATAACTAGTGGATATATCCAGAATAAAGTTAAATCAAGGCGGTTGCCAGGAACACCTTTACAGACTTGGCATATTTCCTCTCCGTTTTGTATATGTGATAATAATAAAACTGCTAATCTAATGCCCGTATTATGGACATCACTGTAAAATATAAAGAATTTAACGTTACATACATCTATAAGTAGGATAGATAAAGAATTTATATTTTTGTTATTATGGTCCGTCAAATTTAAAATTATATTCTGTAACTAACTTCGTGAATGTATTCTAACCTAAAATTTAAATCAAAATTATTATGATAAAATTTGTAAGTTAAAAAGCTTGTGCTGTGATTAATTTTTATAAAAAAAATAATCTTCATAAATCTGACACCTACCAAATAGCAGCGTCGTGTACAGATCCGGGGTATCTAGCATTTAACGCCGATATAAACCAATCATAGTCGCATACCAACATCACATTAATTGAGTGTCTACCCTTACGGTTGATATAAAGATGAGGTTGATGTTCTTCATCTGTTGAAGGAGGAGCTATGATTTCTATATGAGTCCCATCAACGGCTCCAATAATACCTCTCATGCCCCATTTGGTATAAAATCCTTCTTGTGCTTTTTCATTGTCTTCCTTCCTTTAATGTTGGAAATTTTATCCAAATATGTGCCAGATGTATAGTAATTAACCTGCTAACTTCGTTTATTGCCTTAGATATAGCAGATTGGCTCATATAATTTAAATGAGAATTTCCCACAGCTTTTTGTTCAGATCCATTAGCAAAGAAAATTATTGCTGCTAATACCTTTAAATGAAATGGAATTGAATCTTGTCTTCTTAATAAGACTACATGTTGACGTAACGGTTCAATTATTTGTTCAATAATAATTGGTTGGGGAAGACGATATTTTTTTTTAAATTGACCCCGATATTTCGAACGGATTTTCGTTATCCCTTAAAACGCGTCTTTCTATTCTTAAGCGATTTCTAACATGAATGAACTGGTAAAGATATATTTATTATAATTTTAAGAATTTTATTCATACCTATTAATTATTATCGTCATTGCCAAGTAAATATATAAATAAAGGCATAAAATCTATTATATTAATTTGGTAACTGCGAAATAATAATGTAATATTTAAGGTTACGGTGACAATTTGCTCTCTGTAAGTTTACAGAGGCATTTAAAGAAAAATGTAAGTATACAGAATGACCCTAATTGCAAAATTCTTAAATTCTGTAACTTTGAAGGTTACAGAGCTTACATTATTTAACGCAGCGACCATAATACGGGTATAAGTCATCTCTTTCAAGTACAAATAATGACCCCAATTAAAGCAATTTTTAGATGATTGAATTATTTAAAAATTATTAAATTAAATATAATAGCAGCATTACAAACACAAAAACATTTCTTCAAAATTTCCTTTCATATTAGCTATTCTTTTGTAGATGTAAGAATAAATAATTCTTTTCTCGTAAAATTTGTTAGCGGACTCTTCGGAAGTAAAAGGTTTGTTAATAGCATTTCATAGTGATTTAAAGTATCAACCGTAAGGTTTTTATGATTTTGAAAAATACGTTACACCGAAATCACAGAAACATCACAAGTTTTAGCAACTCTTTCATGCAAATTCCTCATGGGGATATTTATGGCTTCTGGGTCCTTTTTTTCATAAACTATTAATAGTATATATAATTTGTCTTTGCCTTGCCCATTAACACCTTTTCTGGAACTACACCATGTTTTCAAGTATAAACTGGTTAAGAAAATGACTTAGATACAATTTTTTAGATCAGGTTTTACATACCATTTAAAAACATGATTTTTATCAATCATATTTTAATTTATTGTAACAATATTAGTTCCTCCAAGGCACCAATTTGTAACCCTTTTTAGTCCCAAAAAGGCAGGGAGCCAATTTGTAACTAAAAAACTCTCCAAAAGAGATCCCGGCTAAGAGACCCTCTCCAGTTAATGCTCACTATAGGAAGGATTGGGATGTATAAGTAATAAGGGCGCCACTATCTTTTGAACGCTATCGATTAAGCAAACAAACTACACAAAAACTAAGGTGAGAAAGATAGAAAGAAACACCTTGTAATTACTTTAATTAAACAACAAATAAAGAAGCTATTTGAAATAAAGACCGACCACGCTACACCCTTAAGACTTATAGTCTAAGGTATACAAATGAAACTGTTTTTTTAAAATATAGATTATTTATTGAAAATGTAAGTACTTGCTGATAATGAACTGGAGTTGTAAAAAGAGGACTTAACTTTAGATTTCTGTGCTGTCTAGGAGGGCGGCTTCAGCTTCTTCGTGGAGAGATGAAAGTTTCTTTAATGGTTCTGGCTGCTTGGGATGTAATAGTATTCTTCACAGCTCAGAAGTGGTTTGAAGGAATGTCTTCACATAAGCGGTAACTGGGCTCTAAATTTAGCGGTATCTTGGCGGTAACTTGACTCCAACTTAGCGGTATCTTGGCGGTAACTCGACTCCAACTTAGCGATAACTTGACTCCAACTTAGCGATAACTTAGCAATAACTTGACTCCAACTTAGCGGGTTGTATATTTCTAAAAGTTTTATGTGTGTGAGAAGGAATCATGGAGGTATGGGCGTTAGTATTGGACATAATTTTCAGATAGGACAGCAAATTACTAAATTTCAACAAATAAATTGTCTTCAAGTTTTCCAACACAACGTCCTTAAATATAATAAACTAATTGAAAATTTAAACGATATTGAAAATTATTAATGTACAGGACGGTGAAGCCGGTCCTGTTCTTTATAATGCAAAAAATTAATATGCTAATGTGATTTGAATAAAAAAGCTATGTATTTACCTAGTTCTAGTAAAACTTTGAAACAATCATATATTTGTACCAAATGCATATTTGTGAAAAATTGATTTTTATAACATTAAAAATATTACAGTGAAGTTTTTTTTGTTTAATAACTATTATTAATTGTTTGACTCTAAAGCAAGTTTTAATAGCGTGGTTGAAGACTACGCTCTAATATTTTTATGAACTTAAAATTTGTCTAATTATGATTTTTAACTTACGGAAAATATAATGTCTAGCTGTTTACTGATCAATTGTTATGTTTTGTCTAAAAGTAATAGCTTACCTTGAACAAAAGAGCTATAGTTGCCTTACGGGTCTTTTAAATAGTCTTGCTCAAAACGGAAATCGTGTTTGTGTCATTTGTCAGAAGAAATGCGTTCGTTATTCAATTACAAGCGAGGGACGCGTTCTTTGATTGGCCTCGTTCAAATAGATAAATAGTTAGCGTCTATAAGGGTGTCTCGTGTACAGTAGCATTAACAGTGAATCGGGGTCGTTTTAACGGTAATAATAGCGGTATCGTTTACGGTCGGTAATAGTGCAAGGTGACATGACGATAGACATGTTACATTATTAAAAGTGTAATAAAATAAATTACATACCAAAATATTTTCAAAAATAGTTGTTTCGAAAAATCTTTAATAGTTAATAAAAAATGTACAAATTTTACTACACTATTAAAAGATTTGAAGTAGAAACAATCTGAACGATGAACTGGAAAAGCACATATAATTTCCCATGTAATTGGAAATTGAACTTCAGCCACTCGAGTGGTGCGTGTCACGCACCGTGTACGGTTAGTTGCATACCTCCTGAATTTCAGTTTTAATACTCTAGTATTTTTTATACTCTTATAATTGACCCAACACGAAAATAACAAATTAATAAATTTGTCAAATAAAATTTGCCATTATAGTGTTAGGTAAATTACAAATATTAGATTAGATTAGATTGTTTTTAGGTCGTATAAACCAGTTAGACTTTTCTGCACTTCGAGCTACGAAGATCTATTGTGTCTACCTTAATCTACTAAAACTCTAGAACGTCAATACGTCTAGCGAAGTTGAGCAGCTTTCTACTGGACATATTCCTTTTTTACTCTCATAGTCGAAAAAATTAACCTTTACCATGCTGTCACATTTACAAATCTCACGAAATGAATCGGTGTCAAAAATAGCTACTGTTACTTTGTCGTATGCGTAAATAGGATCATTATTTGTTTATCTTGTCAGTATTTTTGTGTGTTATACATGACTAAATCTGCGGTTTGAAGTTAATTTTATACTTATCGTAAAATAAAAATAACAAAAAGGTTTTGAAAAGAAACTATTATATAGAATTTATTTGAATGCAAATAATAAAATGCCTTGAACAGAATTCGATGTATCAAAATAATGACAGTTGTCATACGAGGTCAAAATAAATTCTTACGAATGCAACCATTTATACGTTTTTGGCACTATCTCTTTCCAACATTGGAAGGCCGTAACTAGAGTTAAAAAGCACGTTTGTTATCACTTGATAGACAAGTGTGCATAATTGATTAATGTATTTCTACTAGCAGTAGAAAAGGATGACGTATATAAAGTTTGTGTTTACTACTATTCGCTGTTATATAGTGACGTCAGGGTAAAGGTCAATTTTTTCGACTATGGGTGTGTTCGGGGAGCACGCTTTCGAGCTATGTAGCGCTAAGAGCCATATAACGCAAACGAGGAATAGTACTAGATAGCGCCAAATGGCGCAAATAGCGTGCTCCCCGAACACAGCCTATATCTTTAACAAAAACTATAGTACATACACCATGTACTGAAAAAGTTTAAATCAAAAATAAAACTTTCTCTGCAAATTAAATAATACATTTATTTTTAAATTGTTAGACATAGGGACACATAACTTCATGTAGTTTTATTTCATTCACAACGCCGGTAACAGGACATCCTTTATATTGATTGTGACATTTCACCAACAAACTCTCTGAAATATCTTCTAATACATAATTTCTGGAATTTCCTAGTACTACCTGGCAATAAGGACACAATATTAATTTGTTCCTGCAATTTTTACAAATGGTGTGTCCCGTTGGACAGTTATAAATAGGTGCACACATATAGTCTTTGCATATAGGACATTCCACGTTTCGTTCTATACCTTTAGCTTGATTCGTCTGTTTTTCATATTGCATTTTCAATTTATCATCTAATTTTATTTCTAATTTGTCTGTTATTTGTACCGAATAAGTTAATATTAGGTTTTCCCTCCGTTCTAATTTAGTAAACTGAGTAGTTGTAAAGTCGAATCTATTTAACTTAAACAGATGTTGTTGGAAAAAATGTTTACTGTGGTTTTTTCCGTTGAATGTTTTAATTATTTGATTTTTCATCGTTTTCGTATCTTCTACGTTTTCACGTGACTGCATTTGGACGGTTGCCGAGTATTTCAAATCACATTTATGTAAACAAAAAGTAAAAACGGTAAAATAATAATTGTAGTATAAAATCTCACCGGTTTTCTCGTCGAAATCGCAACCGTTATTGATGAAAAGTAAAAAAGGTATAGTGTCCATCATCAATAAACAAACATTGGTTTCCGGTTGGAAATTCCACACTTTTTCTTCTTTTAAAATCTTTTTAGCTTTAACAATATTGGCGAAAACGTACTCGTTATGATGTTTATTGAAATGCTGTAAAATATCGATAACTTCGAAATTTCTTTGACAAAAATTAAAAGGACAACTTATAATTTGTTTGCAACATTCCGAATGATATAATCCTTGGTTTGGGTTCATTGAATCGTTAGAGGGACACAACAATTTGTGTCGCTTACATTTGGTCTCGTGCATTGGCAACAATTCCCAAGTGTATGTTACGTCGCAATACATGCAAGGAAATATCGTGTGTTTAGCTAATTCTTCGTAGATGATGTTTCGTTCCCATTCTGGATTGCATCTTCCGCAAGCGTATTTGTCTTTGTATGAGTATATCGGAGGTATGGAGAGATATCCTTGACATAGATCACATTTTAGTTTACTGATTGTTTCGTTCGGTACAATAAAATAATGCGATGTCATCTTAAGCTGAAAAAACACAACACAAAAATGAGTTAACAATATTATTACATACAACTAAATTACAGTCAATAAATATGTCTGATAAGATAAAGAGATAATAAATAGTGATCTAAAAATACCACACAGTACATTAAAAAACCAATATAATTGTTTATACAGGGTGTTTCAAAAAAAGGTAACACCGTCTCTAGGATAGGTAAAAAACTGAAAAATAATTGAGGTTTGCTTAGTAAAATTTTTTTCTAACGCCATCCGTTTTCAAGATAAAGGGCGTTGAAGAAAATAAAAAATTACACATTTCTTACGATTTTGCCGAAACTACTGGCACCATTGCAATGAAATTTTATACGAATATGTTTTGGAAGCTGATATATCCCATGAATTTGTTTTTATAACTAACTCTCATAGAGGGCGCTAGTTACACGATTCATACAACGTATTATTCAACATAACTTTTTTTAGGGTGAAATTATTAGTCAAAACTCCAAGTGAACATAAACATCGTTTAATTCTACACCAAAAAGGTACTCTTGGTAAAACTTGATATTATGTACCGTTTTCGGAATATTTTGATTTGAAAATTATGAAGTAATAATCGCTCCTGGTATAAACTAACGCTTTTCTCTAAGTTTGCCATGTAAAATTGACATTTATTGATTGTTATGACAATAAGTCAACAATAAATAGAGTTTTGAAACCTTGTTATTTGTAAAATTAGATATTGTTAAACAAAATGTACTCAAATGTTGAATACACCGACATGTTATTAACTTTAGGCGAATGTTTAGGAAACTCTAGTGCAACTTTTACGCGTTATGCAGAAAAGTTTAACAATATCTAATTTTACAAATAACAAGATTTCAAAACTCTATTTATTGTTGACTTATTGTCATAACAATCAATAAATGTCAATTTTACATGGCAAACTTAGAGAAAAGCGAACTTTATCATTAGTTTATACCAGGAGCGATTATTACTTCATAATTTTCAAATCAAAATATTCCGAAAACGGTACATAATATCGAGTTTTACCAAGAGTACCTTTTTGACGTAGAATTAAACGATGTTTATGTTCACTTGGAGTTTTGACTAATTATTCTACCCTAAAAAAAGTTATGTTGAATAATACGTTGTATGAATCGTGTAACTAGCGCCCTCTATGAGAGTTAGTTATAAAAACAAATTCATGGGATATATCAGCTTCCAAAACATATTCGTATAAAATTTCATTGCAATGGTGCCAGTAGTTTCGGCAAAATCGTAAGAAATGTGTAATTTTTTATTTTTTTCAACGCCCTTTATCTTGAAAACGGATGGCGTTAGAAAAAAATTTTACTAAGCAAACCTCAATTATTTTTCAGTTTTTTACCTATCCTAGAGACGGTGTTACCTTTTTTTGAAACACCCTGTATATGAACTAAAGCAAAGTTGAAAAACTAAATAAGTTACCGAGACTACAGACGATTACAGGAAATCCCTGAGCCATTTTATTTGTAATGTAAGTGACTCATTCAATCAACAACTTAACTAATTTTCCAGAAAAATTGAATTTTCCGAGCTAATATTGATTCGATTCGAACGAAACTTGCGGGTTATGCAATCCAGACATTTCGAAAAAAAAGTCATTTTCTTGAAAAAACATTTCATTCATGAAAATTAAATATCAAGATAGTAGTTTACCTAACAAGTGCGGAAAGTGATACTTATCCGATTTCTACTATTGTGCGGAATAGTTTATTACATAACAAGTGTGGAAAGTGAAACAAATAATGTTTCCTACAATCCTAATATATTTTATAATTATAAATTTTTTAACTTTATTTATAAAATTTATTTTAAATGTTATTGTTTTATGTTTTTGAAAAATAATTAATTAAAATCAAATAAACACCTTTCTCAGGAATTAATATCAGAATTATCTACTAGCTAAATGGCATTTTAATTCTTTTCGAGGGCACCATGAAAATTAAAAGTTAAATGGTTATTGGAAGAGTTGAGTAAATTATTAATTGGTACTCGCGAATCGTTATGTGTTAGTAATGTGTTTTGAACATTTTTATTTACGTTTAATTTATGTAATTCTCTATTTTTGTTGTTTTTGTTATACCCATAGTATATTACACTTTATTGAAATGTCAAAGCAACTTTTATGAAAATTATATGGCATTCATAGCACAGTTAAAACCGCACTTCTACGCACTATTTTACCTTTAAACCAAAAGCATACAATACCTATGTGTATATTTGGCTGCATAGATAATGAAACTCATTCAATTTTTTCTGATAGGATTAATATGACATTTATTTTACCAAAATATATTGCTTTATCAAATTAAACAAACCAAAATAAGTTATGTACAAAAATTAATAGTTTTTTATTCATTAATCTTGCTTAAATTGTTACGTACTATGCGTTTTTAAAAAATGTCACTTGTGTGATCATTCTTCTTCTTTTCTTTTTTTCCGAACATACATTTTCCGCACTCATAGTAGTGCAAAAATTGACTCTACCAGCATAAATGATAAAATTTTACGATTATATTCAAGTTATATACACTTTGTGCTGATCACAATATTTGTGGAATAAAATTATAGTTAAATTTCTTTGCTTTATGTGATGCTTAATTCAACTTAAAAAATTATTTATTAAGGATATCGGACTACAATTAACGATTATATCTTGTATCTTGTAACCCTTTTTAGTCCCAAAAAGGCAGGGAGCCAAATTGTAACTAAAAAAACTCTCCAAAAGAGGTCCCGGCTAAGAGACCCTCTCCAGGGGGTATTTCGACTCCAAGCTAATGCTCACTATAGGAAGGATTGGGATGTATAAGTAATAAGACCCTTAAGACTTATAGTCTAAGGTATATAAATGAAACTGTTTTTTTTAAATTGATTATTTATTGAAACTGTAAGTACTTGATGATAATGAATTGGAGTTGTAAAAAGTGGACTTAACTTTAGGTTTCTGTGCTGTCTAGGAGGGCGGCTTCAGCTTCTTCGTGGAGAGATGAAAGTTTCTTTAATGGTTCTGGCTGCTTGGGATGTAATAGTTTTCTTAACAGCTCAGAAGTGGTTTAAAGGACTGTCTCTAAATTAGCTATAACTTGACTCCAACTTAGCGGTAACTTGACTCCAACTTAGCGATAACTTGACTCCAACTTAGCGGTAACTTGACTCCAACTTAGCGATAACTTGACTCCAACTTAGCGATAACTTCACTCCAACGTAGCGGTAACTTGACTCCAACTTAGCGGGTTATATCTTTCTAAAAGTTTTATGTGTGTGAGAAGGAATCATGGAGGTATGGGGGGTATTGGACAGACTTTTCAGATAGGACAGCAAATTATTAAATTTCAACAAATAAATTGTCTTATCTTCAAGTTTTCCAACACAGCGTCCATAAATATAATAAACTAATTGAAAATTTAAACAATATTGAAAATTATTAATATACAGGACGGTAAAGCCGGTCAATGCAAAAAAAATTATCAATATGCTAATGTGATTTGACTAAAAAAGGTATATATTTAACTAGTTCTAGTAAAACTTTGAAACAATCATATATTTGTACTAAATGCATATTTGTGAAAAATTGTGTTTTTGTTTAATAACTATTATTAATTGTTTGACTCTAAAGCAAGTTTTAATAGCGTAGTTGAAGACTACGCTCTAAGATTTTTATGAACTTAAAATTTGTCAATAATTATGTTTTTAACTTACGGAAAATAAAATGTCTAGCTGTTTACTGATCAATTGTTATATTTTGTCTAAAAGTAACAATTATTGAAGACACGTGTTCGAAAGCACGCTTCTGATACATTTTATTAGTTAGTATGTGTACAAATTGTGTGTGAATTGGGTTAGAAAATGTTTTTTATTATAATTAAAGCATAATTATGTAACTAGCAATGAAAAGAATGGAAAAAAGTCTACATACCAACAACCAAAAAGGAAATTCACAAGATGAGGTACTTTAACGTTTTTCTTCAGACTCTTCAGTCGGCCTGTTGGTCGATGAAAGGAGATATGGTTGCCTTACGGGTCTTTAGATAGTCTTGCTCAAAACGGAAATCGTATTTGTGTCATTTGTCAGAAGAAATGCGTTCGTTATTCAATTGCAAGCGAGGGACGCGTTCTTTGATTGGCCTCGTTCAAACAAATAAATAGTTAGCGTCTGTAAGGGGTGTCTTGTGTACAGTAGCATTAACAGTGAATCGGTGTCGGTTTTAACGGTAATAATAGCGGTATCGTTTACGGTCGGTAATAGTGCAAGGTGACATGACGATAGACATGTTACATGTTGTTCTCATTATTTTGTACAATTCATAGTGGAAAAGTTGTATTTTGACGCACACTATTGCGGTTGCATCAGTTGCATCAGTTGCATTTGTGATATACAATAGTATGTGCAACTCGTGCGCCGTTGTCGATTACTTTCGATGACTTGTTTTATTTAGAATAAATTGTTTATTTAAATTTAGGATTTTTAGGATTAAATTTATTATACTAACCCTTACTTTTTGGAAGCCCATCTAACGAAGAATAATAAAAAACTCTTGTTTTAACTCAACTTCCAAGTTTGATTGACATACTCAAGTTACATTTTGTTTGTTTGTAGCTAGGTACCTGATGTTTATTAGGTAGTTATAAGGCTAGATCAGGGGTCATCAATTAATTTCGTTCGGGGTCCGTTTTAAGAAATTAAACAACCCTCGCGGTCCGTACATCGAAAATTTTTTTTTAATAACTCATTGCTAATAACAAAGCTGGTATTTTGGTACGTGTTAATGTGAAAAATGACATTTTTTGTTGCAAATTATTTGTCTGAAGTTTGGAGTAAAATTGGTGCAAGCTATTGACAATAAATTCTGGAGATGTTCAGTTGTAAGTCGAGATCTAAATTTATTCTTAATAAGTTTCACCTTTGAAAATGCCGCTTCACAAATATATGTAGATCCGAACAAATAAAGAAGTTTCAAAGCTAACTTTTTTAGTTCCAGATATTTATTACAACACACAAATTTGATCCAGGACTCTTCACTGGAAACTTCCGCATGTTTGTGTTTTCTTGAAAATCGGCTGTTTTAGAATTGACGTTAATGGCGTGGATGATACAATTTTATTAAATTATGAATATATACATAACTCGGGTCAATCGTTTGGCCACGAAACTTAGTCACGAATCGTGCGCAGCGGTCTGCTCAAAATGTATAACTGTGCAATGATTTAGAAAAACCAGGAAAAAACTATATCATGCTGATCTTTACAATAACTTAATATATTTCTGTTACAATTACGTCTTATCTATGTATAAAATTAAGCCTCAATCAAAGTAAACAGTTTAATAGTGGAGAACTTCCAAGATTTATTTGTTCATTCACTACTTTAAATTGTTGATCTGGTAGATGTCTTTTTATTTCAAGTTCTTCGAGGAAATCTAACTTTTGTTTTTTATCACAAATATGTGATTGTGATTGAATCTTATTTTAAAATTTCTTTATGTTGGACCTACATATACAGCATTGCATTTTGGACAATTAATTTAGTAAACACCAGATTTTTTTAATGTAGGTAATTTTTTTACTTTTAAAAATTTTGTACCAACATTATTGTGTGATTTGAATGAAATGAATGCAGATGTTGCCGAAGATATTATTTTTGAAATTGTATTAGAAATATTTCCACAATATGTAATACTTTTATAACTTTTAATTTCTTTAGTTTCTTGAGGGAATATTAGTTGTACTGACATTTTCTGTTCTTTCATATTAATTAATTTATTTATCAAATGTAATGGATAGCCATTACATGTAACTTTTTTTTTATATCAATTTCTTTATTAAAATTATTTTTGTTCATTGGAATTGAAAATGCTCTATGTCTTATAGAATTATAAGCTGCTAATTTATGTGATATAGGATGATTTGAATGATATGATATGGTTACATCTGTTTGTGTTGGTAACGTTTGGTTTGTAACGGAATTATACAACACTATAGTTTAAGGTAATTTCAAAATATGGACCCTAAAGACATCTACTATTTTTGTTAATAACATTTTATGATATCTCCTAAAACAACCCATATACCGAACTTTGTCGTAAGATTGGTAGACCCTGTATAAGAAATACTAAATGACCAAGTGAAACTGTTCAAATAAAGAACAAAGCTTTGAGCAAAAATAATTATAAACAAACACTAATATTCTTAATAATTAAATTGAAGAGTTAAACAATTATCTATGGCTGAAGATAAAGTGTTTTTCAAGTAAAATGGTGGACTGCATTTAAGCTCCCTGCTTGTGTATTATGGGCTGCATTTTAGATATTAATGTATTAAATTTATGTAATTTAATATTTTATAGATATATATTCGTATTTATTAGCAACGTATTAGATATTAAATACAACCGAAGAAATGAAGACTGACAAATTTGATAAAAAAACCTTAAAATTTTACCAGCTATGCCTAATTAAAATTATTATAATCCGGTCCACTCAACTAATCTGAAGCTAACCATTTTTCTTGAAAAACACTATACCTTCTTTTTTTTGTTTCTCAACACTCAGTCACGAATACCATCCAAGGCTATTATAGAACCTCATTTTGACTATTGTCCTCTCTTGTTTTCATTTGAGTTAGATATAATGAGCATAATACAGATTCAACTGTTAGTTGTCACCCCTTATCACAGATATAATACTTATACATTTAGGTTAAGGATACATTAAGTTTGCCTTACATTTTCTTGTGCTCCAGTTAAGCATTATTATAAGATGATGAATATTAAACGATATCTGAACAATCATATTTAGAATAGTAATTTTTTAATAAAAACATACTAACATTCTAAAGAATAAAAATAACTTTTCCAAAATTTACAAATAATATTTTGTGTAAGTAAAATCAGTAATAGCATAATGATTTGTAGATCAAATTTTTTAATTGACAAGTGGCTTTTTTTAATTATATGTAAAGAAAAATTATTCACTATAAACTATTTTTTATTAAATATTTCAATACAACCTTATTGCACCTCCAATTTCTAGATGCACATACCATCAGCATATATTTAACATTTATAAAAATAGAAATGCGGTAAACAAGCTGATAAAACTATAAGTAATCAGTGACGTTTTAATTACTTACGTAGCAACTTTAAATGAATGGAAATTGTTTAACTCACCTAACTTAAAACTAAACCAAATATCAATCCAAAAACACTTGGCACTTGTCTAATCGAACTGAATATTATGACTTCCTACTTAGCATGATAGACGAATACATTACTAACCTTGTATCGTGTTGTTGCTATTGACATTGACTTCAAGGTAATTACTATCTATTTTTTAAATTACCCCGTTGACATTTCGAAATTGTAAGCTGGTGAAAATGAAAGCTACTTTCTAAAATTACATGTTTTCGTAAAATATGGTAATGTATATAAAAAACATAAGTTAGGTTAGAATTCTTGAGTTTGTTTTGAAACAATTATATACAACTAAATAAGAAAAATGTAAAATTTTTTAAAGTATTCTTGTATAAAAAAATAAAAGACCGCTATTCAAAAGATCACCATTAAATAATAAATAAAAAGTTCAATATATTATATTAATTTTTTAAATATTCATTATTTTCTTATCTTTTTTATCAAAAAGATTTCATTAAATTTGTTAATTTATTTTTACAAATATTTATTGTTCATTTAATTTAAAAATTAATTTGATATTTGATTTTTTTATCACAGATTTATTGTTTTATGTATTAATTTATGTTGTAAATATTAAATAATAATATTTTAATTTTTATCAATCAATAATGCAAACGGCTAGTTAACTTCAATTATTTTGAAACATTTGAAAAACTACATAAGAATAATTTTTTCACTAATAGTCAATAATGTTAATCATTAAGTTAAATTTTAATCACTACTGAATAAAATTTACTAAACGCGCTTTTTTAAAAATCTTTTTTATTTATATATTATTCATTTTAAACAATAAAAATGTAAAGTTTAAATTAATTTGAAAGTTACATAGTACAATAAATATGTAAATGATTTTTTTATTTTTATTTAAATCTGTATTCCTTTTTAAATATAAATTTTCATTATAAATTACATACGATCTTTGTTAGAGATAATCAAATTTTTTACAAAAATTATGCTATTTTTTCTGTATTTCCCATAGTTTCCAAGACATTTTCAATTTAAATACCAAAAAAAAATTTTTTTTCTAACGCCATCCGTTTTCAAGATAAAGGGCGTTGAAGAAAATAAAAAATTACACATTTCTTACGATTTTGCCGAAACTACTGGCACCATTGCAATGAAATTTTATACGAATATGTTTTGGAAGCTGATATATCCCATGAATTTGTTTTTATAACTAACTCTCATAGAGGGCGCTAGTTACACGATTCATACAACGTATTATTCAACATAACTTTTTTTAGGGTAGAATTATTAGTCAAAACTCCAAGTGAACATAAACATCGTTTAATTCTACAGCAAAAAGGTACTCTTAATAAAACTCGATATTATGTACCGTTTTCGGAATATTTTGATTTGAAAATTATGAAGTAATAACCGCTCCTCGTATAAGTTAATGATAAAGTTCGCTTTTCTCTAAGTTTGCCATGTAAAATTGACATTTATTGATTGTTATGACAATAAGTCAACAATAAATAGAGTTTATGTTATGTTCTTTGTCTTTATTTTAATTTTCTTATTGTAAGTTTTTTTAATTAATAAATTTATCATTAACTTATACGAGGAGCGGTTATTACTTCATAATTTTCAAATCAAAATATTCCGAAAACGGTACATAATATCGAGTTTTACCAAGAGTACCTTTTTGGTGTAGAATTAAACGATGTTTATGTTCACTTGGAGTTTTGACTAATAATTCTATCTCGGTTTTCAAATTTGATTTATTAAATTTTTAAATCGTGACAATCATAAGATTGCCTACGATTTTCAGAGCCAACCACAATCCATTTGATTTGTAATAAAAATATCTATTTAGCCACATTTGAATTTTTAAAAAACCTTCTGATGGTAAGTTTTTACGGCAGCTTACCTGTTTGCACCTGGTTGGCAGGTATTATCCCTCACAAAACGGAAGCCAACCATGTTACAGCATTTTATAAATAGCTTAAACTTTTCATTTACATAAAATTTATTAACTTATTAAGCAAAAAAACTATCTTGCAATTTACCTTAGTAACAGGGTGTAACTGACGACCTGTATGAATATAATTAAATTCAGCATAACATTCGTAACGATCATGCAAAAACCATAAAGTTGTCAACTTTCAAGAAGATACTGCTTAAAATCATAAAAAGTTGAAATACCCGCAAAATTTGTATAAGCTCATTTGACTGCACAAACACCCACTGCATGCGCAGTACCAAACCATACCAGTAGGGTTCGTTATAAGTATAGTATATAGTCACCTTTTATTCTGCACAGAAATAAATGGTAGGAGAAGTCGTCTGATTTGTAAGTATTGTAAGACATAAATCTAATTATTTTATTTTATAAATATTTTGGCCTAATAACAAAAGGATATGATGGGTTTTTCACCTTTCACTGAGCCTGCAACTCAGATGTACCTATAGGTATATGCAAAATGCTAAATATGTATACAAAAGTAGTAGGCATGTAATCGATTTGATTCGTCTATTTTTTCATTCTTTATGTCGTGGGTCGAAATGGTAAATAAAGGATTTTCCTTAACTTTTTATTGATCTAGGTTATTTTTAACTCATAACCTGTTTGAGAAACCAAACTGCGTTGTTACAGTAGTTTTGCAAAGAAAATGTCATTTTTTAACATTTCAGTGTTACTAGTTATTTTCTCATAACGAAAATTTAAGATTAACCAAAGGCTGTTAAACTTAAACATTATTACTTCCGTTAAATAACGTCATTGAAAAGTAAAAATTGTGTTATTCCAATTTCACCAAATAGTAATAAAAAATCTAATGATACTGCTGTTTGTATTGATTGTATACTTTTCCCACTTTTTGTCAAATTTACCCAAGCTACAGAATGTCCACTTTTTTTAAAAATGGAAATAAAATTTTAAACTATGTTCCCATAGAGGGAATAACAATATTCATTAACTGTGAAATACCAACTTTAGAAGAAGTAGCTTTAGATGAAATGTCGAATTAAGATAATCGTAAAACTTCTATAGAGAAGAAATTATTGTTAACACATTCACGGACATGTCTGCAATACGCCACATTATTGTGACGTTACTGTCGTCATTGCTTGAGAGAAGTCATAGCATTACCTATATCCAAACAAGCTGTGGGCTTATGGTAGTTAGTTTACATTGACGTTTTTTGTATTATGCATTTTCATCTTAAACAATAGTTTAAGTTATATTTTAAGAAGTTTTATTTTCTTCTAAGATGAGAAAAAACTAAAATAATATTACTTATCCTCAAAAGCAAACTTTTTCATATAAAACAAAATAAAACCTCTTTAAATATGATTCATACAAAATAATAACTCATAAACAAGAAAATTCATATTACAAAAATCTTTAATGCAAACTAACTACTACGAGGGTTGACATACGAGCGCTATTTGTGTTGTTTACAGTAACTTAAAAGATTCATCTCGGCCCTAAATGGAATTAAATCGGAACATTTTCGTGCGATTAGTTTTTACAACTTTCCACGTGGATGAAGCTCCATCAAGGACCAGTGATTATCGATGGAATGGTGAATTTAATCGTGGCCGTAGTTCACTCCAAGACGAATTTCGTGCAGGTCGTCCAACATCAGTTGTTGTTCCGAAAACCATTGATGCTGTGCGCGAACTGATATTGATCGTTATGTGACCTATCGTGAGATTGAGACAACCTTAGGCATTAGTGGGACCAGCATACATTCAATATTGCATAAATATTTGATGGTCCAAAAAAAATTGTTTGCGCTGGATCCCACACAATTTGTTAATCGGCCAAAAAAGGAAGTGCTCAAAAAATATGATCGCGGTGCTTCGAAACATCGTCACAGGTGATGAATCGTGGATTCCGAAAGTAAACAGCAGTCGACTGTATGGGTGTTTCAAGATGAGCCCAATCCAACAAAAGTTGTTCGCGCACAAAGCACGTCCAAGTAAATGGTCGCCTGTTTTTTCGGAAAAACAGGACATGTCGCAACCGTACCACTAGAACAGTGGTTCCCAACGGGGGGAAGAGAGACAAGGGGGCTTTTGTGTCCAAGAAAAATTTGGGGGTCGTTGAGGAACAGCTGCCGCCCCTCTAAAGTAACTCATTGCTTCTTTGCTTCTAACAACTTTGCTTTTCGCTTCTCACACAGAAATAGAGAAGGTGAATCCGAAAATATAAAAGTTTAGAAACCGCATAACTATCTCTAAAGGAGAAATTGATAGAGTTGTCAACAAATGAAGAGTTAAAAGTGAAATTTAAAAATGGATATCAAAAATTTTGGCTGCAATGTCAAATTTCAGTATTATATCCAGCTTTATGGGCTGCATCAAAGAAGTTTTTCATTGCTTTTCCTTCAAAGAAGAGAAATAGACTGTCCATAGTGGAGCGCGGTGATTTAAGATTGCTGATGACAAGTATGGAACCAAATATTGACAGATTACTATCATTAGATCAAGCTCAGCCTTCTCATTAAAAATGTTATATTATTATTATTATATTGTTTTTTATGATATGTACTTAAGTTAAAGTTTGATCAATACATGAATACTGTATTTTTGAATAAAACATTTTTTTTTTAAATTTGTTGTTGCTTGGATTAGTTAAGGGGCCGTCGAATCATATTTAAGGGAGCCTTTGACCCAAAAAAGGTAAAACAATTGTGAATAAAAGTGCGTTACTAATTTTAAGAATGGAAGAGTTTTTTAAGGGGGGCGCTAAGTATTTTGTTTTTGGAAAAATGGGCGGTAGGTCGAAAAAGGTTGGGAACCACTGCACTAGAACAACGCAGAACAGTCAATTCTGAGTGGTACACAACCATTTGTTGGCCACTTGTCTTCCAAGAAATCAGGAAAACCAACCGCCGAAGACGGATCACTATTCACCACGACAATGCGAGCTCCCACACATCGGCTTAAACAACTGCATTTTTGAGCACCCAAAACATCGATTTGATGAGTCATCCGCCTTATAGTCCTGACTTGGCACCGAATGACTTCTTTTTATTGCCGTACGTAAAAAACAAACTGAGAGGTCAACGTTTTTCGACACCTGAAGAAGCGGTTGCTGCATCCAGAATGCATGTTTTGGAGATACCTCAATCAGAGTGGAAAAAATGCTTCGATAATTGGTTCTAACGCATGCAAAAGTGTAGAGATCTTTATGGGGAATATTTTGAAAAACAATTTTTGATTATTAATATTTGTTTTTGTTCTCTAATCCCGAAATATAAAAGGCACCCTCGTATTGGGCAAAAGTTTGTTTGGATATTATGCTTTTACCTATCTCCTACAATGGCGACAGTGACGTTTCTAATAATGTGGCGTATTAGACATGCAGACGTCCATTCAAAATACCAACTCCAATTGACAGTTTGCAATGCTTAACAGGAGAAATCTCATTACAACTTAGGAAACAACAATTATGCTTGTCATATGCTGCAACAATCGCTGCCAGCAAGTCCCATCCAACTTTTTTAAACACATTCACAGACCGTTTCCCAGAAACAAACACTAGAAACTAGAAAAAGAACTGATCCACCTTTTTACTCCAGAGTTAGAAGAAACCTATCAAACCTACAAATTCACTTCCCTGATTTTTTTCCAATAAACATTAAAACCCATCCTCCCTGGTTGATATCAATACCTAAAATTAATACAAAACTCTTACTTTATAATAAAACAGAAACCCCAAAAACGCTAATCAAACCATCTTTCCTGAAACAACTTGAAAAATATCAAAGTCATTATATTGTATATACAGATGCCTCTAAATCTGAAGATGGAGTTGGGGCAGCAGTTATTCTTCCAAATACCTCCCTAAAATATAAATTATCTCCAATAACTCTCTGTCTCATAATCACAGATTCACTCAGCTCTCTCCAATCAATCCAACATATATACACAAATGACCCAATTGCACTTCAGATAAAAAATGAACTATACCATCTACAGCAAACAAATACCAACGTAGAATTTATGTGGGTCCCCTTACACACAGACATTCAGGGAAATGAAGAAGCAGACCAGCAAGCTCGCCTAGCACCCACTTGCGATGATGCAATTCCATAAAAAAAAGTAACCTCCAACGACATGAAACAAGAAATCAAATCTAAAGTGATCAGTGCGTGGCAAAGTGCGTGGACCCTATCTCAGGCAAAATTAAAAAATATAAAACCGTCAGTGAAACCATAGACCCAGCCAACAACAAACAGATCCCACCAAGTGAAAATCGCACGACTGCGTCTGGGTGATACAAACCTCACACATATCCATCTCATAACGAAATCAGACATTCCATTTTGTGATCAGTGTCTAAAAAACATTACTGTCGACCACTTATTAGTAGAATGTCAGAAGTTTGCAATCCAAAGACTGAACAATAATATTAAGAGTCAATGCATGAAATTTTGGGCGGGAAGCTAAAGGACAACATATCGATGCGAGCAAGACAACCTACGAGTAAAACCCTATTCATAAAAAACGCTTGTACACACCAAGTCAAAAGTAGGTGTAGGTATGAGAAATTCAGAATAGTTGCATTATGTAGTCAGTCAGTTGTATAGCGAAGCTTTCTGTTGTGTATACTTAACGTAATACCTTTGTGCGACTATTGTTAGTACAACAGAATTAATTTAGCGGACCACATACAACTCGGTTATGAACGTCACTCACAGCGTATATCTATTCAGCTGACTAGCTCCAACTAGATGCCGATACGGATTTCGCTATTACTGTAGAGTGAAACACAAAGTAAGAGAATATGAAATGTTATCAAAAAAATATATCGTAGGTAATTGATCTATCCAAGTTTGTAAGATTGTCGTTTGCAACGCAGGTATAAAAATTGAATCTTTTTTAGGCAGAAAGCCATTTATTTATGGTAATCGGTATCCGATTTCAGTATTTATCTTTTACTTTGGTCATACATATTTTTTATTTTATTTTCTAGGTCTGTATTTCACGACATTTGAATGAAATAATATAAAAACAAGTAAGATTATTACAAATTTCAATAAAAAAAATTTAAAAAAAAAATAAATTATAATATTAGGCCTTCGGCTCGTTTGGTATTCCGGTTAATGCTCGTGTATTAATAACCATTACATGAGAGTTGCATTGGTACACTGTTTTTTCTACAAATACACTACTTCAATTTAACATTGTTTTATTTTTTTTAAATTTTTGTTACATTTTTTGTAAACAATAGCAAATAAAATATGAAAGAAATAATCAAGTAATCACTAAATTTCAGATGGTGTGCATGAAAAACTATCTAGACATCTTTTTTAAAAATAAGTACCTTGATTACTGCAAAAGATCCAAACTGACGCACACAAATCTCTAAGAAACCTTTAAACTTTCTACACAAAATATTGGGTCCGTCTACTAGATATTACAAAATGTAGGCTTTAGAGGTCAATTTTTCAGCTCCATAATGAATACCAGTATTATAATGAGTATCATTATGAAACTGAAAATTAGCATTTAATTACCAGCTTATAGTATGAATAAAAAAAAATATATATAGTCAGATTCAGATAGGGTTCTGAACGTTAAATAATAGTATATTAAACAACGCATTTCTTATGAAATTCTGTTATGACACGAGTTCAAGTTTAAAAAACGAATCGCGAAGCGATGAGTTTTTTAAAGAACGAGTGTCACAACAGCCTTATGAAATAAGTTGTTTATGATATTTTTTATATTTTGTCATTTTATCATTTTTTAAATTTATTATTTTTATGTAATTACGAAAATTTTGATTTTAAAAAGTCGGTAGCACTGTGTAATTTATAACATTTGACAGTTTTGACATTTTAATTATGAAATGTTTTAAAATATTTTAAAATTACTAATACACCACTAATAATATATTATATAAGTAAAAAATGATATTCATATTCACAAATACTTTCTTAAAGAACAATATAAAATTAATAAATTAATATTAGCCACAAATGTCATTGTCAATAGTCTTGTCATTAGATACTTCACTCGTGTCGCCAACCATTTAAAACAAAAATTTGCGTGCGTAAAAGTTACATTACGATACGCAAATGCGTTTTATAATGAAGATTTTTATAGATACAAAATATAAAAAATAATTTTATTTAACGTTCAGAACACAATGGACTTCCACAGAGTAAGAGTTCATACAATAAATGACATTCAGATAGGGTGTTTTATAATCTCTGTTATATAATATGAGGTGAAAAAATCACAAACTGTTTCCTCATGTTAGTTTCCCAAAACTGATATTGCTTTTCAATTTTTTCGATATGAAAATTAACCATAGTTTTTAATAATTGTTAAAAATTATAAAACATATTCGTTTTTATAATATTCGTTAAATTAAATACAGGGTAAGTTAAAATGCAAGTACATTATTTTCTTGGTAATTTTAAATAGAACACCCTGTATTTTATATCACTATCGAATAGTACTCATATCATTCTTCAAATTTTATGGAGTACTCCCTATACCTAAAGTTATCCGTTTTCTAGATATTTTTATTTTTTCATCATTCAAAATGATCTCCCAAATAATAGTAAAGAATTTTTATTGCATTCCCCTAATATCCAGGTGATATCTATAATTTCATCAGTAGCTACATTTATTATTACTAATTTAAATTAAATTAATTACTGAATTACTAAATAATAATTGTTGCTAATTAACGGTGTACCACAGATTGATTTAATAAACAATAATGTTCAACTGTCAGTTTCTAACAAACCAATCATGGCCAACTCATAATAATTATTTGTATATATTAAAATATCTACCAAATTAATACGTCCATAGAAAAATAAAAATATCTTGAAAACTGATAACCTTAGGTATAAGGAGTATTTCATAAAATTTGAAGTATGACATTAGTATTTTTCGATAGTGATATAAAATACAGGATGCTGTATTTAAAATTACCAAGAAAATAATAATGTACTTGCATTTTGACTTAACAAAAATTATGAAAGGAGTATGTTTTCTAATTTTTAACAATTAATAAAAATCTATGGTTTCAATAGATCAATGCTCCTACACTCCTTTTGAATTATACAGGAAGTTAAACTTGATACGATTTTCAGGTAATATTGGTTATAACTTTTTAAATACCTGGTATAACATAATAAAACTTTACATTGTTGTGATGTGGAAGTGATGCAGATTTCGAATTTAAAATAAAATACAGGGTGTTCCATTTAAAAAAAACATAAGTTTGGTGTGCCACCATCTTATGGAACACCCTGTAAGATTGTAACTAATTTTAAAATGTGGTTTTTAAAGTTGCCTACAATTTTTGTCAATAAGTTTTTTTTGTATTTTTCACTATAACAGATCTACTGAGCTTCCTCACACTAATCAATCACCCTGTATATATACATAAATACACCCTATATAACCAATATTTGTATTTGTTTACTTTTCTTTAATAATATATAAACAAGTTTAAAATATTTGTCCAAATGTCTTAATAATATATAAAAAATGTCCACAAATTTAAAAATTTTACTATTTAAAAACGCCAACAAACAATAACAATAGAACTGCAATCTTACAATCAAACATTAGGAATAAAGCTTGCATCCCCTAAGCATTACACCCATCGGTTGGCCAAATAAATTATTAACGTATATTCGTCTATAATAGTTTATTTTTCCAGCTGGTCCGCTAATTCTTACAATTCAAGGGTTCACGCACATCGGCACATTAAAACACTTAAGATTTGTGGAGTGTACAGGAATTAATCTGTATGAGGGCGCTTTTATCAGTAGTTTAAAAATTTGAATTTGATCTCTTCTTTGGTACCGTTTTTCTCCGTTAAGAGAAAACATATTTGGATAAAATTTTAAGGGCATATTACTGACAGCTAGTTGTAGAAGCTATGCATGTTTAATCTTAACTTTTTTTATAATTAATAGAAATTAATTACCATTCGTAATCAATATCAACAATATTTAAAATTTAAATATGCATAGCTTATGCGCTATCGTGAACCACATACGTCCTGAAAATTTGGGAAATTTTCATGCAATATTAACAAAGAAAAAGGGGTTTTTTGAAAAAAAGACAATTTTTCATAGATTTGTCCAATTATTTTACTTTATTTTGAGGTCTATTTGTGCAAGTTCACGTATTATTGCTTATTGCTATTAATTATCAGCAAGTTTTAAATATATAAACATTTTATTAGCTGATATTTGATAAAATGTTTAAATGGTGAAAGCGCTAATGCAGCATTGGCTCTTAAAAACGATTTGTACTCTGTTATCGGCGAAGAAGCGAACATCAAAAATCTAATTAATTACCTAAAAGCTATTAACATATATAACTTATTGTAATAATCACTAACAAATGTCGCTAATAACTCCTGTAGTTGATGCGACTTTAATAAAAGACGATATTTGACTGTCGGTTGTGAACACGTCTTCAACAGCAGTCGCTATTTCTGTAAATACGGAATTTAAACATTATTATCCATCTACGTTCATTTGTTTTTCGGGGAAATGTCGCTCAAAAGCGTTTTTGTTTATATCTGGCCATGCGTCTGCGCTAAATTATTATTAGCGGTAAGAAACTCACGACTGCATATTTTGAAAAAGTTTTGTATATTACGACAAGAGCGTAGCGAGGGCAGCAAATACCAGCTAAGGTTAGGTTAGGTTGCATTTACGCACGTGTGACACACAACTGTTTTCCGCCTACCTTTATGACTATTGAAAAAAAATTTAAAAATCGTTGTCCTAAGGCTTCAAATTGTACCTCTGCCAAAATAACGCATTTCTCACCCTATTACTTAAAATTACTTTACATTACATTTTCATTTATTAACCTCTTCACTTCGGACATCAAATACGGAAGACCGTTGTATATTCGGACCTATACGAGATTATCATAAAAAAAATACAGAATGTAATCGTGACAAAATAATTATTTTTATTTTATTGTATTTTAGATATGAGATAATTATAATTATGTGTCCTTTACTAACGATTGTTTTTTGCAAAGTATGTAGTTCATTAGCGGAGCAAAAGGGGTTCTAAAAGTATTATATTTGTAAAATAATAATTATTCCAGATTCGCTAGGTGATTTCAAGATTATGATTATCTATCCCTTACCTATGATTCTGTTTTATCAAAGTATCTTTCGTTGACTTATGATGTGGAATGAGATGTGGAATGGGTTGGGGAGGTAGATATACACTAGTATTTTTTACAAATATATTTACATGTGAACAAACATAAATAGTTTATATAAGTGAGAAAACAAACCAAGGAATATTTTGAAATAAGTAAAATTTATAAAAATTATACTGTTCAAGCAAACAAAAATAACAAATGACTAAAACAGAAATACTACTGCTGATGATATTCATCAAAGTGTTCTTTGGAACAAAGTGCTTTGTTACAAACTGAACAAAATAAAAATGTGTACTTGTTTCTTCTATAAACATTGTAACAAATATGGCACCTTCTTCTTTTTTGCTCTCTTTTTGAAAGCCGTATCAAATTGTGATCTTTATTTTTAGATTGTTTTATTTTTTTGGTTTGTTGTAAGCATCTCTTAGTTCTACAAATTTTGGTTTGTTATGTGCCAATAATTCATCGCATAGCTTTTCTGTAAATGTGAAGACTGGTAATTGTTTATTATTTACATGCTCGTATAAAACTTTAGCATTTAGGACCATCCGTTGGATAATATGAATACCTAATTTCTTAAACCAAGTGTAATTTTTTCTAGCTGCATTATAGGGTTCTACCTGTTGATCTACAATATCTACTGCACCCATATTGTTATTATAATGTTCTATATGCTGAGGTTTTTTATACAATATTTCACATTTTGTTGCGGTGTTGTATCTAACTTTTTCTTGGAACGCAGCAGTAAGTTTGGTTGACAGTACATAAACATCACGTTTGTCTTTAAATCTTACTATAAGGATGTCTTTGTTGCGAACAAAACAGGATTGATACCTTTCCAAAGGAACTTGTGAAAGTTCTTGGGGGACTCCTCTGTTTATTTTTATTGTACCAGTAGCGTAAGTATTTCTACTCAGTAAAAAATTAGCTAAACGTACAGACAAATACCAGTTATCAAGAATAACTTCCCTACCTTCGTCCAATAAGTTTTGCATAAAAAAAATACAATTCTTTCTGACATAGTTAGTAATTGGGTACCTGGTATATGAGCTACATTATAATTGTCCTTTCCGATGTAAAGTCTAAAATCATAAGTATACCCTCTGAATTTGGTATCACTAGGACATAAACAAAATAGTTTCATACCAAAGCGTGCTCTCTTGCTTTTCATGTACTGTTTGAAATGCAGTCAACCTTTATATAATATTAGACATTCATCAATGGCAAAAGTCTTTCCTACATCAACTAACATTGTAGTATTTTTACTAATATATACAAAGAATATTGCTAGACGCTTTATTGGATTTCTTCTATTTACTGCACGTGGCGAGGAAAACTGAAAAAACTTTAGTATGGACAGAATAAATACAAATAAACAACCTTATTAGATATCACATAAATTCCTCACCCAAAAAATATACGACAGAAGAACTTTTTATTTCACATAGAAAAACAGACCTACCTGTCTCTACTCATTATTTCAGCAGAAAAAACTGGAGGGCCGCATACTAAATAGGATTTTCTCCAATAATCTTGCATTCTCGGAAAATGAATTAATCCCATCATAAGTATCAGTGATAAAAAAACATACATATCTTCCGTTGAAACAGGTTTCCAATTTAGGCCATAAACTTTCGAGCCCACATGAGCATTTTCATGTAGAAACATTTCAGCACGTTGATTAGTCCATTCACAAAGATACTCTACTATCGTAGGAGAAATAAATGCTTCAAAACACTCTCTTATTGAAAAACCGTTATTTAGATCTATTGCCGGATGAAATTCGTAAGGAAATGTTGTTTCATATAGTTCTGATTCCCTTTTATCACTAAACGGATCAGAAATAATATTCCAATCGCCAAATCGAATGTTCTCTTGAACCTCTTCCACATCCGATTCATCCGTATTTGAATATTCATCTTCTGAAAGAGAATCCATATCCGATTCTTCGTAATAATCACTGTCTGTTTCACTCGAGCTAGACATACCGGCACTAACACGTTGTAACGGCAAAATAAAACTGAAAACAATTTTGTAGCACCATCCCATCGGTACTGTGTTTATCCCCTCCACCACCCTACAAAACTATTTGGCAAGTTCGGATTTACATATTAATTTATTATTAGAGCTTTTCCAACTTTATTTAATTTATTAGTTCATTAAAAAATCCAGAAGTATCTGATTTACTATTTTCCAACCTAACCTAACCAAAAAAAAAAATATTTACAGAAATTTATAAAAAATTTTGTTGATAAGTACAATAATCGGAAACAACTAAAATGCCTAAAAAATGATTCACAGCTATGCACCACCGAATATCTCGCCGAATCAATATGATGCACCCGTATGCATCAGCCGTCTATAGCGAGCGATTACGCATGATGCACTCGTGTGCACCACCGAAGTGAACAGGTTAACGAGGAACTATTTCAGCTTTTTAAAAAATAATGATGCTTTTATAAATGCAGTTTGGGACTGTCAGGTGTTATTTACCCCATCTATCCCGGAAGGGCAGTTCAGTTATCAGTTAATGACTGTTTATAGTCCACAGGTCCCTGTGTAATTTGTGATAAAATTAATTAAGCTTGGTTAATATATCTCTGTTATGTCCCTTCGTGGGACTGACGAGATTTTGAATATAAAATGAACTAACATGTTTTCAACCAAATATATTATGATGTTAAATTCAATACTAAATGTTTATTATAGTGGGATTCAAATTAGTTTTTGTTCGTTCCATTTACTATTAGCACATTTACCCTTTTATGGGCAATAAATTATTCAAAACTGAATTAAATTGCCATTATTGATAATACCGAATTGGTATATAGCTTATTTTAGAATTGCAGCTATTTGTAACATTTAAAAATCAAAACTCTTCCGTAATAATGAGTATGCCATACATAATTAATTCATAAAAACATATAACAGCCAAACTATTGAACAAAACTTTTATTTAAAAGCCAAACAGCTGTATTTGAGTTTAAAAATCTATTTTTTAAATAAAAGGTGAAAGTTTTGTTAAATGTTCTTAATGACATTGATTTGTGTATCCAAAACATCACTGGTTTTTTTATTCATATAATCGGGATTCTTTTATTAGTATATTTTACAAATACTATTCAACTTGGTAAGGAATTCTCTCAAAACAATTGAAAATGTCTTCCAAAGTAAGTTGCAACTATTGAAAGTATTTTATTCTTGTAATTTATGTTTTAAATATAGGTTACGTTACCTTAGGTTAGGTTAGGTTAGGTTAGGTTAGGTTAGGTTAGGTTAGGTTAGGTTAGGTTAGGTTAGGTTAGGTTAGGTTAGGTTAGGTTAGGTTAGGTTAGGTTAGGTTAGGTTAGGTTAGGTTAGGTTAGGTTAGGTTAGGTTAGGTTAGGTTAGGTTAGGTTAGGTTAGGTTAGGTTAGGTTAGGTTAGGTTAGGTTAGGTTAGGTTAGGTTATGTTAGGTTAGGTTAGGTTAGGTTAGGTTAGATTAGGTTAGGTTAGGTTAGGTTAGGTTAGGTTAGGTTAGGTTAGGTTAGGTTAGGTTAGGTTAGGTTAGGTTAGGTTAGGTTAGGTTAGGTTTAAATATAAGGCTTTCCAAATCACGTGACATAAAGATGGCGTCTGTGGGCAAACCTTAGAACATAACACTGTCAAAGTCACAGACCACATATAATCAAAGTTTCATAAACCATTCTATACGTGGTTGTTGTCAGTCATCTCTATTTGATCTACTTGCACAACCAATCACAAGGCATGTAACAGGCATTTTTTCAACTTATAACGTTAACAAGTCTAAATAATATATAAAATCTATTTTAAAAAGTCACAAAAACTATTTTCTCAAAACAATAAAAACTTCTACATCAACTTAAATAAAGAAAGCACTATGACAAAAATACAAAACAATACTATTGTTTGCCTACACCCGCCATTTTTGACAGGTCGTTGGAAAGCCCAATAGGTACATAACTAAATCGGTTGATTTTGTTTATTGTACCAATGGTATAAATAAAAAAAACAATTAATTACTCCTATTAGAATAATATTGTGATTGAACAGAATTAAACATGATTCAATTGCATGAAAAAATATTAAAACATTTGAAAAACAACATTATTTTTATTTGAATATGCTTATTTTAGTATAGAGTAAACTCCCATAGAAATAAGAAGGATTTAATATTAATTAATAATAGGCTGATGCCAACACTTTTGTGAAAAAAAAATAGCAGGCAAGGACCAAGTGAAAAATGTTGTTAAGTTTCCAACTTTAAGGGAAAAAATATTTAAACTCGAAAACATTCAAAATGGGATTGCAATTTAGGGGTTAAAAACGGTTTTCTGCTATTTACGACAAAACGTGACCTCTTAGTGGAAATTGTTCCGCACAAAAGTTGTAGATGGTAAAAAAATCTAAAACTTTTACACAGAATACTTTTCGACATAATCTCAAATTAACCGGCAAAATGTATTTAATTTTTTCTCGCGTAAAAATAATTGGAGTTGCATGAAAATTTGTAAAAGTATGTCTTTTTCATCTTGAATAAGTCCAGAAGACGACTATTTTCTGAGTAATATACATTTTTCGCAAAAAATACCCTTATCTTCCACTTAATGTTTTTTTGTATTTCGGTCTGTAAGTAGTCATTTTAATCTTGAAATGTCTGCTTTAAAATGGTCTATGTAAATTGGTGGTTTGTTTATCGTTAAACTACTTAAAATTACGAAAACCCGAAAAAACGTCTTTCTGAATCATGGTTTTCTCAATATTTTTTCATTTGTTTTTTCTTTAACTTAATATTATGTATGTCATAAGTTAAACATCTCGATCATCATTTTTTTTATAATTACAGACATATTGGAAAAGGCTGTGATAGAGACACTTACTCCGTACAGTCACAGAGGAAATTATGTGGAGCATCACCTTCTGCCATTGATCTTTTGCCAAATCCTGGAGTTGGAGCTGAATGGACAAAACCACTTATTTCAGATGAAGGCCATGAGAGCGATCAAATGTTTGAATTTGACGGTAAGCATTTTTCCATACGGAATGTAAAGTTTTTTACGAAATAATTATACTTTTAATCAATTTCTTGGTAACGATAGTTAGCAAAGGAGGTAAGAAATCTATAAATGATCTTGCATCAAAAACTAAAAAATAAGAAAAATCTGATCCAAAGCCTTAACGGCGAGCTGGACTTGCCGCAGGATATTTGGGAAGGCATGGGGTTTTAAACGGTTAATGATCTGGTCCTAACCCAACCAAACAATTATCAAGCCCTTGTATAGTGGGCAAAAGTTTAACAACCAATGGCATGTGCTAAGTTGCAGAAAAATAATGGCAGCCCTAGAGGCGATGATGAGTATCTATCTCTCCTCCCTTAACTGCAATATTGCATATTGAGAGAGGCTGCAGCTTGTGCGGTACGACTACAGACACAAACCTGAAAACCTGTTGATTTGGTTGGTTATCACTGTCATCCTTAAATCTACTATTGAACACCATGCTAGTCTCCGTAGAGGAGATTCTTACAGAAACCCAGGCGACTACACCACTAAAAGTCCCTCCTAAAAGGAACTCCATTTCTAGAATCATAAACGACTAAGCTGTATCATTGAATGATAAAGGATAAAGGAAAGTTAAAGGTTTGTAAAAATATCATCCAACAAAGAAAAGGGCCTTCTTGAAATGAGCAAAAAATTAGGAATATGCCCTTTAGAAAGCTGGTTAGCTCTAGAATTTCTGGATTAAGATAGGCTCAAAGATCATAGTCAGTCAAGGTGCAAAGATGTCTAGTTGTATTTTATGACCTAAGACAATTTAATATAATTTATCTTGGTGACAATATTATAACTAATAAGATAAATATTTTTAGGTGCTACTACAGCCGTCACTATACCTACGTCCGTATTGGAACATCAATTGCCTACCACATTTACTATATCTATGTGGATGAGACATGGTCAACATCCATCTCAGGATAAACATATGAAAGAACATATCTTCTGTACGGCAGACGATCACAGTAAGTAGATATTTCTCAAATGTCCGTTATTTTTTTTCCAACAGTATTAGCTAAAGGAGCCTTTTACAAATCCAGTTTAACTAGAAAATTAAAGTGATATACTACTTTTAAATATTTATAATAAAATACAAGCTAATACAATTTTTTCACTTTTCATAGGCAACACAAAATACACACGCTACCATTTGGTAGTGGTAATAACATCACCTAATGGCAAAAATCACATTTAATTTTAGAATTATTAAAGATAAAAATTATTCTAGCTAGATTCCAATAACTATGATGTTTTTGTTTGTTTGTTTTGCATTTATATTATAAGTAATAATATAATTTTAAACACTTATTACTTGTTCTTTTTAATATAATAAAAATAAAATCTTGTATATATAATGAAAGATCAAAGCAAAATATTACCTTTTACTCTTTATACACAAAAAGCTATTACTTTAAATCATACTCTTTTTAGCAATTAACAATTAACAATTTCTACTACAGTTTTTAAACATTGTATCATAATATTCCTTTAACAATAAATTTTTATAATTTATTGATTCTGTTGCCCTATATTGAAGCATGCATTAAAAAATTGCTTACTATTGTTAACAAAGCCAATATTTAAGTACTATGCAGTATTATTAAGATATTTTTACAATTTTTCAGATAATAAATTTCCTCAGAAATAAACATGTCTTCATATATTTTTTCCATACAAAACCAAACATTTTTTAATTTCATTTTCACTGTATACCTGGATTTTTTAGTTTCTCGTTTCTGGCTTCATTCTTATTCACATCCTCGAAGATGTTTGTTCCAAAATTTATTCTAAATTGCTTATTGAAATCTTGATCAATGAGTTTGATACTACTTATTTCTAATATTATTTAGGTTAGGTTAAATCTAAGTGAGGCGCTAGCCCTGAGGTCTATTACAGCTTAATATCCTTTAAGCCTTTCTTAATTCTATTTGTATATAAAATACTACTTTTTATGTTTTATATGAGTTCCCTTAATTATTTTGTGAACTTACTTAATATTTTCTTGTAGAAATGAACAGGCATCATTACGCCCTCTTTGTTAGAAACTGCAGATTGATCCTTTTATTGAGGAGAGACTTTTCCGAAGGGGATTTGAATATATTTAGACCAGCAGAATGGAGATGGAAGGTTTCACAAGTAAGTAAATATTTTTTAATGTATTTTAAGTAAAATAATGATCTAATAATCTTTTTAATTTACAGGTATGTGATGATCAGTGGCATCATTTTGCAATCAACGTTCGTTTCCCGGACATTCAACTATACATTGACGGACAATTATTCAGATCTGAAAAGAAAAATCCAGAAGTGATCGACGATTGGCCTTTACATCCTACTAAGGGAATTAATACGACACTCACTGTTGGAGCCTGCTGGCAAGTAAGTGCAATCTGAAAAACATAGTTTTACTCACAGCTGTAGATAGTTGCAAATGCTAGAAAATTTAAAAAAACCGATGAGTTTAGATTTAAGTGTAGAATTAAAATTGATGGCTGACTGACCTAAAATTGTATTTTACCCATATATATAATTTCATCTGCTATGTGGTTTCCAGCATACATGAACTTCAGATTAATTCTTTCTATGTGAATTTTAACTGTCTCGGTTATACTGGATTTATTATATGTTCATTAGAGTAAATTTTCTTATAAAGAAGAAGTATACATTTAAATAATTTTCTTTTTTGTATATTTTGAGTTTTTTTATCATTCATTTTTTATCTGGATCAAAAGTTTTGTCATCATATTTATATTTCAATATTTCTTTAGTTTTGTATGGCAAAATATTATTTTTTTATTTATAGGGTTCAGATAACAAAATGAGACATCATTTAAAAGGATATTTAGCTGGATTAAGTATTCTCCTCGGGGATAATGAAAAACCAGAAGTTCTGAGTTGTCTACATCAGTGCAAAGAAAGTTTACAGGTAAATATTTTACTTATACATGTATGTATGTATGTATGTATGTGTCAGGGGTGATAATAACACTGCGACCCATAGGATCTATTGTGTCCCCCCTTACTTGCCATGTTCTGATATTCTCTCAGACCTATAGCAGCTCTTCGAGTCCTATTTTCCTGAGGAAGTTTAGGACATCGTCGGGCTTCAAATCAGGTAGATCCCCCTCTTCTATTTCATGTGCTCCTAGGTATCTAGCCCTAGAATTCTGCAAGTATGTGTATTGAGGTTTCATCCTCTTCCTCACAGAATCTGCACTTTGCTTCATCTGCTAACCCTAGTTTCTTCATGTGGCTTCTTAACCGGCAATGCCCAGTTAATATTCCCGTTAGAATTCGGAGCCTTTTTTTACTGAGGTTGAGGCAGCTAAGAGATCTCTTCTGGTCATAGTTCCCCAGTAGTATCTTAGATTGCCTCAGTCCTTCCAGCTGATTCCAGTACTTTTTCCTTCTCCATTTCTTCCCTTAGTTTTCCTAAGATTACTCTACTGCTGATCCCACAAGATGGTTCTGGTCCCAAATGTGGGGTTTCAGCTCCTTTTTTTGCCAGCTTATCTGCTGTTTCATTCCCCTCTATTCCTATGTGTCCCGGCACCCATAGGAGGGTGACAGTGTTCTTCTGGCCTAGTTCATTTAGTTTGCCTAGGCATTCCCAAACCATCTTGGAACTGATTATATTTGAGCTCAGCGCTTTGATGGCTGCTTGACTATCCGACATGATCACAATCTCTTGTCTGCGGTAGTTCCTTCCAATATTGAATTCCACACATCTTTCGATGGCGCGGACTTCTGCTTGAAAAATGCTCGGGTATGTGCCCAAGCTTTCTGAGTATTTGGCTCTCGGTCCAAAAACTCCTATCCCGGTTCCCTCGTCTAGCTTGGAACCGTCCGTATACCACTTTATGGTATTCTGATTTAAATTCTGTATGGTGTCTTCATCCCATTCAGATTTATTACTCAACCTTATGATGTATTTTCTCACAAAGTTGAATTTCTTTGGCATATCATCTTGGGGCATTTCCCAAGTTTGATCAAAATGAAGTGATCGGGGTTTTTTCCTGATAATTCCTTCTTTGATCATTCTATATATCGTTTTCTTCCTTACACTTTCTAAAAGAATGTGCAGTGGGGTTAAGTTTAAAATCACCTCCATTGCAGCAGTGGGGCAAGTTCCCATTGCTCCAGTGATACATAAACAGGCTAGTCTCTGAATCTTCGAGAGATTTTTCCTCGTCGTACTCAGATTAGCCCTAGCTCCCCAAGCCACTGCCCCATATGTGATTGGTCTCACTATTGCTGTGTACATCCATTGCAGAATACGTGGGTTGCATCCCCAGAGGGCCTTGGTTGCTTTGTGTATTACTTCGTCTTCGTGTTTATTCCAGAGTGACCTGCTATCTAGGATTAGCCCTAGATATTTGACCTCTGTTTTCCACTCGACGATGTTCTCCCCTATTCTTATGATCTTTAGATTAGGTTTCTTTTTCCTTGTAAAGGCTACTAGTGTGGTTTTGGTGGGGTTGATGCTGAGTCCCACCGAGTCACACCATTGTTTCGCAATGTTCAGTCCTCTTTGAACAATGTCACAGAGGACATTTTCATACTTCCCTTTTGCCAGGATAACCATGTCGTCGGAATACCCTTGACATGGTATGCCTTCCCTGGTCAATTGATTAAGTAGACTGTCCACAGTGAGACTCCACATAAGCGGGGATGCAACTCCCCCCTGTGGACAGCCTCTGGTCACATTAATGAAGATACTGTCTTGTCCTGCCTCCATTTCTGCGATTCTTGTAGATAGCAGTTGCGACATCCAGATGGAAGTCGTTCTATCTACTCCTTTCTCAATCAGTGCTCTTTTGACTGCCTCATGTGGCGTATTGTCAAAGGCCCCTTCTATGTCTAGAAAGGCACATACCACGGTCTCTTTTTTATTTAGAGCGTCTTGGATTTCGTCAGTCAATTGTATTAAAGCGGTTTCCGTGGACTTTCCCGCTTGGTACGCATGCTGACGGGGGTGCAGTGGCACCTGTTCTAAGATTTCTGTTCTAATGTAATTGTCTACAGCTTTTTCCATCGTTTTGAGAACAAACGATGTGAGGCTGATCGGTCTAAGGGATTTGGGGTGCGTAGTGTCCCTTTTCCCTACTTTTGGGATGAAGGTGATTTTAGCCCTTCTCCACGCTTCTGGTATGTATCCCAGTTCAAGGCTGCTCCGACTAATTCGGATCAAGTGTGGAATTATTGCCTCTTGGCCCTGTTGAAGTAGGGCAGGAAATATTCCATCCGTTCCAGGGGTTTTGAACGGCTGGAAGGTGTTCATAGCCCATCTCAGCCGTTCCTCACTGCATATGTGCTTTGCCATTGCAGTGTCTTCCCTGGTAGCTCTTTTAACTTTCTCATTTATTTTTCCGGAAGGGACTATTCCTCCGGGAAAGTGAGTTTCTAACAGGAGCAGAGCTCTTTCTTTTTCGGTTTCTGTGAAGCTTCCATCTGGCTTTCGTAATGCCATTACAGTGTCTACTTTCCCTTTTGCCAAGACTTTGTGTAGTCTTGCTGCAGAGGGTGTAGCATCTATTTCTTCGCAGAATTTTCTGAAGCTGTTTCTTTTAGCTTTTCTAATCTCCTTATTATAGGTTGTAAGTTTCTCGGTGTAGCTCTGCCAATCTCCGTTACGTTTGGCTCTATTGAAGAGCTGTCGCGTTTCGGATCTTAAGTTTGACAGATGACTGTTCCACCATATCGCATCTTTTGCTTTCCTAGTCCTTTGGAGAGGACAACTGGATTTATAGGCATCGATTATTGACTCGTTCAGCTCTATGAGATCGTTTTCTAATGCCAGTTGATTCCTGGCATTTGTTTTAGTCTTAAGATTTGCAAGATTTACGTTCAGGTTAGTGTTGTAATTTTCCCAGTTAGTTTTCCTGGGGTTTCTCCTGAGTGCTTGCTCAGGAGGATTACACTCTAATCTGAACGTAATCATTCTATGATCAGAGAGGGATGGTTCGTTCGATACTCTCCAATCTTTCACCCTATCCTTAAGATTCGGTGTACTTAGTGTTATATCTAGTACTTCTTTTCTTGTTCTGGTTACAAACGTAGGGGTATTCCCTATATTGTGTATAACAAGATTCTTATTAAATATAAATTCTAAAATTTTCTCACCTCTTTCGTTGGTGTCTGTGCTTGGTATTGTGACCGTTAGCGTCGCATCCTATGAGAAGCGGCAGCTTCTTCTGTTCACAGTACTCGACTAGTCTTTGCAGTTCTGTAGGCGGTGCAGTCCCGTCCCCTGCAAAGTAGCATGATGCTATCATGACTTCTTGACGTCTATTCTCGAATTCGAGGTTTGCTCGAATCGGAACGAGGTCTCTCGTCATGAACTCTGAAACACAAAAGTGATCAATGTTGTTACTTACCAAGATGCATGCTCTGGGTATGTCTACATTACTTACTTTATATATAAGCTTGGCTTCCCTACTTGCGAGTCCTCTCACCTGACCATCACGGACCCATGGTTCCTGGATCAGTACTAATCCCATTTGGTTTCTGATAAACGTCCTTAAAATAACCGCCGATGATGGGCGTTTATCTGAGCGATTACTTATACATAAACAAATGTTACAGTTCAGTTGATTCTGTTTGTATTCGTAAAATTCTCTTAAAATTTATAATTTATTAAATATTTAACAATTTTTTTCTTATTAGGTCCCAGCTATGGAACTTCTTCAACCTGGAATGGAACTTTTGACCAACTCTGATTTGACTGAAGTAACCGTTGAAGGTGATAATCGGACCAATTTGGAAACCCTCGTGCGTAAAATCGGCTATGCGAATACAAGAGAATTCCCCACACCGGGTCGTAGAAATTTACGTTTAACTACTACAGTTACTTGTGATAATGGAAAACAAGTGAAAGTAAGCACGCTTTTAGTATTTATCTTTTGGATTATCTACAACAGATTTTGGTTATGTTAAGAATAATAACCTCTAATGAAATAATGACATAAACTTTATACTAGACCAATTTTAAAATATTATTTTTTTATTGATAGAATCCTGCTTAATTGCTTTTATATTATTTTAGGTTCCTGACGCACAAACATACGTAATGGTTTTAAGACCCCAGACTCCAAGCATTATGCTTAATGGAACTGGAAATATGGCAAGAAAATATGAAGACTTTAGGATGGGTGTTCGAGTCCTAGCCGACGTACACATAACTGGAGAACAAAAATTGGACAAGTGTCAGTTAACTATTTACCCTAACCTCAATCCTGATCATGAAAGTCTGAGTGTTTCTGAGGAAATGCTTAAACGATTAGGTAAAATAATTCGTTAAAAGTAAAATTCATTAATATCTAATATTAATTTTATGAAAGAAGTAATATAAATAGTCTGTACTAATTTAATTGTTATGCTTGTTTTTTAGGAATGGCGGCAAGGATATCAAAGGATGGAGTAACCATTACTGGTTCAGATATGGTCTATAACTATCAACAACTTTTACGTCAAATAGTTTACACGAATCGCAAACCTGCTTATTACCTTAACAGGGTCTTCAAACTAACATGTTCTGAATTAAACGGAAGATTTACTTCAAATGAATATGTTCAAACTGTAAGTAATAATTAGAGATACCTTCCACGAAAGAAAATTATAAAGTATAAATACTGAAAGGAGCAGATGAATACATATTTCATAAATCATTACTTACATATTTAATTAAAATGTACATTTTCAGTATTGATTAGAAAATGTAAAACTATTGGGCTTCTTTCACAAGGGACACTGTGTTTGGATTGTGTGTATCAAGCCACCGTCTCGATATAGAAGTAGATGGGAGCATTAAGACAGAAGTCAGTGTGTGGCGACATTAAATTCTGTATCCCGGCAGTATCTGTCGGTGTCCCGAATTGGCGGTGGGCGGGATACTGTTTGATTCTCTCAGCCACTTTCCTACATTCAGATCTGTGAGAGTATTTGGGACACAATTCTTTCATTCGCTTTACTTTTTTAAATATTTCGCTCCGCGATTCATTTTTTAAACTTGAACTCGTGTCATAACAGAAGCCCATATGAAATGCGTTGTTTAATATACTATTAGTGCCTCTGTGTGGTTGATTAAAATTTCAAACAGAACAAAAAACGTGTTGGGTATTTTTTGTCTTGATTTCCATTTCCATTTCTTATCACTTTATTTTGTATCAACAGTATTTATTATAAATTGTTAAATTTGTGTTAGTTGGTTTGGTTAAACATTTTAAAATGTCGCCGGTCTGAAGGGTGCAAATTTTAGTCAACTAAGCCAGTTTGAAAGAGGCCGTACTGGGAATAAATAAAGCTGGACTTTCAATTCGGGAGATACGCCGTATTGTTAACCGGGGTTTGCATATAGTGTTGTTTCTAGAATATCCAACACAAGGAATTTGGGGCTCTGGACGAAGGAGAAATACCAATCCACGCCAGGGCCGGTACCTAGGAATTTTAGTCTCTAGAATCAACAAGGACCGTTGTTGATTTATGGTTTCGTGTAGCTGGAAGAATGATTACTATGTCATCTGTTTATCGAAGAATAAGGGCTTTTGGGCTACATTCTTACCGCCCCCACTTAGTGCTTCTATTGACCCTTGAGCATAGAATAGAAATACTTGAATGGTGGAACTGGAACCGAGAATTCAATAATCTTTTCAGATTAATCTAGGTTCTGTCTTGGGATCCACGATGGTCTATAACGAGTTAAAAGGATGCGTGGAAAAATATCTCCCAGATATTCCGTCCTATCACTTAAAACATGCCTGAGACTTAATAGGTAAAAGGCTAAGCAGATTACCTAACCCTCCACGCACACTAGCTGAGTTAAGGCATCAAATGCAACTGGCCTGGGATCCTATTCCTCAAGAGGACATAGACCATCTCATTTTTAGCATACCGAGAAGTCTACCTGACTATATATATATATTTCAGAGTTTTGAACTGTAACTTTTTCTACACCTACTTTGTCTGAATTAAAGATATAAATCAAAAAGTACAATAATGACCGATTTTTGTTTACAATTTTGTTAAAACGACAAAAATGATATTATTTCCTACTTTGATCGCCCAAATAATGTTTCATGCCAATGTATAGGCACAATACTTAATTTTTTCATTTTGTTTCAATAGGCACAAAACTTTCATTATAAAGTGTGGGTAAAAAAACGTAATTAAAATAATATGTCGAATCTTGATAACATGATAGTCAAAAACAGTAAACAACTAAACGGTTGAATAAAACTTCTACTATTTATTCGAAAAATACGTATTTAAATGAAATGACATGATAATCTTTTGTAAGTCAGCAGAATACACCATAGTATTAGCATTGTATAAACAGACATAGTAGGACAACCCAATGCTTTATTTTCTTTGACACAATTTGGGACGACCACCAGATGTCGGTAAAGACTTGGTCCCAATTTTAAAAATAAATACTAATTTTACTAATATTTGGTAGATGGCGGTGCGTCAGAAAATAAATTCTCACTATTTTCTATAGGGGTAATCGCAATTGTTGTGCTCTTGTTGCAAAGTTTATTATTGACGATCTTAGTATCAACTGATTCGTTGTAATAGTTTGTGGTTTGCGCTTATTTTGTTTTTGGAGTGTTTGTATTATAGTTATAGTTTATTTATTATTAAAAAACTTTACTTAGTGACAGAAAAACTTAATAGTGTTGTGATTGATTTTTTATTTTGAGGTAAGCATAAATCAAAAATGATTGCTATTCATTAGACATACATTTATATCCGGTAAATAATACATATATAAATTTTACAGATGTCAGGACATTATAGTATGTTTACTACCAATGCGGTAATTCCACATACAAAGATTCAACTATCAGAATGTTTCGATTCCCATACGCAGCAGTATGTCAACAATGGATAATAAACTCATCAGGTAAGACTAATATTTTTTCAAATAAAAAATAATAAATTTATACCCTTAAAATAATTGAATTATATTAGAATTTTAAATGACACTAAGACGGATTAATTGTTTTTAATCAAAAATCAAATCAAAAACATTTTGAAATATATATAATATAATCAATGTCTATTTTTAACTTAATAGTTGTTAAAAATGTTTTATGTTAAACTATGTTTAATATAAAAGTCTTAAACCGGTGATTTTTAAAATTTTTTTTCATTACAATAAAGAAATAAAACATACAATTTGAAAACATTAAATTAATTTTTTTTATTGAAAAGTAGGTAATGTATATCGATACCGTGGTCCTTGACACAGTTCTTATAAAACTATAATATGTACATTAAGACTATGACACTGGAATTTTGTTAATTTGAAATCAGCTGACTTGCATAAAGTTTTCTGTATTACGGAAATAAAATTTGTTGATATATTTTTAAAAATGGACCATCCTGGTAAAGACAAGTAGTAGAGTTAAAAAACTAAAATTTTTAAACATTTTTCTAAGAGCAACAATTTGATATAATAAATAAATGAAAGACTGTAGACTTTGTACACACTTGATGAAATAATAAAGGAAGGAAAATGTTTTTGTATATTAAAAATTTACATTCATATATTGTTGTCTTCAAGATGTTTTAATGTTAAAGCTGTTTTAATTTTAAAATTTAACTAATTTATATTATTTTAATGTGTTGTAATGTCTCTTCTGAAGAGGTTTTATCTTTTAACGAAGTAACTCTGATGATGGCCTTATAAGCCGAAAGCGCTCAGTTACTGATTTTAATATACACTTTACACACTTAACCTACGGTTTTTAATATACAAAAACATTTTCCTTCCTTTATTATAATTTGATATAAACTTAATTTTTAATTTTGTTCGACAAACATCAAACAAAAAATCAACTGTCACTTCATAATAAATGGCAACGTTGTTATTCTTTTTTATGTATCTATGGTTATTACCATTGTAGCATTATTAAATTTTATATGTGTACTTGTAATTAAAAAAAACGACTTGAATTCTCTTCACTTGGCTACTTTTTTAAAAAATTAAAATATTTTCTGCTTTAAAAGTTTTATAATTGAAAAATATTAAATAAATATAAAAATGTAATTCAATTTTGGACTGGCTTAATAAACATTTTCGTATTTTTTCTTGCAAAAAATAATTTTGATAATTTATTAGCTTAGACAATAAATTTTTGTTGCTATAAACAAGCCGTTATGTTAAACCCCATGATTCAACCTCTACTTTAATATAACAATAGGTACCGTTTTCTCCACAACAATTTTACCGTACTTCCGGTAATATCGATAATCTCAATAATTCTAAATAAACCAATAATTTATGAATATAAAAATTTGGTCACTCAACATTGTACAACAGTGTATACAAGATAAAATTCCTAAAAATGTAGTTAATGGCTTAAACGATTCGAAATAGTTTTAGAAAAAGAAGTATTTTTATTTTTTTCGGTTAAAAAATTACAATTGTTATTAGCAAAAAACTGTTGGAAAAAAACCCCACCAGCTTCTTCCCAATACCTCCAAAAAAGTATAACTGATTGTTTAAATAATAAAAAAAATTCTGAAAGTGCGGTAAATTTCAACAAAAATTCTCAATTCACGGAATTGTAACTCTATACTATTTTCACCATGTACTAGCGTGAAAAAATAATAAAAAGAAATCGAATTAGTGCTTTGAATTTGTCGCGCTTAACAATAATAATAATGATAGAATAATAATAATCTTTAATGTTTCTAAACAAAAAATTATATCAACGGTTTGGTTACATATATTTTATTATTACAACATAGTTTAATAAATCATATTTATAAGTTTTAATTAAATTAGATTATAAAGTTATTGGCATTTTTTTATTAATAGTAATTATTTACATTGCAGGAAATGCTTCTTTGGCGACCCTGAGTTCGAATATTCTTAAGGGAAAATTTATATGTAGCAAGCATTTCGATCCTGTACTTCTGAATTCCAAACGTTTACCAAAGACTGCTGTTCCACAAAAATATGATGATCAAATGCCGTTTTCTGAGTTATCTGTAGCAGCAGGTTTGCGACAGTATACCATCAACCAATAAAAATACTTTTGATTGTGACGAAAATGAGAGTTTGAGCGAAACGAGTACAAAAACCATCGATCCATTTATACTCCAGTTGATTGATATGCCCTCATCTCCTCTTCTTTTGTAAAAATATCATAAATAAATAACGACTCTTAAAAAGCGTTTACAGGAGTTTCAAAAAAAAATTAACAGATTAACAAACTAACATAAAAAAAGTAAAAATTCTCAAGAAGTAAAAAAAAACTCTACAAAACAAATAATGTTATCTATTTATCCATCCTAAAATATATTTTAAGTGATATAAAATTTTTACATAAAATCCTTGTGTATTTAATTTTAACGGAATATTTCATTCCTATCATAATTTTAGGCAATAAACCGCAGGTAGAAAAAAGGTTTGAAACAATTTTAAAGATATAACGGAGAACAATTATTACTAACATATTTCTGCATTGTTAAGTACAAAATCCAACTATTTTTTTAATTTACATTTACTTTATGTATGATTTTTACTTTAATAAATGTTTTTAGTTGCTCAGAACGAAAAATGTAATTAGATTATTATTGTAGAAACTTTTTGTAAAAATCCATGTTATTATAAACCACACACAAAAATGTTTAACGAATATTTCCACGATTTATTAAAACATTTCTTTTTATAAATCAATCATAGTTGCTTAGAATCTGACGATGGTAATTATTATCCAAACAGCTCTCATTGAATTATTGAATTTTTTTAATAAATCGTTGAAATATTCTTTAAACATTAATTTTTTTTGGTATTTATGATGATGTAATTATTTATGAATAAATATTTTTTGTAGTATTTTTTTATTTATTGTAGAAATCCTTACTTTTTGGAAATCCGTAACATGAAAATTATGTTGGAAATACACTTGGTATTTCCATAACGATGAATATTTTGTTATATATATATACAATAGTTTTTGACGTTGTCATTAATTAAATGTCAAATAAAAATACTATAAGTATTTGAAGTTATTTGAAGTTCTTTCCCTGTTTGTTCATACAATATACATGTTCAGACTCTAGAGAAGTATCTCCAAACCAATAATCTAATAGGTTATGGGCCCAGACACTTTACCTCACTGAATTTAATAAGTTGTGTAGAGCTGTAAACATAATATATATCGTGAAAATGAACATTGGAATATCAAGAATTGAATCTCTCAATAAAGACAATTTCGATACATGGAAAATGCACATGGAAGCATTACTAATAAAAAACGATGCCTGGATGTATGTAAATGGCGAATCCACTAAACCAAATATTGTTGTCGGCGACGATGATTCCAGAAAGAAATTGGATACATTATTAGATACCGCAAGATGTCTCCTTATGCAGTCAGGTCTTCCTTCATCTTTCTGGGCAGAAGCTGTTAATACTGCAAATTATATAAGGAATAGAAATCCCACTAAAAGTCTCAACGGTATGACCCCATATGAAGCATGGACAGGGCAAAAACCCAATGTAAGTCACCTCAGATCATTTGGCTGTAAAGTATTATGCTGGAATGGAGAACCTTCACGAGGAAAATTCGACTCGAGATGCAAGGAAGGTATATTTCTTGGTTACTCTGATCAATCCAAGGGTTACAGAATATGGTTACCCGATAAGATGAAAATAGAAATAACCAGGGATGTAAAATTTGAAGAAATATCTAGTTCCAGAAATGTCGACTTCATTAAAGATATTACTATTCCGGAAGAAACAACATTCGTGGACTTGTTTCAATCTTTTGAAGGGGAAAATCAGGAAGAAATCAAAACAGAAAATGAGGAAGAAGTCGAAACAGAAAATGTTGAATCTGAAGACAGCCCTGAAGAAGAGACCACTGTGCACCAATCTGAAACAAACGCAGTACCCACTACTAGCAAAGGAAGAGGAAGGCCAAGGATTCTCAGAACTGGTTCGAGGGGAAGACCTAGGAAGTTTTATCAAAGTCCAGCTACTGAAATAGCGAACAGTTCAGAAAATCTACAACATGATCTTTTTCATGAACATTCATTTCTATCAGAAATTCCGATGAAACAAGCATTGGCCACCCCCGAGGCTAACGAGTGGTATGATGCGATGGCTGTCGAGATTGAGTCTGTAATAAAAAACGACACGTGGGAATTGGTCGACCGTCCTGAAAATCGTCAAATCATTGGAAGTAGAATTGTATTAAGAAATAAATTTAAATCCGACGGTACACTAGAAAAACGAAAAGCTCGTTTGGTAGCTCAAGGTTACAATCAGAAGCCGGGAATACACTTCAACGAAACATTTGCACCGGTAGCTCGTATGAGTTCCATCCGACTTCTAATATCACTTGCTGCCCATTACGACATGAAAATTGATCAGTTTGACGTTACGACTGCTTATCTTAATGGGAGTCTCGAAGAGGAGATATTCATGGAACCTCCCAAAAATCTAATCCAAATTTTGAAACAGATCATTCAGAATGAAAACATTTCAATGAATAGCAAATTAAAAGCTGAACGTATGGTTGAAAAATTGCAAAATGGAAACAAAGTTTGTCTTCTGAAGAAATCCTTATATGGTTTACGACAAGCTGGAAGAAGTTGGTATCAGACCTTGGACAAGATTCTAAAAGAATTTGGAGCTAAACCAACCCTTTCTGACCCTTGCTTGTATTATATCAGAAGAGGAGAAGAACTAACTCTAATCGCTATATACGTCGATGATATTCTTATCGGATCTCGTAACCCTGAAATGGTGGAAAATTTCAGAGCCCATCTCTCGAACAATTTTGAGATAAAATATTTAGGAGAAGTTAGTTATTGTCTTGGAATAGAAGTCATCAGGTATGAAAATAAAATTATTTTGACCCAAAAAGGTTATATTCAGGACATCCTTGCTCGCTATCAGATGACGGAAGCAAATCCAGTTAGTACTCCTATGGATATACATGTCAAGTTAAAGAAAAACACGGACATGACCGAAGATGACTTAAAACTTCCATACAAAGAATTAATTGGATGTTTAACTTATTTGTCAGTAACAACTAGACCTGATATAAGTTTTGCAGTGAGTTGTCTTGGACAATTCAACAATGCATATGGAAAGTTACATTGGACAGCTGCAAAACGTATTTTACGTTACTTGAAGGGTACCATCAACCTAGGACTTACATATAAATCAGATTCCGGTAAGGTTCAAGGCTACGTCGATGCAGACTGGGGAAGTTGTCCAGAGGATAGAAGATCGTACACTGGATTTACTTTCATTTTAAGTTCTGGACCCATTTCATGGGAATCAAGAAAGCAAAAGACTGTCGCATTATCGTCAACCGAAGCGGAATACATGGCTATGTCGGAAGCCGCTAAAGAAGCTATTTATCTTCGCAAATTCCTAATGGAACTAGGCCTCGACAATTTGGCAGACATTGTTGTTTTCAATGACAATATGTCAGCAAAGAAGCTTGCTGAAAATCCAACCTTCCATGCCAGGAGCAAACACATTGACATCAAGAGTCATTTTATTCGAGAGGCCCTAGCAAATAAATGTCTGAAAGTTCAATACCTGCCAACTTCTGAAATGCCTGCAGATGTTTTGACAAAAGGATTGCCAAAACCAAAACACCAGCATTGCACTCAACTTTTAGGACTTGAGTATGTGACGTGACCCCAAATATTTCATCGAGGGGGAGTGTTGGAAATACACTTGGTATTTCCATAACGATGAATATTTTGTTATATATATATATACAATAGTTTTTGACGTTGTCATTAATTAAATGTCAAATAAAAATACTATAAGTATTTGAAGTTATTTGAAGTTCTTTCCCTGTTTGTTCATACAATATACATGTTCAGACTCTATAGAAGTATCTCCAAACCAATAATCTAATAAATTAAACAAATACATTTTTAGTAAAAATTCCCACTATGTATTATTCTAACAATCCTTTTTATAGTAAATGACAGCTTTTTCTACTAAATGAAAGATCGTCATAATGAAGTTACATTTTTTAAGACAACAATTTTAAAGATATATTATTAGCCCTAAGGAATAATCCTGATCCTAATTTTTACTATAACTTTATGTTTTATCAATATATAAACTGTTTGTTTTGATTAAGCTTAATTTTATAAATAGATAATACAATAAAATATTAAGCTATTCTAAGCATCAGTACGATATAGTTTTCAACTGTTTTTTCTATATCATTGCACAGCGCTGATCTTAGATGAAAACATTTCCGGATAATCACTTTTTTTCAAATCCCAAAAAACGGTAAAATTTTTGAAAAATTGAAACGTACAAAGAAAGGTCATAAAATAGTACCTAGGTCCGAAGGTACTTTAAAATAACAATACTTTTTATTTTAATTAGCTAATATGTATTAAAAAATTAAATTTAATTTACTTTATCTTTACAACCCTGTAATTAATGAAAATAAATTTTTACAGATAATTTATGCTGACTTTCTGCTCTCAGTACCAACAGAATATTTCTTTCTATGTTTAATTTTTTTAAAAATACTTACTCACTTTTTTAGTATTAAAAAAAATCATTCTATTTAAAATGTATTGGCTAAAAGTTTTACGCCTACATCTCCATGAAGAAATTCGGCTAAATAATAAATTTATCGAACAACCCCTATTTTCTTTGCGATCAAAAACTGTAATTTATTTTGTATATTTACTCTATTCGTCACCAGGTACCACCACGTTACGGGCGTACAGAGCTTCAAAATTATCTACCATAAGGATTGTCCTACTATGTCTTTTTATACAATGGTATTAGTATATTTTAATTTCTAATCCAACTTGTGCTGCTATTTTGATTTAGTTTTTTGCAGATTAATTTTGGTGTGCATTCAAGGTAAATTGTTTGTTCTGCTTGCATTCGTTATGACCCAGTTTGACAAACAAAATATTTAATTGCTGTACAATATTTCTACACTTATCTTAAGACAGATTATTTTTAGGAGTATGTAAATTTGCAATGGTCAATTCACTGGGTAAATATAAGTGGTCGGGGGGTATGCTTGGTCCTCTAATGGAATACAATGTTTACTTAATACATATCTTTCAAATAATAATTATAGATATTTTGCTTCCTATAATCACCAGCCATTCTTTGACTGTTATTAGTTTGATATGTCATCTGGAAGTGTAATGCAGCATAAAACTATTTCATGCGATATTTCTCTCCTGTTTACAATTTTTTGCCTCTTCTCTATCCTTTAGGCCCTTCAGTTACAGGTTATCGTTTGTTTATTCTCTTATTGCTTATTTAGTGTAATCTTTAATTCCCCATGCGCTTCCCGCAGTATTTTCTATTTTTTTCTATTTGGACATTTCCAAATTTAAATAATAATAATTCTTTATATGTTTTAAAATCATAACAATTTTTTCATATAAAGCACAGTTCATGCTAAACCTTCGATAGAAGCAGACGTGTTTCAATTTCTTTATTGTGTATATTTCCAAAATTGCCAGTTTTTACGAAACAGGCAATTAGCAAGTTTTTGCTACTATAGTTTTTTTAATCAATCAGTGCTATCAAGATTGTCGCGATAAGTGAAGAACACTAATATAAACATTAAAATAAATTGGTGCTATCCAATAGTCCAGGTGCTTGTGCTAAAATCATGCCCTTGGATAGAAAAATAGCAGGGAGAAATGTACTCGAACCGGCTTCATAACCCAATACCAGCAACTCTCAAAACCAGGCACTTTATCAAGAAAATGGAGCCTTTTTAGGATTCCCACCAAGCATTCCCTGCCAAACAAACGGTGAAATGATGCAGTATAATCAAGGTGTCAGCCAGCTTATGTCCAACCCCATAGGACAGACCATAAGTACACCAGCCAATACATGTAACTTCCAACAGATATCAACGTCCCAAACTCTAGTTCTGAAGATGACATCATGGAAGACGATAGCAAACATAAATGGCAGAGTGTCAAAAAACGTAAAAGAATACACTTACCAACCCAATCTTCCCTTACTCCTAGCACATCCACAACAACAACTCAAAATCGATTAGCTGCACTACAAACAAACGCCGAAAACATACAGCAAAATAATAGTGCAAACCAAATAAAAAACAGTCAAAATGAAAATAAAAACCCGAAACCACCCCCAATATTTATTTATGGAGTAACAGACTACAAAGCCATGATCAGTAGTCTTACTGACATTACTGAAAAAGAAACATACTACACCAGAGCACTAGCCAATAATACCATCAAAATTTCGGCACTCACAGTCGATACTTACAGAAAACTTGCAAGGTATCTCAAAACCGAAGGAATAATCCACCACACATACCAGATAAGAGAAGAGCGTGCATACAGAATAGTCATCAGAAACCTGAATCATTCTGTACCTATAGATGAAATTATAAACGAACTTACAGAAGCCGGCCATAAGGTTCGCAACATAGTGAACATTAAGCATAGGTTAACCAAAGAACCGCTTTCCATGTTCTTTGTTGATCTTGAGCCTCAGCCTAATAATAAAGTACTGTATGAATTAAAAATAATATATAACACAAAAATAACAATTGAGCCGCCAAGGAAAAAGCGAGGACTAGTTCAATGTATGCGATGCCAGGAATATGGCCACTCCAAACAATTGAGCCGCCAAGGAAAAAGCGAGGACTAGTTCAATGTATGCGATGCCAGGAATATGGCCACTCCAAAACATACTGCCTCAGACCATATAATTGCGTTAAATGTGGTGGTCAACACGAAACAAAAATTTTCAAAAAGCCCAAAAACACTCCTGCAAAATGAGCCCTCTGTAAAGGAGATCATCCGGCGAATTATAGAGGATGCCAAGTTTACAAAGATCTAACACCAATATGTGGTTTCCAATAGCCAAACCCCTTCAAATCAAAATCTAAGCTATGCTCAAGTAACACGCAACGATACTAATCAAAATCAAGAACAACCAATTGCACAGTTAAGTCAATAGCTATCAAAGTTTCTAGAAGATTTTAAAAACATGTTTTCACAACTACTAAATCAAAATAGTATGATATTAAATCTGCTTACTTCTGTCATTAATAAAAGAAACCCTTAATGGCTACGAAAACCCTCAGAATTGCGACGTGGAAATAAAAAAATATAAAATCTTAAATTTTAGCGCGTCGTCGTTCAAATATAAAGGGTTACGACTAAGTTCGGTATATGGGTTGTTTTAAGAGATATCAAAAAATGTTCTTAAAAAAATGGTAGATGTCTGTAAGGTGCATATTTTGAAATTATCTCAAACTTTACAGTGTTGTAACGGAGTTACAAATCAAACTTATGGTTTTTTAAAGCTTTCGATATAGGGTTTTGATATGTTATACAGTCCTTCAAAAGGTATGGACTCGTTTATACGAAACTTGTAGATAAATCTGTAACTTACTGTACGATGAAGAAAAAAAAATTGTCCAACAGAGTTTCATAATATGAAGCAATATAACCGTATTCTATTAAATATTAATAATTTCCACGTTTATATACCGAACTTAGTCGTAAGATTAGTACACCCTGTAAATATTAGTAATACGAAAATTATTGGTGGTATTTAAACAGTCTGCTATTAATCTTCGTATTTTTTATGTAACTTTAAATCGCTTAATAATTTGGGGATAGACAAAATTTTCAAATGAGATATAGATATACCGTCATTTGGCTTAGTTCAACAGATGCACAATTTCTTTTTTGAGATACCGCTTCTGCTCCTATTCATTAAAGTTTTAAAACTACCACTCGTATTACATTATTAAAATGTGACAAATTCTAATATAATTTATTTTAGCTCACTGTAATTCACCCTCAACCTAAGGAAACTATTGCCCATGCTACAATCAATAAACACAGCGTAGAAATTCGTCCGGCTTCCATTATATCTCATGATTACATACCATCGGAACATATTAATCTTGCAGCTTCGGGTGGTTCTCATGCTGTCACCATAATTGTAGTAGTATGTGTTGGCTTCCTTTTATTTATGGTCGTATTGGGAATTATCAGAATTAGAGCTGCCCATCAAAAGACTTCTAATGAAGAAGCTCAAGACGGAGAAATGACATGGGACGATTCTGCACTTACCATTACTGTCAATCCTATGGAGGTAATACATTAAAATATTTATAACAGAAAGTCGAAGTTCCTTTTTACTACATCCAACGCTTTTATCTTTATTAAAGTTTTGCTTCATTAATTCTCACTTCTCATTCCTACTGATATTTATGTACATTTTTATGCATATTTTTTTTACAGAATGCTGAGAGGAAACTGGAAGGTGGCCATACGTTGGATTATAGTGACAGTGAACAATCTGATTCTGAAAGTTCCTCTGACGACGAGAATATGGACGGACCATGCAGAATTCCCGATTCGTCTGATGAAGAACACGAACAACCAAATCGTATCAGAAAACATGACTATCAAAATATCAGTCAACTAGAGTGGGATAATTCCACTATGTAAAGTCATTAAAAAAGTAGGGTAATGTTCCTTCGCGGATGAAAATGTCTAACAATATAAGTAAATTGGTTTGATTTTTAAAAATAAGACAATTACCAGTAATTTTTTTAAAATAATTTTACACCTTTCGATAAAAGTGAAAATTGCGTTTTAAATCTAAATTTCCTACCAGTTATTTTGACGCGGTTAATGAACGAAACACAACCAGTGATGTTATGGAAATACGTAAAACTTGATAATTAGCTTATTTCTGACTATATTTAAATACTTATAACAAAAATTTATAAATTTGACCATAGGGATGGGAATAATTACTCATACTTATTGAATCATTGTTGAATAAGGTTTATGAACAATTAATTAGACATTCATCCACGTTCGTTCATTAAAAAGGTGAAATATTGAGGTGCGTAACGCATCGCTATGATGCTTAAAGTGCCATACTGTGCACTAAAGACGCCGTACATACCGCAAAGCAAATGTTTGCCTATAAATAAAATCAGCTTATGGCTTTGTACTTATAACTGGGAACCCCTTTATTTAAAGTATGTATTGTTTCCGTAGTTGAGTGTCGTTTTCATAACAAAATAAAATTATTGTAGTGTGTTATTGGAACTGAGATAAATTTAAATGTAATCTGTAGTAAATATAGGCAGTTGCTGAATTAATACTGGTATTCCGTCCTGGTTAGAGAAGTGGTAGCTTGTGCTCGATAGCAGCGCCTCTGACAAAAACTTTAAATATTTTTCTTGAAGTGGTTATTAATTAAATTTCTAAACGCTGACTTAGTGCCACTTTGATAAAATAATTTAAAGTTTGATGATTCTACTCTAATTAACACCCCTAGTTGTTTGTACTGAGACCAATATATTTGCGAAAAATGCTATGCTTTTAACGCCTATCGGTTTGCTTTGTTCTGTACGGCGTTTAATATCAATAAATTAATCGTCCATATTTGTCAGAGATATATATACAGGTTATTGTATATGTATATCGATACACTCTTTTTAGCTAGTAATACATATTTGACAATGCTGTTTACACCCCTTTTCTGCTTGTATTTTTGCCTATACATTTTTTTGGTTTTACCCAAGCACCAATTTTTATATCCGTAAATTCGTTAAATTATTATGATAGTAACTAAATGCTTTTTCAAATGGAAACTTTCGCTAAAAAAAGCTAATATTAAACGCTTAGTTGCTCACTGGGACTGCTTAATTAATAAAATACATATTTTTAGTCGGAAGATTAAATCAAAAATATCAAAGTAGTAAAACAACTAAAATTTAATATTGTATTGCACTTGGTATTACAATGAAAATGATTACTAGACACAAATTGTTAGTTTACCACCACTATATCGATATATTTTTGTTTATCAAAATATCGGAAGTGTTCAGTTACTATTGTTGATAATTATGAACTTATTATGTGTGGAATTATGTTATTTATTAACTAAATGGTCCAACATATTTTATTACATTATCAGTATTTTTTTAACGCCTAATAAAAGGCCTACCAGCTAAAATTGTGTAGCTATCGCATCAAATTTAAGAATAAAATTGTTGAATTTATTTTTGTTCTACTAATATTGACATTTTACCTTTTTATTAGTTTTTTAAAGTAATTTTAACTAACGAAGTATTCTTTTTTATATTATATATAGTAAGATTATGTATGCGCTTTTTGTACTTATTTCTTTAGGTTAAGTTTTTTCTCTCCTGTTGCACCTTTACTGTAAAAAACTCGAATTCATATCAATTTTTTACCAGACTTGATTATTTTGTGTTTTCAAACATTCTCACAAATGCCAAATCCACTTTTAATATTCATTTCAAATAAATCGATAAAATAAAGAATTATGGATTATCAATTACATATAATTCGCAGAGCATAATCAGTTAAACTAGTTAGAAGCATATAAATAGGATTGAAGAGGAAATTAATAAGATCTACGAAATTATTACTTCATTATTTTAACTGATTAAGATCTGCGCTTCTAAAAAACATCCACATAAATTTGAAATTTTGGCTTTTTCTTCTTGCTTTTTTACAGTCAATACTAACTAGAAGTTGTAATTTTCTATAAATACAATAATTTAATTTCAAACTTAAATTTAATTGATTTTTTATGTTGGATCTGAAGAAGATTCAACATATATTTTTAATACAGAATTACATGTTAGCTGGTTAAAATTGTTATAAAATCCAAGCAATTTGCAAGCAAAACTTTGAATGCAAAATTCGAATTACATCATGACATCAGTTCTCTGACTTTTAGAAAATTTGAAGAAAACTTTATTTGACTGGACCAATTAAGGTAAGTAGTAAAGAACAGATAAAATCTTGGGAAACAAAATTAATATAAAAAACAAAACAAAGGCCAATTTACATGTATAGCGAACTGAATATTTTGATATTATTCGGATTTTGATGTTAATTCTGATACTTTTAGCATTTTGATTGCTTTAAATCTGAGTGCCTTAGTTTTACTTAGTTTGAATACACGACGACAGCGGTATCCGACGTTGGCATAAAGAATAATTTTGTGATTTTGTTTGAAACGAGAAAATAAATTTTCTACAACTTTTCTACTTAGACTTGGTGTTTCTCCTTTCTCTCGCACAACATTATTTCGGTATAATTTGGAGTAGTAGTCTAAAAAGGATTGTATATAATATAAGGTTTTTGCAGCTAAAATAATATTTTTTTGTAAGTAGTTAATGGTACTTAATAGAAAATAACAAAGTATACAAGAGTAAAAAATAAAAACGGTTATTTATTCATTTATTTTTCTTTTTCTAAAATGGTTTGGCAATATTTATATAGTAGATTAAATGAAGAGAAAGATATATCATAATATGCAATATTTAGTGTAAATTACGTTCGGTAGATCGTTTTGTTTTGTAAAAGTGTCGCAGTTTAGGATTTAGTAGCTGTGATGTCAAAAATAAGATGAAAACTATTTAGGTTAGAAACAAGCGAGCACTACTTTCTCTATGCTTTTATTTGATACTTTCCAACTCATTTTACAAGTTTTTTATAGAAGGTTAGGTCTGCAAATCCTATAAAATGTTGAAATGTAGGAATATATTAGTGGAGATAATATTTAACAGGGTGTTTAAAATTGTTTCGTACATTTCTTAATAAATGTTCACGTGTTAATAAATAGGCATTCATTATATTTGTAAATAACTGTAGATAGATTATTTTTGATAAATTTTGTATTCAATTTTATAAATTGTTGAGATGCTTCTTCTTCATTATGTTTTGTTTGCATATTTTATGAATAAAAAGGGGCCTAACCTAAATATGTGAAGAGTATTCGTTTAAAACTTGTAAAATGCTCCAACTAATCTACTTTAAATAAAATGACACTATTTTTGACAAAATACGTAACAACAATAAAACTGTTACATTCCAATAATCGTAATAATATTATTTGTATGTGAAAGTTTATATCTTATTGATAAATGGCTTTTTTGGTGTGTTAAAAAAACAGAATCAAATAATTCGAATGTCTTTAGGTGTTGAAAACCACAATAATTATGTAATACATGAATGTATAATAAATAATAAAACATTAATATGGCTTTTGATTGATTAAATAATTGTTTAAAATGACTAATCTCTGCAATTCCTCCTTCCTTCTTAAACTGGTGTTTAATGAACCAAAAACGTAATTTTACTCACTTATTTGTTCGAAAATTCTTCAGCTCCACTAGATAAGATTAGATTGGAAAAGGATAAAACTGTTCTGGAACCATTTAGATCTGTTCCCCCTGTTAATAATTATCTGGTGTTGCTCTCGTGCAGTCCTATGACATTGTTGGAGTCCAGTACTAGAGTTAGTTTATTACTTTCTGTAACTTCATAGTGGCCAATGTTACGGATGTATTATGTTCCCAGTCCCCACAGAATATACATTTTCCTGATTGTTCCGTTTGGGGTATCAAGGAGTTTCTTTGACACCCTGGAGATCTCCCAAAGAGATGTTCTATCTTGAGTTTTTCCATTATTGTGTTAAGCTCAGATACGTACCTGTATAGTTTAATCTATACAGCAAGAAGATCCTGGTCCCACAAATGTGAATCCTTTAATTGATAATATACTTATTCTTTTTCCTTATCACAGATTGTGTTGAGGTGTAAAATCGAGTATTATCTCTAATGCTGCAGTTGAGTAATAGCTCTCTTGCAAAACGTTGCATGGTTTCCAGTTTTCGCCTTGTAGTGTCATGCTTGGTGCTATCGTAGCAAACCACTGCCAACATATTATGTTTTAGTAGATCATCAACCACAAGACAAAAATAATAATATTATTTACCTCTACTTTAGAGGAGATAATTTTCATATTTGCCTCCCAGAATCAGTGTTATTTAAAAACAGGCACCCGGACAAAAATGTAAGTCGCGTGTCCGTCCGCGATTTAGTAGAAAAGTTTTGAGTTTGGATCAGTGCAAAATAAAAAAAGGAATTCCACAAGGTTACTGAATGAAGCAACCCAAATTGAGTTCCTTGGACATTTTGCAAATGAAGTCTACTGCAACACGTCAAGTATCTGAGTCGGTTACGAAGGTGTTGAAATTACATAAGTTTCACTTGTACAAAACACAAATTCTTCAAACAACGATGGTGATCCAGACCGACAAATTGAGTTGTGTGGACTCAAGACTGAAGAAAATCGCGTTAAAACGAAGTTAAAAAATATTTGTTTCAATGATGAATGTACTTTTATGCTTAATGGTAAGTGTGCGAACCCACATCGTTTCAGAGAAAGTCTCACTTATTATCCAAACTGAATGTTTAAACAGGATTATTGGGCGATGCTATAATTGGTCTCTTGTTCATACCAGGCAATTTAAGTGGCGACATTGATCTCGATATGCTGGAAAACACCATCGAACCTTTAATTGTGCATAAATTATAGAACCAAAGGGACGACCAAGGCAACCTAGCTATAGAAGAGGTCTCATTGAGTGGCCCCCGAGGTCATACCAAATTTGGTGCCATCTGACTTTTTTCTGTGGGGATATCACAAGTCAGTTGTTTATTAAACTTACTAGAACATTTGCCAAAGTTCTTGCAGAATTCGAAAATAGTCTGTATTATTGTTTACAAAATAACAAAACCTAATTTGAACATTTACTTAATTTACATTTTAATACACTTGTAGTTCCACAAAAACCTCATTAAATATTCCATTTAAGCCAAAGTTTCACTCACAATCATTGCTTCTCAATTATTATTTGTATCAATGGATAGCATTTCTTATAGTCTTTTCAATAATGTATCACAAGTAGGGGTAATTTAAACTATTTGTGTATTGGTGGGTGGGCCTAGGGGGTTGATATGGTTGAGTTCTCTTTTATGTTAGTTTAGTTCCCACTGACTATCCTAGAAACGGTTTCAAATATTATAACAGCTTTCGTTCGAGTGATACAGTCCATTCTAAGTTTTAAAATTTGACACACTGTAGATATATCCATCTTATATATGTTTTTCGTCGATCTCTACAAAAAGTTAAATTTTACATACTAATTTCCGGATAAAAAATTGGTTATTTTTGAAGACAAGCACTTTTATGTCTGCAAACTCTTTTTTTAGCAGTTCAGTCCGCGACATCCCTCGTTACACTCGGGCAGCAAATACCAGCTAAGGGGTGCTAATGCATTTCTGCACCTTTATGATGATTAAAATTATTTTTTAAATGTTCTTGGCACATAAATAACTATTATGGTGATCCATTAAGAAAGTCAAATTTTTGAATCGTAGATTATTCACCTTTGTATTAATCTTTTGTTTAAATTACATTTAAAATTGGAAATTGTACGTTTTTTGGCAAGATAATTTTGCATTATTTGTAAAATAGTATTACATACAGGTCGCTCCTTTGCATTTTCCTTTTAAACCTTATTTACAGTTTTATAAAATGTATAATTTTGGCTTTTGTAGTTTTTGAATGACCAGAACATATAGCATCTAGAAAAGAGTAAAATAAAAATTAATATTCATAATAAGGAACATTAAAAAAATTAGACAAATTAAACAACATTTAGTACAGACTATTGTTTTAGAAAAGGAAATTGGGAACAGATACTATGAAGAAAGATAAAAATCACTAAATTAAATTAAAATAAAGAAGATACTAGGAATTAGAAAGAATTGTTATAAGAATAAGAAGATGCAAGGAAGGAATAAATTGTAGCACAAACTAATAACAAGAGAGGATAATGAAAATGAATCAAGAAAAATTAAAACAGGACAAGCATTTAGGAAAGCGGAAATCAAATCTGAAGTGGTGAAATGGATGGAGATATTTCAAGGAAGTAAAACAGTAAGATGCAACAGAGGAAAACATAGCACAAAATGATATTACAAGACAAAACGATGATGAGGCACTACAATATTTATATCATGTGGAGAAGATGTGTCTTTAATGTAGCCAGGTTATCGACAAAATATGTATGGATGATTTACTAGTTCTCTTGCACACAATCTAGTGAGGCAAACTACTTAGCCTAGTATTCGTAGATTCATGTATGTAGTTGATAGGAGGTGGTAAGTCTGCGATCAGTAATATTTATTGTGTCCTCTTGCTTAGACGATGTAGGTATTTCTCATTGCTATAGCAATGCTATAGCAATATAATTATATCTCCTGTATGAACGTTAGGATGTCAAACGGCTTCAGTTAAGGTAGTTCTCCCTCTTCTATTCTATCCCATCCTATCTTGCCTTTCTAAGGTAGTACATTTTGCGGGAATATGTATTGAGATTTCATCCTGCCTCACAATGTATGCATTCTGCCTTCTCCTCTATTCCTAATCAATGTACGTGTCCTCTCAATTTACAGTTTTGTTAGGATTTCTGTAAGTATTCTTAGATTAGATTTACTTAGTCCGAAATATTGTTTGGACCTTTTTTGGGATGTAACAGAAGATAGGCCTTTGCTTGTCTTATCCATGGTAGATTCTCCCAATATTCGAAGTGTAATGATGATACTAAGTTGGGTTCTATGTGAGTGGTCGTTCAACGCCTCTTCCATCGCGACCTGAAAGATCTATTGTGGCTCACCCCTAGGTTATAGTCGTTCTATCAGCCCTATCCCTCTGGTTGAAGCTCATCAGGGTTGTTGGCGACACTTCCATGAAGTCCTTGGGCTCGAGTTAATGCAGATTAAATCTATTGATCCTTAGTCTTTAAAGCTCTCGGTAGTTTCACAAGATATGCTCCGCCGTTTCCCTGGCAGAATCTGTAGTCCACACTCTTTTCAGTCCAATTGTTTCCATATGACCATCAAGTTAACTGTCCAGTCAGTAGTCCTATCATAATTCGTAGATTCTGCCTGCTCATATTCAGCAGCTCTTGAGACCTCTTTATAGAGAGATCTCTTACAAATGCTTTTGTGTGTCTTAAACCCTCTTGCTAGAAGCTTTAACAACGTCTCCTCTGATCTACCCAGTTCGATATTGCTCCTCTGGCTACGCTATTCGCTATGCCTAGGAATGGCTCTGCGTCTATAAATATTCCTTCAGCATCTTTTCTGGCCCTCAATGCCGGTATGCCTAGGTGCCCAAAGTAAGGTTACTCTGTTATTTTCCCCTAGACGTATTATATCCTGAAGGCGTTTCCAAACTAACTTTGAATCCAGTGACTTTAGCGCGAGATGGCTATCGGAAATGATTTTCATAGTTTTGTTCCTGCAGTCACGCATCTCGTGCAGACTCATTTCCATAACAAAAACCTCTGTCAATGAGGATGAAATTGTAAGCTATACCACAGAATTGTGCAGGTCTCATTATACCGGGTGCCCCAGACTAATTTATCCAGGCTATATCTCTTAAACGAATAAAGATTCTCGAATGGGACAAAAACTGATCTATTCCATTTCCAATACACTTTAATATGGCGGAGAAAAAATTATCCCTTAAATATTCATCCCTTAGTTACAACCCCTAACTTTAAATTTCTTAATAGCACCCTGTACATTTTTTTATAATTTTGGATTTGGTCTTCCATTCTCTATTCAAAAAATTTTTGAAAAATAAAAAGGGTTCGTAGGTAATCAAGAAAATATCAGTTAATTTTTTATTTTTGTTAAATTAACCAAGAAAGCTCTAAAGCTTAAAGGAACCATAATCCTCACATCGTTTGTTCTCAAAACGATGGAAAAAGCAGTAGACAATTACATTAGAACAGAAATCTTGGAACAGGTGCCACTGCACCCCCGTCAGCATGCGTACCAAGCGGGAAAGTCCACGGAAACCGCTTTAATACAATTGACTGACGAAATCCAAGACGCTCTGAATAAAAAAGAGACCGTGGTATGTGCCTTTCTAGACATAGAAGGGGCCTTTGACAATACGCCACATGAGGCAGTTAAAAGAGCACTGATTGAGAAAGGAGTAGATAGAACGACTTCCATCTGGATGTCGCAACTGCTATCTACAAGAATCGCAGAAATGGAGGCAGGACAAGACACTATCTTCATTAATGTGACCAGAGGCTGTCCACAGGGGGGAGTTGCATCCCCGCTTATGTGGAGTCTCACTGTGGACAGTCTACTTAATCAATTGACCAGGGAAGGCATACCATGTCAAGGGTATTCCGACGACATGGTTATCCTGGCAAAAGGGAAGTATGAAAATGTCCTCTGTGACATTGTTCAAAGAGGACTGAACATTGCGAAACAATGGTGTGACTCAGCATCAACCCCACCAAAACCACACTAGTAGCCTTTACAAGGAAAAAGAAACCTAATCTAAAGATCATAAGAATAGGGAAGAACATCGTTGAGTGGAAAACAGAGGTCAAATATCTAGGGCTAATCCTAGATAGCAGGTCACTCTGGAATAAACACGAAGACGAAGTAATACACAAAGCAACCAAGGCCCTCATGGTGTGCAGGAACATTGCAGGAAAGAACTGGGGATGCAACCCATGTATTCTACAATGGATGTACACAGCAATAGTGAGACCAATCACATATGGGGCAGTGGCTTGGGGAGCTAGGGCTAATCTGAGTACGACGAGGAAAAATCTCTCGAAGATTCAGAGACTAGCCTGTTCATGTATCACTGGAGCAATGGGAACTTGCCCCACTGCTGCAATGGAGGTGATTTTAAACTTAACCCCACTGCACATTCTTTTAGAAAGTGTAAGGAAGAAAACGATATATAGAATGATCAAAGAAGGAATTATCAGGGAAAATCCCCGATCACTTCATTTTGATCAAACTTGGGAAATGCCCCAAGATGATATGCCAAAGAAATTCAACTTTGTGAGAAAATTCATCACAAGGTTGAGTAATAAATCTGAATGGGATGAAGACACCATACAGAATTTAAATCAGAATACCATAAAGTGGTATACGGACGGTTCCAAGCTAGACGAGGGAACCGGAATAGGAGTTTTTGGACCGAGAGCCAAATACTCAGAAAGCTTGGGCACATACCCGAGCATTTTTAAAGCAGAAGTCCGCGCCATCGAAAGATGTGTGGAATTCAATATTGGAAGGAACTACCGCAGACAAGAGATTGTGATCAGCTGGAAGGACTGAGGCAATCTAAGATACTACTGGGGAACTATGACCAGAAGAGATCTCTTAGCTGCCTCAACCTCAGTAAAAAAAGGCTCCGAATTCTAACGGGGCATTGCCGGTTAAGAAGCCACATGAAGAAACTAGGGTTAGCAGATGAAGCAAAGTGCAGATTCTGTGAGGAAGAGGATGGATGAAACCTCAGTACACATACTCGCAGAATGCCCTGCCTTGCAGAATTCTAGGGCTAGATACCTAGGAGCACATGAAATAGAAGAGGGGGATCTACCTGATTTGAAGCCCGACGATGTCCTGAACTTCCTCAGGAAAATAGGACTCGAAGAGCTGCTATAGGTCTGAGAGAATATCAGAACATGGCAAGTAAGGGGGGACACAATAGATCCTATAGGTCGCAGTGTGATTATCACCCCTGACACATACATACATACATACATACATACATACAACCATAAAAATAACAATTAACTAATTAGTTATAACATTAGATGTTCGAATTGTAGTCTACCTGCTGCAAAACATATTTCGAATCTTGCCAGAAGATTTCTTGTATGTGTGGCTTGAACCATTGCAGGAGTAATTTGCCGCATGCTTGTTTTATGTTTTCATTTAATTCTTGTACATATTGCGGTTTTGATTGATAAACAATATCGTTTATCGCTCCCCCAAAAGACAAGTCAGGTGAGCGTGCTGCCCACATAGTTTCTGGGGAGTTGTTGCTATTTAGTGTGTATCGAAATAGTTTTGTAGACAAGCATGTCGCTGAATTACACCTGCGATGATTCAATCCACACGTACAAGAAATCTTCTGGCAAAATTCGAGATGTATGTTGCAGCAGGTGGACTACAACAAAAAACTCTTCGTTTCAACAAAACTTTCAATATTTATTTAAAAAATTGCTTTTTAACTTTAATGACAGCCGTTTCGCTAGACTTAGCATCGTCAGATTGACATATTGAAGTTACATTTTGTTTGTTTGTAGCTAGGTACCTGATGTTTATTAGGTAGTTATAAGGCTAGACCAAGTATGGAAGTAATAAGACATAACAATATTAAAGCCTAGATGTTATGAGCTCTAAGGGATTATTCTGGATGTACTTCCCTCTAAGATCAGTATAACTGTGCAATGATATAGAAAAACCAGGAAAAAACTATATCATGCTGATCTTTACAATAACTTAATATATTTGTGTTACAATTACGTCTTATCTATGTATAAAATGAAGACTCAATCAAAGCAAACACTTTAAAAGTGGAGAACTTCCCAGATTTATTTGTTCATTAACAACTGCTAGATGTCTTTTTATTTCAAGTTCTTCAAGAAAATCTAAATTTTGTTTTTTATTACAAGTGTGTAGTATTTGGATGTCATTGATGTGTAAGAGTGAGTTTGGATGTTCAAGTAGGTGTTTTGCATAATTTGACTTATCTGGTCAATATGTCAATCTAACGATGATAAGTCTAGCGAAACGGCTGTCATTAAAGTTAAAAAAGCAATTTTTTAAATAAATATTGGAAGTTTTGTTAAAACGAAGAGTTTTTTATTATTCTAAATAATATTAATTAGTTATTGGTATTTTAATTACATTTATTTTAATTTGTCCTTTAAGCTTTAAGGCTTACTTGATTAATTTAACAAAAATAAAAAAAAAAACCAATCTTTTCTTGATTACCTACGAATCTATTTTATTTTTGAAAAATTTGTTGAATACACAGTGGAAGACCAAATCCAAAATTATAAAAAAAGTACAGGGTGCTATTAAGAAATTTAAAGTTAGGGGTTGTAACTAATGGATGAACATTTAGGGGATAATTCTTTCTCCGTCATATTAAAGTTTATTGGAAATGGAATAGATCAGTTTTTGTCCCATTCGAGAATCTTTATTCGTTTAAGAGATGTAGCCTGGATAAATTGATATAGCCTGGATGAATTATTCTCGGACACACGGTAGTCGCTGCTCTTCTAGCTAGCATGTCTGCTATTTCATTCATTTTTAGGGTTACATCACTTTCGGTACACATTATCATTAAATTGTTCAGCTTAGTTTGTTCAAGTGTTGACCTGGTCACTGACTTAATCCTTTTTAGTCCTGAAAACCCTCGTTCAGCCGAGCAGTTTGTCATTGGTAGAGTTAAATAAATCATCATGGCTACTTCCAGGGCGATCCGTTAGCGCGTGATTTTAAAATATGGCGCGCAATCCATTGGCGCGTGATTTTAAAATATTTTCTCTTGTTTGCGCCCCCTTAATCTTGCGCTCTGGGCCCGGGCCCACCATTTACAAAAGAGGCCCTGACAATCACTTAATATATTTTGTGTTTAACAATTACGTCTTATATATGTATAAAATGTAAACTCAATCAAAGTAAACAGTTTAATAGTGGAGAACTTCCAAGATTTATTTGTTCATTAACAACTTTAAATTGTGGATCTGCTAGATGTCTTTTTATTTAAGTTCTTCAAGGAAATCAAAATTTTGTTTTTTATCACAAGTGTGTAGTATTTGGATGTCATTGGTGTGTAAGAGTGAGGTTGGATGTTCAAGTAGGTGTTCATTGAATCTTTCTTCAAAATTTCTTTGTGCTTGACCTGTATATACAGCATTACATCTAGGGTTTAATATAGTTATTACTTCCATACTTGGTCTAGCCTTAATACTACCTAATCAATATCAGGTACCTAGCTACAAACAAACAAAATGTAACTTAAATATGTCAATCTGACGATGCTAATCTTAGCGAAACGGCTGTCATTGTGATTTAAAACCAAATTTTTTCAACTTAACTTGGAAGTTACGTTAAAACGAAGAGTTTTTTATTACTATTAATAAGATGGACTTCCAAAAAGTAAGGGTTAGTACAATAAATTTAATTATAATTTATAATTTGAATTTTTTTTATAACAGAATATACTGGAGTTTATTGATATATTAATTCAATGATGATGTTGTAGTGTGATGTTGAAGTGTTATAAAATGGCAGATATATCAAAAAACAAATAATAAAAATTAATGCGCATGGTCGCACGAAGTGCAAGTCTAAGTGAAAGTTAGCAGTTTCCAAGAAGTTTCAAGTTCAACTCTGCAACTTCAACATAGCAAGTTGGACTTCTTGAAGAAGTCCGAAAGAACTCGGGCATATTCCTAATTTTTTTTTATTTACCATTCCTTTAAAGTGTTTCTTCTAACATTTGCTTCATGAATGTGTAGAGATGTAAGATTTAGAATTACCTCCAAAGCTGGGTACATTTTTATCACTACCATGACCGTGACGTAACCACAAGCTAATCTTTGGAGTTTAGAGAGGGTTGTAGACAGATTAGTTGTTTGTCCCCAGACAGCTGCTTTCTTAGTACTTATTATTCATGTTGACTCCAGAGTTCTTCATTATCTAGAGTATTTTACTGAGATGAGAAACTTCGTATGGATCCTATCCAGGACCCACACAGTGTTGGATTCATCCCCAAGGGGATGCCTACCAACCAAACCACATTGGAACTAGCCGTTACCCCCGTCTCGGAATCACTACCTTAGCGTACTTCTTTCACTCCTGCCACTTAGAGTTAAAATTAAACTTAAATCATATTACCTCTGCTTTCCATTCGATCGTTTTTCCTTCCAGTTTAACCTTTCTACATTAATTTTTCTTTTTCTTGTAAAAGCAATTATTTTAGTGGGATTAATGTTAAGTCCAATTCAGCCTTATCCTCGGATAAATACCCAAAGGCCTGGAGGAAGGTGAAGGTGGCGTTTATACCCAAGACAGGGAGACGTCTTATGGATGATCCAAAGTCTTATCGCCCCATAAGCCTCACCTTTTTTTCTCCTCAAAACTATGGAGAAACTAATAGATCATTATATTAAGAAGCGAAAATCTTATGAGATTGCCACTCTACAAAAGACAGGCAAATCCACTATAAGTGCTCTACAATGCTTAACTGAAAGCATAGAAAAGGCACTAGCAGCTAAAGAGATAACCATCTGCGCTTTTATTGCCATAGAAGGTGCTTTTGATAACACCTCGTTTATATCCATCAAAAAGGTACTGGAAAAGAGAAGCATGGAGTCCTTACTAGTACAATGGATAGAGTCAATGCAGATGACCTGGTCTAAACTATTAGGAGCAAGCATGATAAAGTTATCTCAAACTTAATGCAAGTTTCCCTAAATATTATAGACAATTGGTGCCAGAAGGAAGGTCTTAAGGTCAATCCAGTTTCAAGGAGGTAAAATATCTAGGAGTGATTTGGGATAAACTAACTTGGAAAAATCATATGGAAAAATCTTTTCAAAAGCCTTAGTGGCAATCTGGACATTTGGGAAGACTTGGGGCTTGAAACCGAAAATGATCTGTTCGTACCAAACGATTATCAAGTCTATGGTCAACTATGTTACATTAGTGTGGTGGCCAAAAATTGAACAATCAACGGCAATCAACAGCTGCTTTAGAGGTGTTGCTGGGTCTACCTACGCTTGAATACTGCATTATGAGGGAGGCTGCAGCTGGTGCCTTACAACTGCGATATACAAAAACTCAAAACCTGGTGATTTGGTTGGTCATATAAGGATCTTGGAAAAAATTCCACTGGCTTCCTAAAACCAACCATTAGGCACCATGCCAGTTAAGTTTTACTTTGAAACACCATTTGAAGTGGTTATAAGAAACCGCCACACGGTTTAAGAAGCTCGAAAAGGGCTCACTGGTTTGGTACACAGATAGTTCCAAGATAAATGATAGGGTTGGAATGGCAGTAATGATACCAAATTTTTGATTGTCCGAATCCCTTGTTAACGGCCCAACTATCTTTCAAGCGGAGATATATGCTATAGATGGATAGAGGAGTGTCTCCTTAGACCCGAAGAGCAAACATCTTTTTTTTATAGACGGCCAGGCAGCTTTAAAGGCTCTGAGTTCTTTTACTTATAAGTCAAAGCTAGTCTGGGAATGTAAACAATCCCTTAAGAAACTGGCAAGAAACAACAAGGTCACCTTGATGTGGGTGCCAGGTCATAGAGGGATAGTAGGTAATGAGGAAGCTGATAGACTCGCAAAAGAAGGGGCTAATACCCCTTTCCTTGGTCCGGAGCCCTTCTGTGGTCTCACAAAAAGCCACATCAAAAAGGAACTGGGAAAAGGATCGACTACGATCCCTCTGGAGGAATACGCCAGGACTGAGGCAAGCTAAAAGGTTTAAAGATATATCACCTCAATGGCGCTTACGACCTAAGATAATCTAAGATAACTACCAAAAGATAAGAGTACGAAAAGCAAAGAGCTTTTGATGTAGCTTTAGATACAATGTGGATGTTTAATTATCGATCGCATTCACAACAAAACTGACTAAAACCTCGAAATATTTCTTCCTATTCCGCTCTTCTTCCATTCTATAATTTATAACTTATAGAATGGACTAAACCAAAGTAGCTAAACAGCTCAAAACAGTGGAATATGAAATTTATTTTTAAAGTTGACGTTATCAACGTTACAAGGGTGATGGAAGATGAGGAAAGCTTGAGATGGCATAGATACGTGGAGACAGACATAAGGAAGTTGAAAAAAGAGGTTGCAGAAGGTAGACGGCAAAGTTGGAGGAAGACCGAGGCATGATGTGAATGATTTGTATGAAGTGATAGTAGGCTGTAAAAGGGACGGAAAGTGTGGCAACAGGCTTGTATGGAGGGCTAATTATTAGTGGAAGAAGTACAAGAAAGAACGAAGAAGAATGTTGAGGACAAAAGATAGAGATACAAGGAATAAAGGAGGAGCTTGAGCGAAAGGTCGAAAAGAGGTAATTGGGAAATGTTGCTGAGGGAATTGGAAAATAATCCATGGGCTAAAGCTTATAAGGTAGCAGTGAAAAAAATAGGAGGAACTAGGAATATGGTGATAGAGGAAGATTGAGAGAAATAAATTATAAAACACTATTATAGTTCTTAATAAGATGGACTTCCATAAAGTAAAGGTGAATACAATCAAGTGTTAAATTTCATCAAAATCGCATATTTAAATATAAAAAAATTGCAAGAAGAGTGTATTGCAACCATTACCATTACTAGTACACATCGTTTACTAGACCCAATGGACTAGTTTAGTAGGATCATATTAATCAAAATGATAGCAATATATATTTAGGATAAGATACCTACTTACTTATATTGGTATTCATTTTGCAATTAATTTTTCTCATTTCGTAAAATTTAGCAATAAATAATTAGTAAGTTTTAAACGTAGCGCCAACTAATAACCAATAATGAAGTGTGTTTACGTTGTCACATTTTAGCTACGTTCGTTTCAAGTATTCTCAAAGAACTGGCGGTACAAAACACCGTGTTCTGTGACTAACTGATTGTACCAGTTGACAAGATATAATGACAGGAGAGAAAATGTTGAGTATTTGAAGAAAAAAATCCATGACCATTTGAAAATCTACTCGTGGTAGATTTCTAGAATCTGCTTCGGTAATTCCAGAAAACATTTTTGATAACACGTTAAAATAACTTGTTAAATTAAAAAAAATTACTCAAACAATAAATCAAACACAACCTTAGACAAGGAAAGAGAGAGGACTGCGCATTGGAATGAATTTGTGTAACCCAATTACCACCAAACTAATGGCGGACAATATTGACATAGGCGTATCATACGATTTTTCTTATACGATTATTAAATAATCATTTTCATTATTTCGTATTATAAATCTAATTTAAAAAAGTCTTTTAATTTATACTGCTCCAAAAAAATAGAACAATCATTTTAAAACATATTTATTTAATAAATATTACAATTTTAATCTATTTTATCTATTTTAAATATATGTTTTTATTCCACGCCACTGCTAAACTATTACATCTATGAGCAAATAATAACAATAAAATGAAAAATAATCTTTAAAACTGAATGAAAACAATGTTCAAAATGTATGTACAATTAATTTAAGTTATCATACATAACATATGTGATTTAGTTAAACATCTATTACCTGAAAGCTGTAATATTAATAAAAATAAATTTCAAGGAAATAGTTTTAAAATACTTTTTACCTATGAAATGAAATTCCTTGCTCTTTTTTAGCACTCTGACTATTGCACTTATAAGCTACACAATTAACCATTTTAAAATATTCAGGTTATTGAAAAAGGTAAAAATTAATAAAAAAACTAAAAAAATACAATTCGACGTTCCAAATTTGTTTGCCACCAAACGTTTGAAAATTGGCTTCACTCACACGCATAAGGTTTTCATTGCCATGCGCTGTCCTCTCTCTTTCCTAGTCTAAGAACACAACCAAACAACAAATTAAACTAACAAAAATGACAGAATATTTTGTTTAGTGATTTACTCCTTATTTGATAAAGTGTCAATCAGAGAACAAAAATATCGATATGTTTATCTCTTTTTAATGACAACAAATAAGAGAGAGAGATAAGTTTCTCGGTTAATATTAAAGCATATGGACAACGTCGCAAATTTTCTACCAATCTCATTGAAACACGTCACTTACCACTTATGACGTATGTAACCATTAAATTTAAATTTCAAAAGCCGATTATGGCTAGAGGATTAATTTTATAAAATTTTTATTTGTACAGTTGAAGCACTAAAAACCTATTTTATAAGATGCAAATATAAAAAAAAATCACTAAACTAGTCCATTCCTAAAGAGAATTCACTGACTTTGAGACAGTAATACATATGGAAGCCTTTGCTTATTTTTCGTCAAAACCTTTCATATTTATTTATTGATTTACATTTAAAAAGAAACTGTACATTAAGCATAAAGAGTTCTTGTTAAAATAAGTGAAATATTATAAAAAAAAATATTTAAATTTACAAAAATTTAAAATATTTAAATATTTAGAAGCTTAACTGATTTCTTAAACGTTTATGTAGATACTTCAAAAAAATCCAAACTATCACCATGTTTATTGGAAGATTTTAAAATTCTTGTGTTGGTGATTTTGATCATAGTTGGTGGTATGGAATGGAATAATGAATATCTCAGTATTATGAGTTCTTCTAGTGTTAGTATTAAAACATATTAAATGTAATACCTCTGGAATTTGAATAATACCATTTAAAATTTTATGGAGGAAACACAAATCTGTCTCTAACCTTGTATGTGCATACTCTTAAAAACTTCACCTGCACCTTTTCAATGCTTTCAATATCATTATTATGAGAAAACCATATTCCAAAATTGATCTCAACCAACGACTTTCTATTTATAAGTACAAAAAAGACTTTAATGCCTTAGTAGTTTAATTAATATGATGTTTAAATTTTAATTTGGAATAAAAAATCATTCTAAGGTCTTTAATATTTTTATGTTCCTGTAGAGATACATTATTTATGTTGTAACAATAGTTGACAAAGTCCCGTGAACTACTAAATGTAATTTGGAAACATTTTGTTGATATTAAAGTAAAACATATTTACTTCATACCAATTGGCTAAGCATTTAAGTTCATATTGCAACAAAGATGCATCTGCTAGATTATTAACTATTCGAAATATTTTAAGGTCATCGCCAAACATAAGGAACTTACTATTTTTAATGATTGATGATCATTAACTTACAAATAAATTAACAGAAGAGGTCCAATGTCGGATCCTTGTGGAACCCCTGAGGTCACTGATATACATTTTATAACATTAAAAAGACAATTTTTTACATTCGTTTTTTAAATGAGAAAACCTTAAATAATCACCCCTTCTATCAAACAATACTGCTTATGAGTTTTCTTCTTTAATAAGTTACCATTGAACCAAACTGGAAATAAAGTAGTTCTAAACTTTTTTAGAGGAATAAAAAAGTCGAAACTTGTGTAAATAATATCGTAAAATAATGCTAAATATTGATTGACATCGTACTCATAAGATATAAGTAGGTAAGTAAAATTTAACACTACCAAAATATTTTAGCGATTTATAACAGCTTTCTTAAATCTCATTTAATTCCTCCAAGTTCCTGTTTACCATGAAATGATATAACTTTTCATATTTTGTAATAACGAAGTAAGTAATAAACAAAATCAAATCAGCATACTTTTCCCTAACGAGAAAATTTAGTTTTACCAGAAACATGTTTACAGCAAAAACGATGCCGTTTCTTACTAATTAATAAATACCGCCTTCCGGCAATTCCAACTGCAAGTCAGCTACCATTAGAAATTGAAGTTAAACGAGATATCTACTCCAGATAAATATGTATATAAATATATATATTTAAGAAGATTTTGTTAATTACTTGGTATGCTAAAGAACACTCCCGGGGATGTCTTCTTATAAATACAGGACCGTGTTTATTACCATTGAAATTTTATTTAACGTACTTTAATTATTATATTTTTAACTAATATACATTTAAAAAGTGTCATTAACATTAGTAAATATTCCCGCAATATCCTTTACTGCACATGATTGCGTGTTGTCTACCTTATGACAATTATATCTCTGGTATTATGTCTGAAAAAATCTGTACCTAACTTGTATGGAAACAAAGTTTCTCTTTTATAGCATCTCTGATAAAACAGGACCATCCTTCATAATCGTGACCAATAAATCCACATACTTAAAATTAACAAAAACATTTAGCTGGGTACGTTCCTGTTCGGTACAAAGGGAAGAAAATAAGAAATATACAAACGTCGGTAAGTTTTCAGTTCGGCACACCCTTAAATTAAATTCACACTTTAGTTTAACTAGAGTTAATGAGGTATCGAGATTTTCGTGCTACAGTTAGTACATTATTGCAACTTCAAGACATTTATATTATACATAATTTGATTTAAATTCGTGTTTAGTTTATTTGGTAGGTGTTTTTGAATAATTATTTTAAAAATTTGACATTCTGAAAATGTAATTTACATATTAAAAAATACGAAATTATAAACTTCTCCGAAGTGACCTCAATTGACATGATTTTTAATTAAATAAATTAAGTAAACTATATAAATAAAAAATAATAATTCCATCTAAAAAGGTATTATTTATGACAAAAATCAGTAATGAGGTTGTAATGAATACTTATACATTTCCTGATCAGTTAAATTTCTTTATTTTCTGTATAGTGTTAGGTATTTATTACAACTAGTGGCAACGCTGTACACAACGCTATTTCTGTCTTTGTCACTGTACCGTAACTTCCACCACATCGTCGCAGGCCACAGTAATGTAAATGCAAGCACGAGCGTATCATTAGTTAGGCACTTAGCGATCATGAATTGGTCCCAAAAATGGATAAAGAAAATTTGAGGAAAATTTTACATGAAATAAAATTTACGTACGGAACAGCATTGACAGGAAAAGCATTCTTATTGAACATGAAGCTAACTACAAATAAACAAAATGTAACTTAAATATGTCAATCTTTATTATACCATACAATTCAAGCATCCTATAACACATAAATTAACAGCTTATAATCCTATGATACATAGGGCATTTTCTATTCCAATGGACAAAATTAACTTTGATAAAGAAATTGATATAAAACAAATAGCTACATCTAATGGTTATCCAATGCATTTGATAAATAAGTACATTAATTAATAAGAAAGAACAGAAAGTGTCACTACAACTAATATTTCCTAAACAAACTAAATAAATTAAAAGTTATAAAAATATTACATATTGTGGAAATATTTCCAATACAATTTCAAAAATAATATCTTCGGAAACATCAGCATTAATATCATTTTAAACACAAAATAATGTCGGTACAAAATTGTTAAATGTAAAAATAAAATTACCCAAATTAAAAAAATCTGGTGTTTACAAAATTAATTGTCCAAAATGTAATGCTGTATATATAGGTCAAAAACAAAGAAATTTTGGAGAAAATATAGATTAAAACAACCAGATAAGTCAAATTATGCAAAACACCTACTTGAACATCCAAATTTACTCATACACAACATTGACATCCAAATACTAAACACTTGTGATAAAAAACAAAATTTAGATTTCCTTGAAAAACTTATAATAAAAAAAAACATCTAGCAGATCCACAATTTAAAGTTGTTAATGAACAAATAAATCTTGGAAGTTCTTCACTATTAAACTGTTTACTTTGATTGAGTTTACATTTTATACATAGATAAGACGTAATTGTAAAACACAAATATATTAAGTTATTGTAAAGATCAGCATGATATAGTTTTTTCCTGGTTTTTCTATATCATTGCACAGTTATTCTGATCTTAGAGGGAAGTACATCCAGGATAATCCCTTAGGGCTACTAATATCAAGGCTATAATATTGTTATATCATCAGGTACCTAGCTACAAATAAACAAAATTTAACTTCAATATGTCAATCTCGTTGTAGGAAAACAGCTGTAATTGTAATTTTAAACCTAATTTTTTAATTATTTATTATTGTTTATTATTCTAAATTGGTAAGCATCGATGTAAAAAAGTAGCTAGGTGTAATGTTAGATATCTTTTGTTTTACGTTCAACTAGAATCTTCTTTTGTTACTGCAGTTTGAAGGAACTATTTTATCTTAATTATCGAGCAAAACTTATGTCTGTATGCACCATTTTCATGTTTTCTCGTAATTAGCTAACCACGTCTAAATATGTAATCGCGGTTAGAAAGTAGATTCGATGCACCAAAGAATTTTGCACTTAAATTAGCTAATTGTGATTTGGTAATTATGGCCAGCTGGCAACATCGCAATTTTCCTAGGAATCCGTCATGTCTGTCACAATTTGATGTTGATTGATGTGAAGGTTACGGATAAAGAAGGATTCGGGTGTTTGAAATTTGTTGTAACTAATAACATTACATATTATTTAAAAGAATATATTTCGATTGTATATAAATTAATGACAGAACTTCAAATCAAATCTTCATGACACATGTTATTCTTAACTACTAGATCTCATCAATAAATATATACCTAAATAAAAATAAAATAAAGGCTCGATTACAGAACACAACAAAATTATAAATGTCAGCTTCAATTTATTTCCTTTTGTTTGAAGAATACAGTTTAAAGTGCAATTCCACATAGTTATTGGAGATATAAAATTGCATAGGGTGTACTTATACCCTATTATCATAAGTTAGGGCTTTAACCTCTTCAAGAAGATCTACCTTTGTTGGTTTCGTGAGGCGGAAGCGACGAAAGAAACTAAGGTCATCCAGGGCTTCAAAATAATTATCTCTCTCATTCCAACGCCTAGGAAACCGATCTAACACTATGTCATCAATGTCTAGTTCATCATCAAATAATAGGTCTTCCACTTCCATAATTATTTTTCACTACCACAGTTTATCACTACTCACTATTGACAAAAATACATGTAAATGAAATCAGAAATCAGAACCAAACAAAACATCCTAACCTCACTTATTAACTAACCGCGGTTATCTAGGCCATCGGGCGGTTAAAAGTTAATTGCGGATTAGGAGAAAAAAAGGCTTGGTACATAAGAAAAACATTAAGTAATCACGGTTAAAGTGTTAATCAGAGAAATTGTACAATGGTGCATACAGGCATTAATGTTATGGGCAATCATATACTACATTTTTACAGTGAAAAATTCTTATAATTTTTCATTTCATGATTGAGTGTATAAAAAGTACCTATCAACGAATTAGTTAAAAAGTACTAAACATGACAATAGAGTAATAGTTAGAGGCTGATACTTAGACCATATACAAATAGACGTCAATTTTCTGTCATTGTTGTGAAGCCAAAATAACTATATGTTTACAAACATATCCACGTTTGAATAAAACTTCTTCGGTTGTTTTCGTATATCTTCGGCTGCACTATCTCTTATAGCATGGAACATTGCGAATTATATGTAAACATTAATCTTACCCTATTAATAAACTAATTGTGGTATTGTTTTCCTTGTTGTATTAATTTTGGGTTAAAGTTACGATTTAAGCATTTTAATTAGAGGTAAATCCTTGAGTTATTATATTAAGACTTTGTTGCCTATTAAAAGACATTTGCGCCGCTGGTATTTGTTATTTGTAAACAGTACCGCACACACAACTCATCCCGTAGCTCCACGAACTTCATGCGACAAAGAGAGATAATATTGGCTTCAGTATGTTGTTCAGAAAAATAACGTCACAGCCAGTCTATTTGTATATGGTCTAAGGGCTGATGCATCATGCAATTTAGAGGTTAGGGTGATTTTAAAATTAACTTACTGCCTTAAATTCCTCTGCATTCCAAGGTTTTTTTTTCTTATCATTACTATAGTAATAGTTCAGTGCTTGATAAAAGCCTTTAACATAAGATGCCATTACTTTTAAGCCTTGATAATAAACAATAATATATAATGAAAACAGCAGTGCCGATAGAATGTTTGACAAAAATAGACAAACAGCACGTTTTAAGTATTTTCTCTACTGCGTTTACCTAGTCATTAAAGAGAATAACTGAATTGGTTAGGCAACCAGCATAATGATTTAGGGCCATTACTCTGTTTGCCGGCAATTTATGTATTGCCCTTGATTATATACTATACTCAAGGGTATTGCCTAGGAATTTCAAGGAAAGATGGATTTCAGTGTTTGACAATTTGCTGTTGTGGTCGATTTCCACCAGCCATGTCGTTTGAGTGTTAAATTTACACTATAGTGGTCAATGACCGTCTAAAATAATGACTGGTATAGTTTTTAGTATCTGGCAACTTTAAAAACTAAGCAATTTGCTTTTCCATATTGCTAAATTTGTTTATTCCAACACAATTTCATTGTAGGTTTCCCCTTCTGGCAATTTGTAAAAAAATATTTATGAGATTTTCTTGTGAGTGTAAATTTTCTTTTTTGTTTTTGCAGTATTTACTACAGCAGCCGAGCCCATGTCTTGAATATCACACATTCTTAAATTTTTTAGCTCTTCCCTGCTGCATGCACCCGATATTCCTAACACTAGGGCAGTTTACAAAATAAGTTAAATAATGTGGATACAAATTTCTGTTAATAATTTTACTTTTGTTAGGAGATATATAGCATCAGGAGCTTCATGTAAAAATGTAAGAATGTGTTCATTTATAAGAATTATTGATTTTTTGGCGACATATCCTTCAGATTTTTTTGTAAGAAATGCACGTTATTTATGATAGCTGGAATTATCAAAGAGGACTGAACATTGCGAAACAATGGTGTGACTCGGTGGGACTCAGCATCAACCCCACCAAAACCACAATAGTAGCCTTTACAAGGAAAAAGGAATCTAATCTAAAAATCATAAAAATGGGGGAGAACATCGTCGAGTGGAAAACAGAGGTAAAATATCTAGGGCAAATCCTAGATAGCAGGTTACTCTGGAATAAACACGAAGACGAAGTAATACGCAAAGCAACCAAGGCCCTCATGCTGTGTAAGAAAATTGCAGGGAAGAACTGGGGATGTAACCCACGTATTCTGCAATGGATGTACACAGCAATAGTGAGACCATTGATCACATATGGGGCAGTGGCTTGGGGAGCAACGGTTAATCTGAGTACGACGAGGAAAAATCTCTCGAAGATTCAGAGACTAGCCTGTATCACTGGAGCAATGGGAACTTGCCCCACTGCTGCAATGGAGGTGATTTTAAACTTGACCCCACTGCACATTCTGCTAGAAACTGAAAGGAAGAATACAATATATAGAATGATCAAAGAAGGAATTATCAGGGAAAAACCTCGATCACTTCAATTTGATCAAACTTGGGAAATGTCCCAAGATGATATGCCAAAGAAATTCAACTTTGTGAGAAAATTCATCACAAAGTTAAGTAACAAATCTGAATGGGATGAAGACACCATACAGAATTTAAACCAGAATGCCATAAAGTGGTATACCGACGGTTCCAAGCTAGGCGAGGGAACTGGGATAGGAGTTTTTGGACCGAGAGCCAAATACTCAGAAAGCTTGGGCAGGAAAACTAAGGGAAGAAATGGAGAAGGAAAAATCCAAGTACCGGAATCAGCTGGAAGGACTGAGGCAATCTAAGATACTACTGGGGAACTATGACCACAAGAGATCTCTTAGCTGCCTCAACCTCAGTAAAAAAAGGCTCCGAATTCTAACGGGCCATTGCCGGTTAAGAAGCTACATGAAGAAACTACGGTTAGCAGATGAAGCAAAGTGCAGATTCTGCGAAGAAGAGGATGAAACCTCAATACACATACTCTCAGAATGCCCTGCCGTGCAAAATTCTAGGACTAGATACCTAGGAGCACATGAAATAGAAGAAGGGGATCTACCTGATTTGAATCCCGACGATGTCCTAAACTTCCTCAGGAAAATAGGAATCGAGGAGCTACTATAAATCTGAGAAAACATCAGAACATGGCAAGTAAGGGGGGACACAATAGATCCTATAGGTCGCAGTGTACTTATTACCCCTAATTTACATATACATACATGATAGCTGGAAATACCAACATTCTGCTTTACTGACAAAGTAGTTCTCAACATTGAGTATATTGACCACATTGTTGAAGATTTAAACTTTTTAGAAGCTTTCCAAAGTAAACTATCATAACATGTTCTGAAATGGATTGTACCTTGTTGGTTTTTGCCACTCCATGAATATTGAATATGTTAAACTGTACTTTTTTAAGGACTAGCCATTGTAATAAACTTTCATATTAACTGTCACAGACAATTAAAAGTAGGTATTGAATGTTTTTGACAGATATCCCATGTGAATTAATATGAAAAAACAAAAGGATTCATGTTTAGATATAAAGCCTCATTTTTGTCAATATATTAAAGGTGTGATGGTGTAGTGAACGTATAGAAGTCTGTTGACCACGAAGTACCGGGTTCGAATCGCGTTCACGTTAATAGTTATTTGTATGCTAAGGCCGCGAAATACCTCTTTAACGTACCGAAAGAACAATTATCGCCGAGGCCGCTTGCGGCCGAGGCAAGATAATCTTGAGGTCGTTAAAAAGTTTCGCGGCCATGGCATACACACTATTTTTCGTGCAATCGTTAAAATTATTAAAATAGATAGTTGTAAATAAATATATTATTGCTCTAAAATCAACAGCATTTCAATTCATTTAACAATATCACCGTGTGCTATGGAAATGATATGTTTCAATATATATTTTGACAGTTCTTGTCAAAACGCAAAATGTCTGATACTGATAGCGATATGGTATCTGGTTTGAATGTAGGCAATAACCATTATTCAGAAACACTAGATGTAGTTGCTTCAACTTCTGGAGTAAATATAAGTAATAATACAAACTGTACAATTAATGTAAATATTCATCCTAAATAATATAACTTATGTATTTGTTGGTATTCAATAAAAAATAATCCTTGCTTTGTAGTATTTTAGAAATGTCAAATTTGGAAGTGACGTTTGGTTTCGCGGCCGTTGCTATGGGTAACGGCCGCGAAATTAAATTTCGCGGACTGTGCTGAGAACGCGAAATACTGACTTCGCGTGCGATTGCACGAAAAATTTATTTATTTTCAACTTGACATAAGAGTGTCGGTCGGAATGGCACTGTGGAATAATATTCCGCACAGTTTGGTGAATGTGTACGGAATTTTCAATTTTCTGATTTAAAATATAATACATAATATGAAATTTTCTGTATTGATAAATAGAAAAACTGATATGACAAGTGGTTTGAACAAATAAAAATTTTTTTTGATCAACAAGGGGAATATTTTAAAAAACAAGAATCACAGTATATGTTTCGTAATTTGATCAGAATTGAATCTGTATTAGTTATTTACGTGTAACCCTGGTTGTTTTCGAAAGAAATTAATAGAGTTAGCGTTAATTGAAGTACTGAAGCAAATTGTCGGATATATATCAGATATCCAATGATGGTGATTGAAAGAGAAGTGGTTTAAACTTTCAAAGTATTCGATGGAAGGGGTTTGGAATAGAACGTACATACTTACTCTCCGGCCATTTCGGGCGATCGCCGCAAACCCGAAAGCAATCCAACTTCGAACTTCTCACTAATGAAACATAAATGTAATGAAATAGCCCGTCAATATATATAGAAAGGGCCGTAGCAATTACAGGTAACTAATACTACTTGATACGTGTTTAAAGTTAGTAGTTGCATTGTTTACAAGGTGACCACAGGGCGCCAAGAATAATGACAGGCGGAGGCGGCAGGTCGGGTCGGACCATGACAAATGGCATTCGCGTCCTAAGGTTAAAACCGTTACTTCGGAAAGTTCGATGATAGTCAGTCGAAATTCCTGGAACTTTACTGTCCACTCAATAGAAATCTCACTATTCGGACTCCGTTTAACAACCTGGGATAACCTTTTGCGGGCACTTGGAAGGAATTTCATAATCGCTTGTGACTTTGCGAAAGATCTATTTCGACATATTGATATTACTTTGAAGATTTATCGGTAACAAACAGCTCGAATTACTCTCAAGATGTATTTCAATATTTCCTGGAATTTATATCAAGTTCATTGGCGGGTAAATAGATTTACAAGAAGAAACGAACGTTTCATATACCTCATATATTTTTTTAATAACATTAAACAAAGAACTATTTTACTCAACAAGTTGAAATTGTGCAACATGAGCTAAATGTGAGAGTATATGGCAATTCCCCAAAATGAAATTTGACGCTTTTTATTTTTAATTTGGAGTAAAATCTTGGTTTCCGGGTTTTTGAGAAGTAATCAAGTTTTTTTTGAAACATTGTGTATATCTACCAGAATTTTTTCCTCTTTGACTTCTGTTTTCGGTTTGTTTAAAGTCATTTTCACCAATCATATGAGCTTATCATCTACATTAAGGTCTTTTAGAGCTTTATATAATTTTCTTTCAATTGTGCATTAGGCTTTTTTAAAATCGATGAAAAGTAAATGCGTTTATTTTTGTGCGTAAAGTGAAGATTTGGTCAATAACTCCCCTCCCTTGCCTAAATCCATTTTTCCGTTAAGTTTTTCTTTATACATTTTGCTACCTGATAACCTACGATTCCGAGGTAGTTTTCGCACCTTGTTTTATTGCTTTTTTTTGTGAAGAGGGCTTACTAAGGCTTCATTCCAATTTCTGGGCATTCGTTCTTAAGCACATTTATCTTTTATTAAATTGTGCATTTCTTCCATTATTTGTTAATCTTTATATTTAAGCATCTCTTTAGTTACTTCGTAAACTATGCTTTTGGATTTAATACTGAGTATTATTTTCTTAATATTATTTATGTTTGGTGTTTTTTCTATTTGCTCCCCAACATTACTTCCGTTTTCTTCTTCTTCTTCTGTTTCGTGTTTCTCATTTAAAAGTTCACTAACATATTTCTTACATCTTATAATAATTTCTTTTTCGGTTGCTTTTATCTTTAATCAATTGTATGTCACCTCGGTAATCACTTTCTTCCTCCTTTACCTGTTGATATAAATTTTGTATTTCTTTATATCTAAAATGGTCTTCTAATTCCTCTAAGTGTTTTTCTTGCCATTTTATTTTTTTGTCTAAATATTTTCTTACATTCCCTGTTGAGCGTATATACCTTTCTTTGATTAAATTTCCTCTTTGTTTAATAAACACTAAGCGTAGCTTATTCCTTTTGTTTAACTCTTTTTGGCATTCCTCATCAAACCAGCAGTTCCTAGTCTTTACTTGATTTTTCCCACGTTGTATCCTTTTTCCATTATTTGCTTTATTTTCCATTTCTTTTCTATACTATCTAGATTTTCCGAGCTCAGTTCTTTCTTTATCAGTATACTCTGTAATTTTTTCTTTCCTTTTCTTTTTCCAATCTTTTTCTTTTTTTGCAGTTGTTGTCTTTACCTGTTATTTTTAACCGTTGAGATTATTGGTTGTAATTTTGCAACTACTAATAATTTGGTCGCTATCTGCGTCAGGTCCTATATAAGTTTTAACATTTCTAATAATACATTTCATACCTTCTTTTTCAACTAGGACATGATCTATTTGGTTAATTATTCTCTCTTATTCTTATTCTTATTCTCCCTTTGTATATTTCTTTCCTGTTATGTATGTATGTACATACCATAATTGAATTTTTCTCTTTTGGGAAATCTTTAAGATATTTTCCATTATTTGATGTTTCTTCATGCTTACTGTGTCTTCCTATTGCGGTAGATACAGGTTTAAGATAAGGTGACCCTTTGCCCCCGATACTATTTAATTTTGTGCTAGAAAAAATAATCCGAAAAGATAAAATCAGTAGAAATTGTATTTTATATAACAATCAGTGCATGGCTTTCGCAGACGATATTGTGATTCTAAGCAGAAGCAGAACAGAACCACAGCAAACTACAAAATTATATATTTAGGAACATGTACCAGGCGTTATAGATGGAATCACCATGAGAATAACTAAAGGAAATAAGTGCTTGTATAGAATCAACCATTTGCTAAAGTCTAAACTATTGTCAAGGAAGTTAAAAATAAATCTGTATAAAACTATAATAAAACCAATAGTTACATTTGCCTGCGAAACCTAAACTTTAAGAAACACGGATATAGAAATGCTAGAGGTATGCCATAATAAAAACACAAAGGTTAAGGTGTAAATACAAAGAATGGCACATGTGGGAATACCGAACATTGAAGTAACATTTTGTTTTCTGAGACAACTATCTGATGTTGATTGTTAGTACAGACCAAGTTTTGAAGCATAAAAAAAATTGCATAAAAAGCCAGAATAACCAATAAAACTGTAATGTTATAATATTAACACTCCTGATATTAAATTAGCTGAAAATTAAATAGTATTCCTAATAATTCTGGTTAAATATCTAAATATTCAAAAAAACACTAGATTTGACAAACAAATAAAGATAAATGTAATTTATGAAATAATACTAAACAAGCATCATTTGATGTAAGTAATATACTTACAATTCCTTCTAAAGAATGTATAATTCTAGTTAAAAGGTTATGAGATAAAAAAAATATCCATTCAGATATGTTCATGATGTGTTAGCTGGTTTAGTCGATATTGAACGACGGTTAAATATATTTTTTAATTATATCAACACCTTGCACCCTATATGTGTCTATACCTTAATTTGAGCAGCTTTCTAGAGGACATATTCCTAATTTAATAGGGAGTGAGGACAACTAGAAATTTAAGCTGTTTGTAGAACAATGCTACTCATTCTCGCCGTTTATTTAGCTCTTTCGCACAAACGACAGTTTTCACTTTCCAAATTGAGCATTATTTTGAGGTGATACCTTAAAGGACAGTTTCCAGTGAGAAGGCGATGTCTTAACTGGCATGGTTTAAGGATGCTAGTAGATTTTTTCCAGGATCCTTGGATGACCAACCAAATCCCCGGGTTTTAAGTTTTTATGAATTGCAGTCAACGAAATTTAAACGACAATTATAATAATGATAATATCCTGCAGTTATAATTATTACAAACCAATTTGCTGAGGCGTTTTAAACAAACTAACAATACCATATTCGTTTTTTAAAGGATTCTTTTAAATTGATATTAAAAAAACACTAATATGGTTTACTGCTCAGAGGTGCCACAACAACACAATAACATACAGTTTGTAGTCAATACAATAGCAATGAACCTATCTCGACGACAAGTATTAGGCAATATGCCTACTCTATGTTTACTATGTTTACTCTGAGGTTTACTTCCTTATTATAAAGACTGTAGGTACTCTAGCAAATTTCGGCAATAAGATAATGTTAATTTTTGCAATACATTTAAAAACAATACCATTTTTGGATAGAGAATGAAGAAACCCTTTAAACGATATATCTCAAGCCCATTCTTCCCATTTAAAAAATTGGGGGTTGTAACTATCACCCAAAGGTGGTTGAAGGCAGGGATCAAATTTTCACTTCAAAGAATACCAATTATTATTTAAATTTGACGTGTTTTGGGATTTTCTTTAAATAGGTACCGTAACCGAAATAATGAATTTATTCCATTTGGATTTTCCACCCTGTATAATACAAATCATTCTGTAAAACATATATTAGCAGCTTATAATTCCGTAAGTATAGCATTTTCAATTCCTATGAATAAAATTAACTTTGAAATTGAGATCATAAAATAAATGGCTTACATCTAATGGCTATCCATTATATTTGATAAATAAATTAATTAATAAGAAAGAGGAAAAAATGTCCCTATAATTATTTCCTAAACAAAGAAAACAAAAATTAAAAGTAACATTACGTCTTGTTGAATATTTCCAATAGAATTTCAAAAAGAGTATCTTAGGTAACATCAGCATTAATAACATTGAAAACACAAAATAATGTTAATACAAAATTGTTAAATGTAATAACAAAATTACCTACCTCAATTAAAAAAAGCGGATGTTTACAAAATTAAATATCCCAAATAAAATGTCGTATGGTCAAATAATGAGAAATTTTTTAGTAAGGTACAATGAACACTGAAGAGCATAAATATTGTACCAACCAAATAGAGAAAAAATTTAGATTTCCTTGACGAACTTGAAATAAAAAGATATATATGAACAAGTTAATCTTGAAAATTTTCCACTATATTAAACTGTTGTCTTTGATTGAGTCTTCATTTCTATATCATTCCACAGTTATACTGATCTTAGACACCTAACACCTCAATAAACATCAGAAAGCTATCTTAAAAATCAAAATGTAAATCAATTTGTCAATTTAACAGTGAAATTATTTCGAAGCAACTGACATTTAGGGAAAATGTTAAATTTTTTACCTAAACCGTGAAATTTGTCTAACAAATAGTTCGTTGTTTTAGAATATGGGTTAGCACAATAAATTTCACTATTTTTTAAATTATTTTCTTATCCCAATCCCGATTTCTCAGATATAATAATAATGTAAACAGGATCTCTTAATTCTGATACACAGAGTGTTCCAAAGAAAATATGACCTTTTCAGAAACTTGGAAACCAAGAATCTTTTAAAAATAAAATTAAAACGTGTGAAATTTTATTTTCAGCAGGTCAAATTTCCATATACTCACACATTTAACTCATGCTGCACTGTTTAAACCTCCACTTTTTAAAAAAATAGTAAGTGTGATCGAGTGAAACTTTTTAAAGGTAATTTATTCATCTACAGCAGTTATTCTCAACCGCTGGTTCGCGGAGAAATTTTACTAGTCCGCGAGCAGTTTGTTCCATTCGCGATAATAGTTATTTATGATATAAATCTTAAAAATGTACTTTTAACACGTATATCATACAATATTTTTTCTACAAACGTTCAAATAAAGTAATTATACAGTTTGAATTAAATTTTAAAAACCTGTATTAATACATCCAAAGTAGATAATTTTAAATTGCATCGTATATTACGGACCTTAGCAACCATTGTTGACATAATTGTTTACGAATCATCATTCTTCCCTAGCCAACAGCAGTGCAAGAAATTAATTTGTCAAATTGCACAAATTGTACAAAAAATATTAATGTTAATAAATAATATCTAAATATTTTGACGTTTGCTCTCAAAATCTGACAATTCACTTTTGACAGCAGTGCCATAAAGTGATTTTTTATATTTTGCACTTATAAAATAGTATATTAAACGCATTTCATATGGAATTCTGTTATGACACGAGTGCCACAACAGCCATATGAAATAAGTTGTTTATAATATTTTTTATATTTTGCCCTTTTATCATTTTTTAAATTAATTTTTTATTTTTACGTAATTACGAATATTTTGATTTTAAAAAGTATGTTGGCAGCACTGTGTAATTTATAACATTTGACAGTTTTGACATTTAAATTATGAAATGATAATGTTTTCAAATATTTTAAAATGACTAATACACCGATAATAAAATATTATATAAGTAAAAGATGATATTTATATTCACAAATACTTTCTTAAAGAACAATATAAAATTAATAAATTCCTATTAGCCACAAATGTCATTGTCAATAGTCTTGTCATTATATAGATACTTCACTCATGTCGCCAACCATTTAAAACAAAAATTTGCGTGCGTAAAAGTTACATTACGATACGCAAATGCGTTTTATAATGAAGATTTTTATAAGTGCAAAATATAAAATAGTATATTGAACAATGCATTTCATATGGAATTCTGTTATGACACGAGTTCAAGTTTAAAAAACGAGTGTCACAACAGCCATATGAAATAAGTTGTTTATAATATTTTTTATATATTGCCATTTTATCATTTTTTAAATTAATTTATTATTTTTATGTAATTACGAAAATTTTTATTTTAAAAAGTATGTCGGTAGCACTGTGTAATTTATAACATTTGACAGTTTTGACATTTAAATTATGAAATGTTAATGTTTTCAAATATTTTAAAATGACTAATACACCAATAATAATATATTATGTAAGTAAAAGATGATATTCATATTCACAAATACTTTTTTAAAGATCAATATAAAATTAATAATTTGCTATTAACCAAAAATGTCATTGTCAATAGTCTTGTCATTAGATACTTCAATCATGTCGCCAACCATTTAAAACAATTTTGCACTTATAAAAATCTTCATTATAAAACGCATTTTCGTATCGTAATGTAACTTTTAGGCACGCAAATTTTTGTTTTAAATGGTTGGCGACATTTTTGGTTAATAGCAATTTATTAAATTTATATTGTTCTTTAAGAAAGTATTTGTGAATATGAATATCATCTTTTACTTATATAATATATTATTATTGGTGTATTAGTCATTTTAAATATTTGAAAACATTAACATTTCATAATTTAAATGTCAAAATTGTCAAATGTTATAAATTACACAGTGCTACCGACATACTTTTTAAAATCAAAACTTTCGTAATTACATAAAAATAATAAATTATTTTAAAAAATTGATAAAATGGCAAAATATAAAAAATATTATAAACAACTTATTTCATATGGCTGTTGTGACACTCGTTTTTTAAAAAACTCATCGCTTCGCGATTCGTTTTTTAAACTTGAACTCGTGTCATAACAGAATTTCATATGAAATGCGTTGTTTAATATACTATTAAGGCACTCAGTGCCTTAAAGTGACATTTTTAAGGCTTCTATGGAGTTCTAAAAATGTAATTTTTAACACATTTGTAGAAAAAATATTGTATGATATACGTGTTAAAAGTACAGTTTTAAGGCACTCATGTGAATTGCAGAATTGGCTTCGCTCGTACTACAAACCTTCACATGCGTGCCTTATAAATGTACATAAAACATAATAACATCCTAATTGGTTTGGGAGACTAGAGACTAGAAAGTTTAAAGGAATTTGGTAAGAATAATTCAGTTACTCTTCTTTGGCTTACTGGATACTCCGGAATAAAAGAGCCAGAAGGGCAGCGGATAAGCCACTAATGGAAACTGAACCATTCTGTGGCATAGCCTACAGTTTTATCCTCCATGCATTGAGAATAAGGAAAAAATTGAATATTGGGAGAAATAAGAAATAATAAACGATAGGGCCTTGTTAAGTAGTTACATCCCAAAAAGGTCCAAGTAATGTTACGGACCGAGTAAATTTAAGTTGAGGATACTTATAGGAATCGTAACTGAATACTCTAAGTTGAGAGGACAGCTACATATATAAGTTATAGAGGAGACGGGCAGAATGCATATTCTCGCAAGATGTACTGCTTTAGAAAATACAATAGCTCTACACGCTGCTATAGCAATGAAGAACACACGTTAGTAAAAGTTTACTAATACATTATTATGTCACGCACTTTCCACTGTTAATTCTTGGAATTCTTATAGACCAATAAAGAATTTTTATAAAAAAGTAAATTAACTCGGTATTATTACATTTTTGTTTTTTTTGTTATGGTAGTGTCAAGAATAAATAAAGCTATTTTTTCTGATTTACATCGTTTTATTGCATACTAAATAAATAAATAAAAATAAAAAAAATCAAGGCAGTTTCAGATCACAAATTTCGTATTCCTATTCGTTGTTTATTATTTACCAGTGGCCTTTCCATCCAGCGGCTCCCAAACCGTATCCTTTACCAAGTCCCCAGCCAAGACCATGAGCACCAGCGGCCCAACCGGGAGCTGCAAGTGCACGTGCAGCGATAACTGGAGCAGCGACGGGAACGGCAGCGATGGCTACACCTTTGCCGTTAGGGCCAGTAGGTCCGACAGCTCCAGCTCCGGTAACGATTCCTTTCAACGAAAAACAATCATGAGTGAAAGTAATATTAAATAAAGTAAATTATTACCTGAAGGTCCAGCAGCTCCTGCTCCAGTTACAACACCAGATGGACCGGCGGCACCAGCTCCTGTGACGATTCCTGAAGGTTGGTATACTTTAACTGCTGGTACAGCAGCGATGGCAGCTCCGTGTCCCCAGCCTAAACCAGCTGCACCCCATGCGGGAGCACCCCAACCGGCTGCACCCCATCCAGGAGCACCCCAACCGGCTGCACCCCATCCGGGAGCACCCCAACCGGCTGCACCCCATCCGGGAGCGGCCCAGCCTACACCTCCATGGCCTAGTGGAGCGATACCTCCAGCACTAGTGGCTACTGCCAAAGTGGCTAAGACGGCGGCAAACTGAAGAGAAACACAGAAAAGGGAGTTAACAACTTTTACTATTTTGAATAATACTAGAAAAGCGTGTTCCAATAAAAAATACTCTTTCTGAGTTATCTTATGAACTAAAACTTTATTAATAATAAAAAATGAAGTAAAATGCTAGGCATTGAGTAATAAAAGTAAATACGGGAATTTACTTAAAAAATGCATACGTGAATGCACCACACCTTTACAGATCACAATAGCAACAAACCAACAGAGTCAAGGCGTGATAATAATTTTATAAAATATGATGTAACTAATATTTTACTTACCAAGCAGTTCATTTTGTTGTTGTTATAGTTTGAAATCACAGAAGCTGACTGAGATACATTATGGTGCTCTAACCCCAGTTTATATAGTTAAATGAACGACCTTCCTTGCCAATAATTAGGGAAATGATTTCGTTAGAAACAAGAATTTCATAATCCTAAAGTTGATATATTTATGTAGATATATGTAGTAATTGTATATAGATTTAAAAAGGAAGTATTTACAGTTAGTTATTTGTTCAGCGTAGGGTGTATTTCAATGATACGTTTTATTATTATTTTATTTTAAAAGAAACCGTTTCATTTTATGTATATTTTTATAGATCAACACTTTAATTAAAATTCAACAATTTAAAATTAGTTAAAAATGTATGTTTTCCTGTTAAATATTAAAATTATGTTCAAAGGTAGTTCAAACAATGTTAGAAAATTAAATTAAAATAGAAGAAATATTTTTTGTATAATTAACCTTTGAAATTTTCTTTTATTTTTATATATTGTAGTATCTTTTGACTATTTAGAATACACATTCCAGTATGATTTTCTTTGCTACCGGACAGTGGATGATGTTTTGGAGTTCATTGTAATCAAGTTTTGGTAAAAATTTTTAAATGATTTAAGTAAGAAACGCCATCATAGAGTTTTGTTATTCATTATTTCGATAAAACTACGTACAACGTGCTGTGTCGCTCTGTGCAGATATTCTAGAGGTAACGAAAAATTAGGTAGAAAATTTGAAGATAATGTTAGTTAATTTCTCCATTACTTTCTCTCCATATATTTTTTGAAGGAAGATTAGATTGAAAACATTCAGAATTGCGCATGTCTCTAAATGCACACAAATCAGTTTTATATAGAGCGAAGCAGAATGCTAGTGAACACTGAAAGTTACAGCATTCTCTGACATAATACCTCCAACATTAAACTACGATCTACATTATACCATCCTATTTCCCAATAGAGATCAATGGATCCTCCGTATGGATGAACTATTAAGAGCAGAAAGTTGTTGGTATACAGATGGCTCTAAAAAACCATTCGGTTCTGGAGCTGGTGTATATGGGCGCAGACTTTTCACAGAAAATTCAACCTCTCTAGAATTATATGCAACTGTATTTCAGGCTGAAATTTAAGCCAATGTATCATATGTGGAAAATTGGGGCAACCCAATCCAATACATAGAACAATAAAAATTTTCTCGGACGGCCAAGCAGCTTTGAAAGTACTTAGCTCTCACCGTTAACATTGGTTTTAGACTGCCAATACTCAATATTGCTGGTCTGGATTCCTATAGTAGCTTGGAAGGACATGAGACTCTCTTGCAAGGGAGGGTGCCGCACGTAATATTGGACTAGAACCTACAATTGGCATAGTGATAAGTTTGCCAAATAAATACTAAATACCTGAAGACCAGGAAGAACATTAAACTTTTGGTAAATTTACCAGGATTGGCTGATTTAAAGTCTTTTGTATATCCTACGACCTATGTTCCCTAACAGATCTTTTAACAGGCGACTGTCATCTGAACCATCATATACACAAACTTGGATTTTCGGTGTATCCGATTTGCCGTTTTCGTCTGGAAAATGATGAAACAGCAGAGCATACAATCTGTGTATGCGGCTCGAATCAGTTTGTCTGATGTTTGGCAGCGTCTTATTTTGGCACTCGGAAGTAAAATATCAAACTGCAGAATCTGTCTGGTGAAATCTGAATAGGTGTGAGCCACAATAGACTCTTACGAGTCGAATTGGAGGGCGTACACCACAAACCTAACTTAACCTAGTTAATTCAAATACTACCTAATCAACATCAGGTACATAGCTACAAACAAACAAAATGTAACTTCAATATGTCAATCTGACGATGCTATTTCGATAGCGAAACAGCTGTCATTACATTTAGAGTATTTAACGATTAAATAGTGAAAGTTAATTCAACCTTTTAGTTGTTTATTGTTCTGAAGAATTCAAATTTTATTATTCAATATGGATAACGTCGGATGAGTTTTTTAAAATCATCTATTACAGTAACACTTTGACTGCCATGTGTGTCAAATCGACGCATACGGCATTTGCTCACACCGCCACGTGTGTCTTTTTGATGCAGACATATAAAATATTAAATTCGCCTTGTGTGTGTGAAGTGCTCACAGTTGTCATAAATTTGTATAGGGTTATAGATAGCCCTGGCGTAGTGGACCTTTCACCAGAAATGGCCTATAAAAATAAAGTTCCGTTTTTCGTTTACATCAGTTTTTATCGATGACATTATTTTATAACATGTAAATGAAAGAAAATGTTTATGTAATTTATAAAAACAATCGTTGCACATATGTGGTTTATCGAGACATCCGACACATATGTAGCGAACTGTCTTGGTATGTTTTATAGCATAATTTCTTTCCTGTGCCTTAGAAAATTTTGTGTAACAGCTCTTGCAACGGCTTCGAAATACTCTACCATTCAACAACAGCAGCTTGACCGTAATGAAGTAACTGAGAACATAAAACCCCATACTTAGTGTGTGTCGAAATGAAGCACATGGCCACACACGGCGCAAGTACGATTATTGGTTACTTCTACGCTTCTACTTTCGCTAATAACAGCTGTAACTGCATTTTAAAACGATTTTTTGAATAAATAGTGGAAGTTTGGTTCAACCGTTCAGTTATTTATTGTTCTTAGTAAGATGAACTTCCACAAAGTAGAGGTTACCACAATCAACTTCCTTGTCTTCCAACGTATAAACGTGCGCTCCACATCATCCTCCACCTTGCACCTCTTGCACAAAATAGGTTCTCTTTTTTCAATAATCTAAACTCTGGACCCATATCCAATGGGCACCTAGTACTTCACCTCGCCGAATTTCCGGAACATCCAATCTTTCCTGTACCAAATCGTCCCTTTTAGAGAAGTCTAATTACTTCCACCTTCTCTCCATGCACATCTCTGCCTATTTTTTCTATGTCTGCTTCCCCCTTTACCTTACATATATATCAGACGCATATACAATAATTTCAAATCCCTCTTCACATACTATCCCAAAAACCTTATCAAACATACACTTCCAGAGCGTCAGTCCCAATACCAATCCTTGGGCAATCCCACCTCCGTCCTATACCTCACCCCGTCAGATAATCCGCTATTAAATGAACCAGTCCCTCCTCAACTCCTAACTCCAACAACGCACTTAACACCGCCCATTTTCTGAATCTATTAAACACGTTTCTAAAATCTAAATACACTAGTAGGGCCAATTTCTTGATTCTCCTCTTCCGTCCCTAGTCCTGTTCATTAAATGCATCACTCTACCCAGCACAGAAATAAATAAAATTTTCTTTGTAAACCAGCGCTGGTTTTCCCTAAAACCCCCACCAGTTTCTACTAACTTCCTCTTCTATCCTAACCTCTATTATTTCCTCTAATAATTTACTTACCACACAGTAGGCTGATGAGTTTATAATCTCCTCTCCGCTTCCCCTGTCTACCCGCTTTCTTCACCAGTACCACCGTGGCTACCATCCATGCTTCTATAAACTCTTCCTTCCTTAGCAACTTGTTGAATAGTTCTCAGAAATACTACCTCCAACAGTCTCTTTATCATATATACTCACAAGCTATCAATTCCTAAGCCTTTTCACACTTTGATGTCTCTCCCTTTTCAATCTACAGCCTTTATCCCTCTCATTGCCTCTGACATCTAACTGCTATCTCAGACAGCTTACCCCATGGATTGTTTTTAATTACCCCGGTAACTTCCTCACTTCCTACTTTCCTCTCTTTCCATCCTACGCTCCAGTTTATTCTATTTTTCTTCATTTCCCTCTTTTTCCTTTATCGGACCTCTTCCCCTTAGCATCTTTCTTACATTCCCTCCACATCATTTCTATTTCCTCATGCTACCAGTAATTATCCTTCTTGATGGATATAACGGATAAATCGTGATTTTACTTTCTGGATCTGGCAGACGTATTTCAGTTTAAGACGCGCTGTTAAACGATTTGCTTGGTGTAACATAAAGGGTGGAGGTGGCTGAATTATTATGTATAGTTAAACAAGTTTTGTTAGGGATCAGAGCTGGTTGATAAATAATGGAGGTTATCGAAAAAATGTGCCAAAGTAACAATATAATACTTTCAAGAGCAAATGTCGAGTTTCAGATGAAACATGTTGCCATGGACTCGTAGTTTCATGCCTGATGGATTAAAAATCAGTTGTCAATAGGCGGTTGAACTTTCATAAACCTTATCTAGGACATGGCAAAGGTGGCAGTGGCCACTGGCACAAGGCGCCAAAAAATAAAAGCCACAGCAAAGGCCTATTTTTCAATAATTTCACTGCTCCGCAGATGAAAAGCAGAAAGTTCAGATAATACGTTACGTTCTTTCTTTCTTGTCATAGACAAAATTAATTCTGTCAGTTGTTCAATTGATCAAAATAACCGTCTGGTAAATAAATCAGTATTTTATTTCGCCTTTAAAGATTTAATGTCTTTCTTTTTTTTATTACAAGTTTCTTCAACAACCTAATCAAACTTCCATTTTTCAAATAAAAAACTAAAAACAATCCGTGGGAACAAAAAGATATGCATATCTATTAAACAAGGCTAGCACATTTGGCGGCGCCCAGCGCGTGGAAAATGCAGTGTTAAAGAATAATTTATTGACTTTATAAAAACTTGCCAACAAACATGTGAAGCGCTAGCAAAAGAAATCGTGCAAAAATTGGTTGTCGATGGCTTGGATATTAAGAACGTAAGATGCAGTCTTATGATAATGGGGATAATATGGGTGGAAAATATAAGTCGTACAAGGTACTTGCTTATTATGCTTATTATTTTAAAACAGGTGCAATAGTACCTACCTAGATACGGCTTTGCTTATAAAATACTGAATTTTCCACGTACCTCTGACTACTTTTATTTTTACTGAGCAAAATAATGCTAACTCATTGTTCCCATCATGTTAAATTTAAATTTTCCAAATTTAATAGTATACTCTATTAATATTACTTTTAGATATTACTTTTTTGTAATATTTTGATCGAAGTAAATTCAGTTTAAATAAAATTGCGAAAGTAAAAATATGACTCAGTAGAACAATTTATGTAAATATGTATAATTTACCTATATATTTAAAAAAATCAGATTATAATTTTAGAACATCTGTATAATTACTCACGTTTATATCATCTCATCGGTTAAAACATGTAGAGTTATTAGAAAACCAATTTTTGCAATTGTTGAAGTGCCTATATTATTCTGTTATGCTACCAAAATGTCAAATCTGAAGCACAGTGCTTTTATTTTTCTCCAGTTGCCAGAAGGGGTGTCAAACACTGCTTCTCTTTTTTAAATGGATTTCCCTTTATTTTTTTTAATTTATTGCTGTAGTATAATATTTGTAAGCAACATTTTTAAATATATTTATTTTAAGCACAATAAAAAATCTTGCTTCTTTAAAATTATGTAAATACAAAAATACAGACCTAGATAGGTGATTGGAAAGCCTAAGCAACTTTTAAATAAATTTTGTGCTTAAAATATTCTTGGGTAACTGAAAAATTTAATTTTTGAAGAGGAAGAAAATAAACTATAACGCATTGTTACAGTTGGTTATATACTAAAAAACTTACCCTGTATTTAATAAAAAAAATGATTATTATAAAATAATTTGTTTATTAAAATATTCTATACATATATTCAAGCAAGTCAATTTTAAAATAATACATTTATTAGTGTCCCAAACCCAATCCTAGTCCTAGTCCTAGTCCATGAGCTCCCAAGATCCCTGCCCCGTTAGGTCCAGTTGGTCCAACAGCTCCGAGCCCGGTAACGATTCCAGCTGGTCCAGCAGCACCAGCTCCAGTTACTACTCCAGAAGGACCAGCAGCACCAGCTCCGGTTACAATTCCAGAAGGTCCGACTGGGCTAAGAGCAAGAGGGTTGATGACACCAATACCTCCCAAACCAAGTCCTCCCAATCCATGACCTCCCAAACCAATACCTCCCAAACCAAGTCCTGCGCGGCCAAGACCACCAAGACCGCCAAGACCTCCAAGACCACCAAGACCTAGACCGATAACGGAAGCGGAAGCAGAGGCAGCTAAAGCCAAGAGGGCAAAAGTGATCTGCAAAAAACAAAAAACAACATTATAAGTTGATTCTGAAAAACCATTAAATAAAAGACAACTTAACATTAAGTAAATTAATGAAGAAAATATTAAAATATTGAAAAGAACTTACCAAGAATTTCATTTTGTTTTTGAGGTGTATGTAGTTGTACTTAGCTCAGACGTTGACTGATAAATTTATTGATAAGAACTGGAATATATATACCCACAAACTTAATGTCAAAAGGCGTAAGTGATTGACCTTCACAATTACCTAACGACAAGAATAAAAAAATGATATGTGACCTATCTTAGATTTTCTTCTCTACAAAACGTATTTTCTTGCATCATTCTATTTGACTCCACTGGACGTAACACATTTTTTTGCTAGTGCAGGTTTTTAAACACATACCTTAATTACTAATTTACAAATATGCAGCAAGTAGCACGCCAACATTAAAATTTCATCCAGTAGTTTTTTAGACTGGGCGTTTTTATTTATGTAAATAGTATTTTTTTATGGATCTATGTTCCTAAACGTAAAGTAGGTTGTTTAGATTTTTATGGTTCAATAATTAGTTATACTAGGACTAGGGAAAGTAATTTTGTGTACAAATGAAATTATAGTGTTAATGTGTCAGCTAGAATTAATCGTGTATGTTATCTATTTCTCTAATGTGGATGGAACCCAAAAAAATGTCCAAGAAAAACACAAAGTCGATCCCACAATGTTTAAATAAAGATTCGGTCTTATCAGAATATCTTCAGGATCTAAAATTACAATACAATGTAAATGGAAACAGATGACAATAATATATTCATAATTATAATAAGTAAAGTCAACAAGAAAAACTTTTTTACAAATAAAATATCAAAAAATTCAACAAGCTTTAAGTTGAAACATTATAAATTTCCAAAGAAGGTATTTAAAAAAGAATAGACAAAATTAAGCCGAGTTACAATAAACTTATTCAAATTTGAAAACAATGATAAAACAAAAATGAAATTAGAGAGGGAAGGCAAATCCAATATTAAATCAGTATTAAAATAAATTGATAAATGAATTAAATTAAAAATTAAAAAAAGTCGACTTTCCCTTCCATGAAAATAACCTGTAAATAATTAATTAAATGAAATTATTTGCCTCACAAAATACCTTAAATGTTTTAATTAAATTTATTGTACTAACCCTTACTTTTTGGAAGTCCATCTTACTAAGAATAATAAAAACTCTTCGCTTTAACTCAACTTCCAAGTCAAACTATGCAAAACACGTTCTTAAACATCCAGACTCACTCATACACATCAATGGCATTCAAACCCCGTGATTCTTTTTTAGTTTTTTCAACACACAAGATTTTATGTTTATGTGATAAAGCAATATTCCTTTATGTATTAATATTTTAAATTTGACTTATTTCATACTTGGAATGTAGTAAAACTGACATTCTTAATATGGCGGCTCTGGTTCCTTTCGCCCCATTGTTTGGGGTCAGAAGGTCCACTGTTCCTTTTTACCCCGAATAAAGCAGGGATGTAAAATAATACAATCCCAATTTCAAGTAATGAACATATTGACAAAAAAAAACATTTATACACTTGAATCGCTGAAAGATTACCCGTGCGTCATTGTATGTAAGCATACGAAATGGATAGAGAAGACAACAGTTTATAATTTAATATTATCGTTTGATATTTATAGAAAAGGACAGCACATAGAAAAGCTGTCAGTGATATGATCGTTGAATCGTGACGCACGGGTAATCTTTCAGCGATTTAAGTGTATATAACATTTGTGTATCTTATTACAACAACCAGGTAAGTCAAACTATGCAAAACACGTTCTTGAACATCCAAACTCACTTATACACACCAATGATATTCAAATACTACATATTTGTGATAAAAAACAAAATATAGATTTCCTCGAAGAACTTGAAATAAAAAGACACTTAGCAGATCAACAATTTAAAGTAGTTAATGAACAAATAATTCTTGGAAGTTCTTTGAGTCTTCATTTTATACATAGATAAGATGTAATGGTAACACAAATATATTAAGTTATTGTAAAGATTAGCATAATATAGTTTTTTCCTGGTTTTTCTATATCATTGCATAATTATACTGATCTTAGAGGGAAATACATCCAGGATAATCCCTTAGGGCTAATAACATCTAGGCTTTAATATTGTTATGTCTTATTACTTCCATACTTGGTGTAGCCTTAATACTACCTAATCAACATCAAGTACTTAGCTATAAACAAAAAAAATGTAAATTCAATATGTCAATCTGACGATGCTAGTTTTTAGCGAAACAGTTGCAATTGCATTTAAAACGTATTTTTTGAATAAACAGTGGAAATTTCGTTCAACCGTTTGGTTGTTTGCTATTCTTAATAAGATAAACTTTTACACAGTAAGGGTTAGTACAATAGATTTTACCAAAAGGTTGTTTAGAGCAACATGACTTTGGCTCAGGCTCTTTAGAGCAACTTCATGCAGGGTGTTTTCCGGTGGTTGATCGTTAGTCTCACTTGACCGTTCAATATTTGTTACTTCAGCAGGGAGAAATTTTGGTCATTAAAAACACCAGCGTTAAATGGCCATATAACCGCCACCTTAAATCACATTCTCTGGCATATTGTGCCTTTAACGGCCCGAATACTCAAATTGTATCAAATAGTATCAAATTGTTTTCTTTGGCTTTAGTAATTGCTACAAGTGTTCTATGACTAGTTTGGTTATCTATTACTAAAATAATTTTTCGGTCGTCTGTTGGTTTTACTGCTATAAAGCTATAAAGTGATCAAGAACTTTAACAAATGGTACCCAATTGACCCTGCAGGACAACCTCGCATCAACAATGGAATCATTCTCTGCCTTCGGAGTCCATACCAGCTAGTTTTGCTTCTATTTTGAAAGGATGCTTCAATTATAATTTTTCTGCTAAATCAAAAGCTAATTTCCAGCAGTTCTTTGTTGTTATTCCATAAAAACGGGTTTGTGATTAACCAACTGTTTTTCCTGTTCAGCAGTAAGCAAGCAAGTTTTCGGGATATTAAATTGTTGACTTGCTTTTCTAATTGATATAGAGAACGGCCTGCATATCTTGAGAAGTCCATGTCGCCGCTTGACGTTTTTTTTGTATGTTAGAACCATCTGTAAATAAATAATAAATTGTTGTATGAATATATTTATAACTCAAAAATGTATGGGGGCAATAAGGACCGGACCTTATCACCTCAATTTATATGGCCCTGTTCCACCCAAGTGTACGTTAATGTAAAAATATTTGTTATTGCCTTTTTACTTAGAGGTTATGTTTCGAATAGGACTACTAAAATTGTACTAAATCGCGTATTTATTACAACACGAAATCGAAAATTAATAGCTATTATTTACAAGAGCGTACGGATATTTGAAAAATTAAATATGTATAGATCACTTACCACTTTTTTAAATTTTATTTTCTATAAATCACTTAGAGTACATCTAACGATCTCAATAAGATTTCACGACTGTCATGCCTGCGTACTCTATAGGTATGGAGAGAAAGAGGACAGCGATACAATGAACCGACTCGAACAGCCCCCCATAACCCTAGAACAGCACGCCAAAGCCTTGCAGAGAATATGGGAAAATAAACCTCGGCAATATACTAATAATTTAATAAGGACCATGCCAAGTAGAGTGACAGCACTAAGGCAAGCTAGGGTTAACATTTTTCATTTTTTTGTGTTTTATTGTAACTGTTTTTTTTCATGAAAAATTTGTTTATTTTAGTTTTTTTGTATATTGTAACGTGAAAGAATAAATATTACTTTATTTTATCGAATTTTGATTTATTATTAGGCAATGACAAAATAAAATTACAGATTTTTGTAATATCCACCTCAATTGTTGAGCAGTGGACTTATGAAGGAATTGTCAATTCTTTTCTGAATTTGCAATGGTTAACTACTATTAAGAAACTTTACCTAATCTCTATTATTATTATAAATATAACTGCTTACTCAATCTAAACTAATATTAATCCTAATCCAACGATTGTCTAACTATGAATGAAATTATCTTATCAATTTTACCCATTCTATCTTAATATCTTTCTCCCTTTGTTTTTGTTATAACATACCTCTTGCACAAATAAAAAGACTACTCAAAGTACAGAAAATAGGTTATGTGACACAAAAATAGTTCAGACACGAATCTTGTGGTATTACGGGCTATCCTGTAATTATCTGACATCCGCCAATTGAAACTAACAGATACCTATAGGTAAGACAGTTTATCTGGTGGATAAAATTTAGCCCGATATCAATAAACCCACCTATCCAAATTAACTGGCAGATAGGTACTATCTGACATAAATTGCAATTGATCAATCGGCCCTGTGAGACAATAAAATTTTGGTTTTTTATTTATCTCTTTCAAAAACATTTTTTTAACGTATTTGGTGAAAACTTACCTTATTACCTTTTGGTAGTTACGTTATGTTTACATTGTGCTTTCAGTGATTTTAAGACTATTAAGTGAACTTTTGTAGTGTTAAACAATGGTATATAACGTATCAAGAGTTGTAAGTAACCCATTACGCACGAAGCTAAAATGAACTTTTTTCCGTAGAACTTGTAGTTTTACCGGAAATCGAGATAAAAAAATTTTTACTATTAAAAACTCACCCCCTCCCACTTGACTTTTTATTATTTTTGAAAGCTTCGACAGTGGTCCAATAATTAAAAAAGAAAAAATATATATTTATTAGACAATTTGTTTATTAAAATATTCTATACATTTATTCGAGACAGTCAATAAAAAAAATTATTAGTGTCCCCATCCTAGTCCTAGTGCGTGAGCTCCCAAGATCCCTGCCCCGTTAGGTCCAGTTGGTCCAACAGCTCCGCGTCCGGTAACGATTCCAGCTGGTCCAGCAGCACCAGCTCCAGTTACTACTCCAGAAGGACCAGCAGCACCAGCTCCGGTTACAATTCCAGAAGGTCCGACTGGGCTAAGAGCAAGGGGATTGATGACACCAATACCTCCCAAACCAAGTCCTCCCAATCCATGACCTCCCAAACCAATACCTCTCAAACCAATACCTCCCAAACTAAGTCCTGCGCCGCCAAGACCGCCAAGACCTCCAAGACCCCCAAGACCTAGACCGATAACGGAAGCGGAGGCAGAAGCGGCTAAAGCCAAGAGGGCAAAAGTAATCTGCAAAAAACAAAAAACAACATTATAAGTTGATCCTGAGAAACCATTAAATAAAAGAAAACTTAAAATTAAGACAATTCATGAATAACATATTAAAATATTGAAAAGAACTTACCAAGAATTTCATTTTGTTTTTTAGGTGTATGTAGTTGTACTGAGCTCAGACGTTGACTGATAAATTTATTGATAAGAACTGGAATATATATATATCCACAAACTTAATGTCAAAAGGCGTAAGTGATTGACCTTCACAATTACATAACGACAAGAATAAAAAAATTATATGTGACCTATCTTAGATTTTCTTCTCTACAAAACGTATTTTCTTGCATCATTCTATTTGACTCCACAGGACGTAACACATTTTTTTGCAAGTGCAGGTTCTTAAGGACATACCTAATTACTAATTCACAAATATGTAGTAAGTAGCACTCCAACATTTCATCCAGTAGTTTTTTAGACTAAGCGTTTTTATTTATGTAAATAGTGATTTTTTTAAGGATCTATGTTCCTAAACGTATGTAAAATTACAATACAATGTAAATGGAAAGAGATGACAATAATATCGTAATAATTATAATAAGTAAAATTAAGTCAACAAGGAAAATTTGTTTATAAATAATATTTAACAAACTTTAAGTTGAAAGATTATAAATTTCCAAAGTCCAAAAAGGTTACCTACTTAAAAAAGAATAGACAAAATTAATCCGAGTTACAATAATCTTATTCAAACTTCAAAACAATGATAAACCAAAAGTGAAATTAGAAAGAGAAGACAAATCCAATATTAAATCAGTATTAAAATAAATTAATAAATAAATTAAAATAAAAATTAAACAATAGATTATTTTTTTCAGAACAATAAACAACTAAAAGGTTGAATTAACTTCCACTATTTATTAAGTTACATTTTGTTTGTTTTGTAACTAGGTACTTGATGTTGATAAGTAGTTAAGGCTAGACCAAGTAAGGAAGTAATAAGACATAACAATATTAAAGCCTAGATGTTATTAGCCCTAAGGGATTATCCTGGATGTATTTCCCTCTAAGATCAGTATAACTGTGCAATGATATAGAAAAACCAGGAAAAAACTATATTATGCTAATCTTTACAATAACTTAATATATTTATGTTACAATAATGTCTTATCTATGTATAAAATGAAGACTCAATCAAAGTAAACAGTTTAATAGTGGTGAACTTCCAAGATTTATTTGTTCATTAACTACTTTATATTGTTGATCTGCTAGATGTCTTTTGATTTCAAGTTCTTCGAGGAAATCTAAATTTTGTTTTTTATCACAGGTGTGTAATATTTGAATATCATTGGTGTGTATGAGTGAAAGTGGATGTTCAAGAACATGTTTTGCATAGTTTGACTTATCTGGTTGTTGTAATCTATATGCTCTTAAATGTTCATTGAATCTTATTTCAAAATTTCTTTGTGTTTGACATATATATACAGCATTACATTTTGGATAATTAATTTTGTAAACACCAGATTTTTTTAATTTAGGTAATTTTGTTTTTACATTTAACAATTTTGTACCAACATTATTGTGTGATTTGAATGAAATTATTGCAGATGTTGCAGAAGATATTATTTTTGAAATTGTATTAGAAATATTTCCACAATATGTAATACTTTTATAACTTTTAATTTCTTTAGGGTGTTGAGGGAATATTAGTTGTAGTGACACTTTCTGTTCTTTCTTATTAATTAATTTACTTATCAAATGTATTGGATAGCCATTAGATATTGCTATTTGTTTTATAATCTCAATTTCTTTATTAAAATTATTTTTTTCATTGGAATTGAAAATGCTCTATGTATCATAGAATTATAAGCTGCTAATTTATGTGATATAGGATGATTTGAATGATATGGTATGGTTACATCTGTTTGTGTTGGTTTTCTGTATATTGAATAGTTTAATGAATTATTAACTTTTTCAATTCTCAAATCTAGAAAATTAATTGAATTATTTTCTTCAACTTCTAAGGTGAAATTAATTTTAGGATGTAAGGTATTAATATAATTAAAAAATATATCTAATTGTCGTTCGCTAAAGATTTTGCTTTCTAAATTTTCCATAAAAATATTTGCTAAAATTGCAGAAATGGGACTTCCCATTGGAAGACCTTCATTTTGAATATATACTTTCTTATCAAAAGTAAAATAATTTTGGCTAATGCATACATTAAATAGGTCAATTATATCTGATATTATACCTGGATGGATATTTCTTTCATCTAATAGCTTTTTAACTAGAACTATACATTCTTTAGGAGGTATTTTAGAGAACATATTAGTTACATCAAACGATACTAATTTTGTAAATTACATTTATTTAATTTATTTATCAAATCTAACGAATTTTGTACTGAATATTTAGATGTGTAACCATAATTATTTAGAATAGTATTTAATTTTTTAGCTACCTTAGTATTAGGAGTGTTAACATACGAAACTACAGGTCTAATCGGTTTTGACTCTTTATGTAATTTAATAGTTCCATATAATTCTGGACATTGAGGATTTTTATTAATTAGGTATTTTTTATTTAATTAACCTCTCTCAGATGCAGTCGAACCACCACTGAGCAAGGAAGTGAAGGGCCTTATTGATCACTACTTCGCCCATACCAGCTTGAATGCGTAATAGGCAACGACTCAAACTTACACCACGTAAGCTGGGGTAGCAGTGATATCAACACTAGAGGTCAGTCGCTTTATGATTATTTAACTAGTAAAAACCTTTGCATTGTAAATATAGGTACTGAACCAACTACTGGACCAAATTTTTGACTACACTTTTTGAAAGGGTCCCTAAGAAACACAGAGGATGGATACTGTGTAACTATCTAAAATACCCATCGCTGGGAATTCTATACAAAAGCAAGAACATTCCACCATATTAACCTGTGATTTAGATTTAACCATTTAACTGCGAATGGAGGTCTTAAGCAGTAGGGAAAAGAGTGGACAATTTTGACAAATCGTATAACGATACTTTCAGCGCAAGATTCAGTATGCAGAAAGAAATGTTATTGCCAATATTGGAAATTATTGAAGATTATCTCGAAGTTTGAGCTATTAAAAATTATTTCGATTCTCTTCCAAGCATCTTCTTGGATTTCCAAATTTTATCATCTACTTTTTTTTTTAATTTCAATATTTTTTTCTGTCGATTCGCGAGTTTTATCAGTACATTTCTTTCTTCAGGACTGAAGTTGCTCCCCTTTTCATCTTATCCATATTGTTTATTTTTATTGAATTTTGTTTGATTCAATTTAAATTTATTTTAAATGTCAAATATTATGCACAAACAATCACATAAATTAGGAATAATAAAAAACTCTTCAATTGAACGTAACTTCCAAGTTTATTTAAAAAATTATGTTTTACATACAATTACAATGACGGCCGTTTCGCTGATTAGCATCGTCAGATTGGCATTTAAGTTACATTTTGTTTGTTTGTAGCTAGGTACCTGATGTTGTTTAGGTAGTATTAAGGCTAGACCAAGTATGGAAGTAATAAAACATAACAATGTTAAAGCCTAGATGTTAATAGCCCTAAGTGATTATCCTGGATGTACTTAAAAAAAGTTAAGAAATAAGGTAGTAATCAGCTCTCAGCTGAACCTCTGCACGCTGTATTTTTCGATCCCTAATGTAGCGCCATCCACACTGAAATTTATTAACACTGAAACTTTTATATATGGGCGTGTTTTACATTTTCGACGGACTAAAAATTTTTACAAGCGGTTTCGCTGATTAACGAAACGACCGTCATTGTAATTTAAAACATAATTTTTTCAAATAAACTTGGAAGTTACGTTGAAACGAAGAGTTTTTATTATTCTTAATAAGAATAGTTAGTGAGTTAGAACAATAAATTTAATTGTAAAAGAATTGATACAATAATTTTTAAAAGTAAAAAAATGTATTTTTTTATTTTTACTTAACTATTATGTAGGTTATATAAATACCTACAGTGTGGAAACCACTTATGGAATAAGATTAATACTGCTCTTAGTTTACGGAATTAAAAGAAAACGCTGAGACACGTCAATTTTTATTTTCAATTCTACACTATTTGAAATAAAACATAAATAGATTTGCTTTATCAATTTTAAAAACGAATATAAAATACGAATAATAAACCATGATACAAATAAACAATTTAAAACTTTTATAAAATGCGTGTGCGAGTGTGTACGTATGTGTATAGAAAGTTTAAAATTGATTTTTACAATCTCAATAATTTTAGCAGTAAATTAATTCAGCCTATTTCCAAAATACTAAACTCATAGGCTTACGTTAAAGGGGTTTATTAAGTTTTATATAAAAAAACTAATTAACTGATTTAATTAAATTTTACTACAGATTTTTAAAACAATCTAGCTACAAAATCTATATTATAATTTCTATTCAGTATTGATGGAAAAAAGGTAGGGGCAGTGGGAGACTGGATATGTCGTCGTAAGGATAGAATAAAACACTTCAGGTAGACATGCGTGAATTCCGGACAATAAACTATATTAAATCGACAATAAACTGATTATTTTTATGACACAGTCACGCAGTTAAATCTCCAAAATACAATTAACGGTACAGAGTTTACAAATAATAATATATAATGGTTGGAATTTCCAAAACGACCACATTAATACCTTGCAAAGACAACAGTGAAATAATTGAAATAATAAATGGAGGTTTTTCTTTCCGTTTCCTCTTATTTTGTTTTTTTTGCCTCTTTTTTGCGGTTCTCTACTAGACATATTTCTAAATTTTCTTGAATTGATAATTTCAGGTAAAATACAAAGTAAAATTTGCAAAGAACTGGTTTCATGTTTCTTGCCCAGAATTAAGGATCATGAAATATAGTTTCAGTTTTTAAACCGTGAGGTGTCCAAACCGCAAGTACGCAATATGACCTTCTGAAATTTGCAATTGTCCTTGTTCCTGATAATACCAGTTATGCATTTTATTAACGTCAAAAGGAAAATTTTTGGTTTTAATACCTTCTTCAGGCGTCATATTTTTTATCTTTTTTTTAAAGGAAAATGTTTACGCTTTAGTCTCTTTGTACTTTATTTTAGATGGACCTTACTGCGTCTACGATAAAAAGTTTCTTTTTTCTTTTGTACCTTATCCATTGCTAAATATCTGCAAACGTCTTTAAAAAACACAACACAATACACCAATCACGAAAAATATCTATAAACAATATGAAAAATCCCACAGAGCACTATTAACGAAACAAATCTAAATAAATCCTGACCTGTGCTATGCAACCCCAGAATGGGAAAAGGAAAAAATGGGGTAAATAATATCCAGAAGCAGATATTCCACATACGGCGGTAATGTATCCTCTTTCAGCACTAACAATGCCACCATTCTGTTTCTTTACTTTCTTCGCTAAAATTTTTCTTGGAACAGGGACAGTATTTACACCACACTCATCAATATTAACAAGCCTGAAACCCATATTTTTTAAAAGATTCTAATAAACTGTGAAATCTTTCCACTTAAGGCCTATTCAGGAGCACGAACGGAGATTTGGGAATTTATTTTCCTAAATCCTGCTAACCAGTCCATACTAGCTAGATTTAATGAAATTGATTGTGTTAACCTTTACTTTGTGAAAGTTCATCTTACTAAGAACAATAAAAAACTGAACTGTTAAACTAAATTTCCACTATTTATTCGAAAAATTCGCTTTAAAATTCAATTACAGCTGTTTCGCTATAACTAGCATCGTCAGATTGACATATTGAAATTACATTTAGTTTGTTTGTAACTAGGTACTTGATGTTGATAAGTAGTTAAGGCTAGACCTCAATTTATATGGTCCTGTTCGACCCAAGTGAACGATAATGTAAAAATATAAGTTTTCGCCCTTTTACTTAGAGGTTATGTTTCGTATAGAACAACTATATAAATAAATGAAATATGTTTATATCACTTACCGCTATTTTCAATTTTTTTCTATAAATCACCCAGAGCACATCTACCGATCTCAATAAGATTTCACGATTGTCAGACCTGCGTACTCTATAGGTTACAGGCTGTAGAGAGTTGATTACGCATAACACAAATAAATAAATAATCTGGTCCATGCCCTGGGCACTCTTCTCAAATGACAGGTCCACGTTTGATAGTTAATGCTCAGGTCACGGTAGTCGCCACTATCGAAAATAAAATCACAATCAACAGGAAATCCGTTAATGACATAACAATTCTGAATTTAAATGTTGTCAACAATATTGTTTGATAGTTAGTATTGTATTTTCTCGTTAGTAGATATATTTTCCAGCTAGAGTTTTTGTACTTGGGTGATATATAGTATTGTATTTTCTTGGTAATTATTGTATTTTCTCGTTAATAGTTATATTTTCTCCTTAGTATTTATATTTTCCAGTTAGAGTTTTTGCAGTTATTTATTAAAATATGGTTTTTATGTGTTCTGTTACGGGTTGCCTTTGTAAAAATAACTATAAAAAATGCATTGTTTACCAAAGGATCCACAGGTAAGAACTTGGTTTTTTAAAGCTTCAGCGTATACCTATTTATTAGTATATGATGCATATTATATTATTTCTAAGTTACATTATATTTGTAGATCCGAAGAAAATGTTGTGATGCTTTAAATAGACCAGATTTGGTTAATGTAACTGGAAATGACCGTTATAAATTTAAAATCTGGATTGACCACTTTACAAGACTGCTTTTTCTCACAGAATAGAAATGTTACCGATTTATAATTAGATGCTGTGCCTACTCTAAAACTTCCAGGTAAGAGAATGATTTTAAAATTTTGATTGTGAATTAAAGCAAGAACTTTTTTAAATAACAAGAGCCTACAAATAAGGAAGTTGAAATACCTTACTATTATAGGTTAATGTACAATTTTATTCTCAATTTCTAATTATGAGTTTTATATTGACAACTCAGTTTTATAAAATTTAATATTTCTTTTTCAGAAACCAGCATCTCTCATTGTTTCGATGATCCTCTAACAATAGAAGCTACTCCCAGGACACCAGAATGCAATAGATCCATTTTAAAAATAATTGGGGAAACAAGAAAAATAAATTTGAAACCTAATTGTAATAAAATTATTTTGCAAAAATAAAGAATTATTACTTATTTTATTTTTATTTCTATATGTCATACCAAATTGTTAACAATATTAAAATACTTTAAAAATATTTTGAAAAATATATTTATTATATTTATCAGAATATTTTTAAAATATTTTAATACAAATATTTTAAATTAACCAATACAATAAAAATACAATTATATAGTTAGTGCTCAGGTCACGAGCGGCGCTGTAAACACGTTTTTAAAAAACCGTTAGAGTCGGTTATCTATAAACTTCTTTCTAATCTATGATCTGGTCCCATTCATCCCGGTGTTCCTCTGTGTCCCCTCCTCCAACCGTTACCACAAGATGTCAACTGGTCGACGAGCTGTGTATTACTGAAAGTCCAAATTTTACATTCCTTATGGAGGTTTATATCTAGTTACTTGTATCTATGCCTTTTTTGACTCATAACTTAATCTAAACGTCAAGTTTCTAAATTTACAACCAATTTTTTTTATTTTATGTTTTTGAATAATTTTTCCGCCTGTACACCAAAACTATTATCTTAATTCTTTTCTAAACCCCTATTTAGTGTCGAAAAACTTCTTATCATTTGAAAAGAAACACATCTTTTCGTTAATTTGACATTTTCCAAAAAAATTTAATTATTAGTAAATACTCCTTAAATTGCATTAATTTCCTAAATAAATTTCTTTCTATACCATTTACAAAGTTTCTAGATACATTTTAACCTGAATTCGGTAATATTAAAGTTTTTTTCATATTTAAATTTTGAGTTTGACAGATGATTTGTCGAGATTATAATTTTGCTTTTAACTTCTAATTCCTAATTTCCTGAAAATCTAATACAAATAGGTACATTTTGTTATGGTTTGCTTTTTAGATAAATTTTAAATTTCGAATTTATGTGAATTACTTCTCAGGATGTTAGGGTTCTGGATTTAAACTCAAATTTATTTTAATTTTTGTAGTGGAAAAATATTAGAACAAATTTCTATCTAGACAAATATCTAATTACTTATCTAACCCTATTATCTTCACTACCTTAATTAACTTAACTAACCTTATCTATCACTTATTGCCCTTCACTCTTGTTTTCTTTATCTTTGTTCTTTTTCTTGTAATGCAGTTATTGTCCTTTTTTCTTTTTCGTCCAGTTGTTGTCCTCGTGCTTTGTCCTCCAGTTGTTTATTCTAAATGGTCTTTAATTTACGTTATTTCGTCCGTTACACAACTAATCAGTAAAATGTATCAATTTTTCTTTATAAATTTTTGTTGTTAGTATTTAATAATCTTAACTGATTTCTTTTAATTTATAATTTGAGCTGAACGAAGAGGAGGAGAATATACATATTTTTATTATAGCTGTAGTTAGAGGGCTTTTATATCATTTTGTTTTAATCCTTTCGCTTTTTTTGTTATTATATTTTTAAGTCCGCCATTCATTAGTAACAAACTGTCACTGTCAGTTGTATAAAAAAAATAATTGTCATATATATCGGTTATCAGTCTATAAGCCTTTTTTTCTGTAATAATTGTTGTTTTGCTGGAAGTGAAACGTGTGAAAGGATTCTTCTGACGCGAGGAATTGATTTATTTTTAAGGATTTTGGCAAGGAAAGTTTTGAAAAATTTTTCAAGTTTAGAACGAACGACTACACATATTCTGTTTATTTCTCAAGGTGGAGAAACCCTTCGTCAGTCACATTCTTGGTGACCCCGACGTGATAACACCGCAGCCATTCTGAAGTCTTGGGAGTCATCTGAAAGTCGTTCGTGATCGTCTCAGTCCTTCGTATTTCCGTTCATCAAGCTGGACATTAGCTGATCTTTCTTCCAGTCCTGTCGTGGATTCAGAAGAAAGTGATCATTATCATTCCTCATTGCCTTTAATCAGTCAGCTGTACAAGGAGGAAAGAACCAAATCAGAGGTCAAATCAACCCCTCAACTACTGAAAAAAAAAGAAGTTCGTATAGAGGTAAAGAACCTGTTACTATGCCAAAAACCGTCTCTTCACGTATTTCAACCTCGTCCTCATCGGCTACTCTTCTCCTGCTAAACCGTGCTGAAGCCCTGGAGAAACTGGCGTCGCTAGAAGAATCCATAGGAGATCGAAAGTTAGAACTGCTTGACTTTCAAGTGGATTTGGACAACATCAACAGCCAAATCAAAGTCAAGGAAAGTCTTAGAGACAACTCCCGCCAACAGCAACTTCTTCCCGAACTTCTCGAACAACGGGAGGAGCTAAAGAAGAAAATTAATATTCTACAGCAGCGAATCAACATATGGGAATCAACTTTCTTCCGGAGAAAAGCTGCTTTTGAAGCTCGCGATAAGGCGGAAGAAGCAGTAGCAGCCGACGCAGACGCAGAAAAGATAAATGACGCAGTAAGCAACATCACCGTTTCGTCTGTCCGAGTAGGAGAATGGCTTGGCCAGCAGCATTTGAATTTGGAAGAAAGAACAACTATGGAACAAGCTGAAACTCAAAACCAAGAAACATCGCCTCAACCGCCAATACAATCACGAGCTTCTACTCCAGCCATCGTGGAACTTTCGAATGAAGAGAGGAAACAGGAAGAACAGGTCTTCAAAGACATCCTAGCTGTCCCCACCACTTCTACCACTACAGCTCCTGCTGGTGCCTTATCTACTCCTCAGGAGGAAGCTCGCGGAAATTCTTCACTCGTTGAAAAGACCAAAAAAGCTCAACTTTGTTCTCCACCCTACTTTCATCCTGGAGAAGCTCATGTCGGTTCCTCACTCAATCAAATTGTCCCACCTGCCATTCTAACTGCTTCAGACTTAGTGGAAGCCCTTAAGCAGTTACCCCAAAATCAAGCGCCAGTTCTTCTTCCTCACTCGGATAAGGTGGAACTCCCTTATTTCTCAGGAAGATCCGAAGAATGGCTCGTCTTCTATGAAGAGTATCTTCGAACTTCTCAACAATATGGAGTTACTTCCAGCCAAAACCTAACAAGACTTCGGAAAGCTTTAAAGGGAGAAGCTAAAGAAGCAGTTTTGCACTTGCTCTCATCGCCCAGCAACTTACCTGACATCATGCAAGTCCTGGAGGAACAGTTTGGTAATCCACGCCAAATCGTCGCCCATCTATCTGAAAAGGCGAGAAAAGCGAAACCACCCGATCTTGGCAAGCCAGAAACCATCGTGGAATTTGCTCGTCTCATCCATGCTCTAGTCCTAAACATCAAGAATTATGGAATGAAAAATCACCTGATGGATTTCCAGCTTTTAACCGTCTTGGTAGATAAGTTACCTCATCACATGACGAGAAACTGGGCAATTTTCCTGGAGGAAAATAAAATCAGCGAGAACTTGGAATCTTTCCACTATTTTCTTCAGAAGGAAAGAAAATACGCGGTCCTACGCCTCAAACCCCCGGCTTTCGAAGATCTTCGCTCTGATAGAAAAGAAGCTGGACGAGTCCATCGTGTTCATTTGAGGAAGGAGGAAAAGAAAGGATGTAGCTGCTGTAATTCTGAAGTACCCCACCCAATGCAGAATTGCAAAAAGTTCCTCAAATTGGGCACTCAGGCCAAGTGGGATCTGCTGAAAGAAAATCGCTTCTGCTTCTGCTGCTTAAAAGCTGGCCATCGATCATCTGCATGTCCTTCATCAACTATCTGTGGAGTGAAAGGATGCGACAGACGTCACCACAAACTACTCCATAAACCCGAGAAGAGTGAACAAAAGAAGAAAGAAGATTCTCCCTCCAAAAATTCCCCATCACCAGAAAATATTGAAAAGTTTCAGCTAAGCCGACTCCTCTCAAATCCAGCCCTTTTCGATGAAGGAGAAGAACCAGTTCATCGTATCAATGCTGCAAGAAATGGCTTCATGCAGATGTTGTGGCTGGACTTGATGAAGCGAAAGGATCCGAAAAAGGACTTGGATGTGAAGCCAACCGCTGGAGACATGATAGCTGATTTCCTTCGAGAGCTGGCAGTCAACGACACCGGATGCTCTATATCTATGATGGAGGAAGAAACAGCGAAGGAGCTGGGAATATTCGATTCTGGCATTGTTTGTCCACTTCGCTATTCAGTTTTTGGCGGGGAAATCCAGACATGCGAAGGTGCCAGGATGGTCACCTTAACCGTCAAAGGGATCCACAAGGAGGCGGAGATCTACTGGAATCTTAAGTTTAGGACAGTACCTAAATTGGGAATTGGACCCTGCTCTTTAAACGTGGATACTTTAAAGAAGAAATACCCATATCTCTGCCCAACAAAAGGTTCCAATATCCCAGCTACTACCCCTAAGATTTTAATTGGAGATGATCAGCATTTCCTATTCTGCTCAAGAAAAATATTCGAAGATCCTCGTCATGAAGGCCCTTCCGGATATCTCTGTAAACTTGGCTGGTATTATAGCGGCGTAGACGTGAGAGACGACTGCTACGCTGCCCATCTGTGTCAAGTTTGTCACGAAGAAGGGGAAGTTGAGCTGGAAAGAGTCATCAAAAGCTACATTAACTCTGAAAATATCGGAGTAAAAGCAACGGACAAAGTTCTAAGGAGCCTGGATGATCAACGAGCCTTAGAAATGCTGCGGAAGAAGACTAAGAAGATCGGAAATAAGTGGGAGACTTGTCTTCTGTGGAATTGCGACAATCCTCAACTTCCTCCAAGCTACGACATGGCTTTTCGTCGACTTCGCTCAATGGAGAAGAAGATGGATGCCGATCCCGAATGCGCTAAACTTGCTTGTGAGAAGTTTAAAGAATATGTGGAAAAGGGATACCTCGTCCCAGCAAGCAAGTTTAAGTCTCAATTGGAACCCTCCAAGAAGAAGTTTTTTCTTCCGTGGTTTTTTGCTTTCCACCCCACTAAAAAACCAAGGTTGGTTTTGACGCAGCAGCGGAAGCGGAAGGAAAATCTTTAAACTCATTCCTCTTAAAGGGTCCAGATCTCCTCAATCCACTTCCAGACGTCTTGAGTCGATTTCGGACTTTTCCCGTAGCCCTATCAGCTGACATCCGTGAAATGTTCCACCAAGTGGGACTTATCCAAGAGGACTGGCCAGCGCAAACTATTCTCTTCAGAGGGATGAACCGCGACGAGCCACCCGAGGAGTTTTATATGTCTGTGCTGTTTTTTGGATCTGCATGTTCCCCCTGCAGCGCTATATACGTCAAGGATGAAAACGCCAAAGGATTTATCTTCCGATATCCAGAAGCTGTAGCCCTCATCCAGAACAACTTCTACATGGATGACTTGCTAGGAGGAGCAAAAAACATCCAAGACGCTATCAAGAGACGGGAAGAGATGCAAGAGATATTCCAAGCAGGAGGATTTCATCTCTGTAAGTGGAATTCCAGCTCCCCAGAGGTACTCGCATCTATTCCTGATGACTTAAAAACCGAAGGAGCTCTCTCATTTCAGCAAAAGGATGACCCTGTACCGGAAAAGACGCTTGGATTGTATTGGAATCCGAAAGAAGACTCTTTCCAATTCAAATTATCTTTCTCCAAGCTAAAAGAAGAAACCAAGAAAAGGATCAGGAATCCAACTAAGAGAGAAGTCGTAGCCTTTGTTATGGCCTTATTCGACCCACTTGGATTCCTTGCTCCAGTAAAGGTTCGAGCCCTCATTCTCATTCAGGAAATCTGGAGAGATAAAATTGGATGGGATGTGAAGCTGTCAAATCAACTTTCAGAAAAGTTCTTCAACTGGCTAGAGGATTTGGAAGAAGTTCGGCTTATTGGCGTACCTCGCCGTTTCACCACATTCTTGGAAATCGACAACCAGAGCCTTCACACCTTCGTTGACGCTTCAGAAGAAGCATTCGCCTGTGCCACTTATTTACTTTCTGCGTCAGGAGACCAGAAAGAAATAGCTTTCGTAAGTGGAAAAGCTCGCGTCGCCCCCATAAATGGCCTTACCATCCCTAGAATGGAGCTTCAAGCTGCGTTGATTGGCAGTAGGCTTACTTCTTCCGTAAGAAACGGACTTGAGCGGTTTCTTCCTATCTCTGAAATCACATTATGGAGCGACTCACAGACTGTGCTGGCTTGGATTCGTAGTACTAGTGGGAGGTACAAAATTTTCGTACAATCCAGGATTGCTGAAATTCATGAGCTCACCGGAATTGACCAGTGGAGATGGATTCCAACGAAGGAAAATGTTGCAGACGACGCGACGAGATCCATTCCTGCCTATCCCTTTATTTCGTCTTGTCGCTGGCTCAAGAGTTGTCCGTTCTTGCTTGGAGAAGAAGAGAATTATCCAAAGGAAAAGAAGCACGAGCGCGAGCCCGAACTGGAAGTCAAAAATTGCTATCTCATTATTCCTGAAACATCTAACATCTTCGAACAATTTCCCTCCGCCGCAAATTACTCTTCGTGGGAACGCTACATTCGTGCTGGAGCAACAGTCTTCGTAGCAGTTCGCAAATGGAAGAAAATTCAGCCTTACTTTATCACGGCTGAAGACTTTGCCAGAAGTGAAAAAATGGCTATGCTGAAATCACAGCATGAGTCATTTTGGGAGGAGAAAAAAGAGTTACCTGATCTCAGGTTATCCCATCCATTACCAAATCCGAAGAAGAGGAAAGAACGGAAGACCGGAAGAGTTCAACCTGGAAAGAAATTAAATTGTCTCTTTCCTCTCTCAGCCTTTATAGACACGGATGGTTTAGTAAAACTAGACGGAAGAATAGAACATGCTCTGGACGTGTCTCCTGATCTAATTCGTCCGCCCATCCTCAAGCCATCACACCCATATACTAAGCTCTTGCTCAGCCACATTCACTCACAAGTGTGTAACCATTTTGGACAGAACAGAGTCGGAGCCGAGGTACGAAAGAGAGCATGGGTGATCGACTGTCGTAGGGCTATTCTCTCCACTGTAGCTAATTGTCAGTGGTGCAAGTTACGACGATTGAAGCCACAGATGCCAAAGATGGGTCAAATTCCAGCCATTCGACTTCAGAGCTTCTCCCTGCCATTTACCTCAACTGGAATCGACTATTTTGGACCCTTCTACGTTCGTGTGCGTCGATCTACAGAGAAAAAATATGGAGTTCTGTTTGTGTGCCTCACTACTGGAGCAACACACATAGACGTAGCTGAATCACTGGAGTCATCCGAGTTCCTCAATGTTTTCTCCAGATTTCTAGACATGCGTGGCCCCATCCGAGAAATCCTTTCGGACAATGGAACTAACTTCGTAGGAGCAAATCGCATGTTACGGGAGGAGCTAACAAAATGGGACAAAGAAGAAGCTCTTGCACTTTTTGCAAGAAAAGGAATCTCTTGGAATTTCAACCCCCCAGCAGCGCCACATTTTGGAGGATTTTTTGAGAAGTTCGTAGGGAACGCAAAGAAAATCCTAGAGAATATGCTAAAGGGTAGAGTCCTCACTATGACTGTTCTCAGAACTCTGCTGTCATCAGCCATGGAATCAATAAACTCCAGACCAATTACACCACTCTCAGCAGATCCCACCGACGCAGAATGCCTTACTCCCAATCACCTATTGAAACAACGCTGTGCTACTGACCCCACCATTCCAGGAAAATTTGAAGATTCAGAAGCTAGGATTTCCTGGAAAAGAAGTCTGGCCTTAGCCAATCAATTCTGGCGTCAGTGGACTGATGAGTGCCTTCCCCTAATGGCTAAACGAAGGAAGTGGCTTCAAAGTGAAGATCCCATTAAGGTCGGTGAGATCGTGATCATCAAGGATGACCTTCTTCCTCGAAGTTCCTGGAAAAAGGGCGTAGTGGAACAGGTTTTTCCGGGAAAAGATGGTCAGGTCCGAGTAGTAGAAGTCCGTGTCGCTTTCGCCAAACCAAGAGGAGAAGCTCCAGCAATCAGGTTCTTCCGCCGCCCTACTGCGAAGATCATACGGTTAGAGGAAAGCTTGGATCACTCTGACCAAGGGGAGGAGGAAATGAGCTGAACGAAGAGGAGGAGAATATACATATTTTTATTATAGCTGTAGTTAGAGGGCTTTTATATCATTTTGTTTTAATCCTTTCGCTTTTTTTGTTATTATATTTTTAAGTCCGCCATTCATTAGTAACAAACTGTCACTGTCAGTTGTATAAAAAAAATAATTGTCATATATATCGGTTATCAGTCTATAAGCCTTTTTTTCTGTAATAATTGTTGTTTTGCTGGAAGTGAAACGTGTGAAAGGATTCTTCTGACGCGAGGAATTGATTTATTTTTAAGGATTTTGGCAAGGAAAGTTTTGAAAAATTTTTAAAGTTTAGAACGAACGACTACACATATTCTGTTTATTTCTCAAGGTGGAGAAACCCTTCGTCAGTCACATAATTTGAATAAACTTTACTTTTTGCCTTTTTACTTGAATCAATTATCTTTTATCTTTGACTTTTCTTTCAATTCACTCTCTGTCAAAAAACTCCCATCACCTCGCAACGAATCTTCCTCATCACTATCTCCTACACTTCTTGTCTATACTTAAAACTAATACAATTTTCAAAACATTACATAATTTTTATTAAAACTAGCATCCTATGTTTGACATAAATTTCAAATTTTGACGTTTCCGAAAAACTAACATTCTATGTTTGACATAAACTTCAAATTCTGATGTTTCCGAAAAAACTTCACTCAAAATAAATTTTAACACATAAAAATTATTATTATTTTTTTTTAATAAAATAGAATTCACCAAATTAATAATTTTTCATAAATTTCATAAATTTCATAAATTTCATAAATTTCATAAATTTCATAAATTTCATAAATTTCATAAATTTCATAAATTTCATAAATTTCATAAATTTCATAAATTTCATAAATTTCATAAATTTCATAAATTTCATAAATTTCATAAATTTCATAAATTTCATAAATTTCATAAATTTCATAAATTTCATAAATTTCATAAATTTCATAAATTTCATAAATTTCATAAATTTCATAAATTTCATAAATTTCATAAATTTCATAAATTTCATAAATTTCATAAATTTCATAAATTTCATAAATTTCATAAATTTCATAAATTTCATAAATTTCATAAATTTCATAAATTTCATAAATTTCATAAATTTCATAAATTTCATAAATTTCATAAATTTCATAAATTTCATAAATTTCATAAATTTCATAAATTTCATAAATTTCATAAATTTCATAAATTTCATAAATTTCATAAATTTCATAAATTTCATAAATTTCATAAATTTCATAAATTTCATAAATTTCATAAATTTCATAAATTTCATAAATTTCATAAATTTCATAAATTTCATAAATTTCATAAATTTCATAAATTTCATAAATTTCATAAATTTCATAAATTTCATAAATTTCATAAATTTCATAAATTTCATAAATTTCATAAATTTCATAAATTTCATAAATTTCATAAATTTCATAAATTTCATAAATTTCATAAATTTCATAAATTTCATAAATTTCATAAATTTCATAAATTTCATAAATTTCATAAATTTCATAAATTTCATAAATTTCATAAATTTCATATTTAATTTTTTGTACTCAAATCCATACCTAAATATTACCATTATGGTTCTTGTTTAAAACCAAATTTTCATAATTTTCAACAATTGAAGTGAATATTTTTTAAATTTCAGAAAATTGCGTACAAAAGTAAAATTTTTAATATAAGTTTCATGCTATCAGTAAACTCTGCTTATAGCAAATTGTTATTGTCTTTTTTTTCTTTTTAGACGCTATTATCTCTTTAACCAGAATTATAGGAATTCGTTTTCAAAATACTAACATTTTAGTCGCGTAGAATTGTTTGCAGTGACCTTAACATTATAACTGTAGTCTATAAATTTGAAAAAAAGGCGCTACGGCGATTAGAAACAATGCAACTCGATCAATTAGTACGTTGGATACACGAAGGCTTAAGTCAAGAAGAAGTGGCTACACCGCTGAATATGTCCCAAAATATTGTCAGTCATGCATAGATCGATAGTTGGAAACTGGGTCTGCAGTGAAAAGGCATGGAGGAGGACGAGAACGAGCTGCAACTCCTGTTCAAGACCGCTTTATAGCTGTAACTGCTTCGAGAATTAACAGCTTCTTTGGGCATGCTACCGGAAGAGTGATATCCAGTCAAACTGTTAGAAGAAGGTTGTATGCATGTAATTTAGGAGCCAGAAGGCGTAGTTCACATACACGGTTGACTACGGATCAGCGTGCATGCAGATATCGGTGGGCGAGAGAACACAGTCGTTGGAATTTTCAGAACTGGATGTACTGTAAATTTACGAATGAGTCCAGATTTAGGCTGAATATGTGTGATGGTCGAATATTGGAGTGGAGAGAAAGAGGACAGCGATACAATGAACCGACTAGAACAGCCCTCCATAACAGCTCGCTAATGGGAAAACATACATCAGCAATTTATTAATAATTTAATAAGGACCATGCTAAGTAGAGTGACAGCACTAAGGCAAGCTAGGGTGGGCCCACACTATATTAATTTTCGTGAAAGGACTGTATAATCTGTGCAGTAAATGATTTAACATTTTTCAATTTTTTCTGTTTTATTGTAACTGTTTTTTTTTCATGAAAAATTTGTTTATTTTAGTTTTTTGGTATATTGTAACGTGAAAGAATAAATATTATTTTATTTTATCGAATTTTGATTTATTATTAACCAATGAACAAATAAAATTAAAGATTTTTGTAATATCCACCTCAATTGTTGAGCAGTGTACTTATGAAGGAATTGTCAATCAATAAACTCGCCTATCCAAATTAACTGGCAGAAACTGGCAGATAGGCACTATATGACATAAATTGCAATTGATCAATCGGCCCTGAGAAACAATAAAATTTGGGTTTTTTATTTATCTCTTTCAAAAACATTTTTTTAACGTATTTGGTGAAAACTTACCGTATTACTTTTGGTAGTTACGTTATGTTTACATTGTGCTTTCAGTGATTTTAAGACTAATAAGTGAACTTTTGTAGTGTTAAACAATAATATATTACGTATCAAGAGTTGTAAGTAACCCATTATACGCACGAAGTTAAAATTAACTTTTTTCCATAGGACTTTTGTAGTTTTGCCGAAAATCGAGATAAACCAATTTTTACTATTAAAAACTCATCTCCTCCCACTTGACTTTGTATTATTTTTGAAAGCTTCGACAGTGGTCTATTAATTAAAAAAATATATATATATATATATTTATAAGACAATTTGTTTATTAAAATATTCTATACAGTCAATTTAAAAAAAAATATTAGTGTCCCCATCCTAGTCCTAGTCCGTGAGCTCCCAAGATCCCTGCCCCGTTAGGTCCAGTTGGTCCAACAGCTCCGAGTCCGGTAACAATTCCAGCTGGTCCAGCAGCACCAGCTCCAGTTACAACTCCAGAAGGACCAGCAGCACCAGCTCCGGTTACAATTCCAGAAGGTCCGACTGGGCTAAGAGCAAGGGGATTGATGACACCAATACCTCCCAAACCAAGTCCTCCCAATCCATGACCTCCCAAACCAAGACCTCCCAAACCAAGACCTCCCAAACCAAGTCCAGCGCGGCCAAGACCGCCAAGACCTCCAAGACCACCAAGACCTAGACCTAGACCGATAACGGAAGCGGAGGCAGAGGCGGCTAGAGCCAAGAGAGCAAAAGTGATCTGCAAAAAACAATAACAACATTATAAGTTAAATTTATTGTACTAACTCTTACTTTTTGGAAGTCCATATTTTTAAGAATAATAAAAAACTCTTCGTTTCAACATAACTTCCAATATTTATTGGACGTCATTGTAATTTAAAACATATTTTTTCAAATAAACTTGGAAGTTACGTTGAAACGAAGAGTTTTTTATTATTCTTAACATTATAAGTTGATCCTGAGAAACCATTAAATAAAAGACAACTAAACATTAAGACAATTCATGAATAACATATTAAAATATTGAAAAGAACTTACCAAGAATTTCATTTTGTTTTTGAGGTGTAAGTAGTTGTACTGAGCTCAGAAGTTAACTGATAAATTTATTGATAAGAACTGGAATATATATATACCCACAAACTTAATGTCAAAAGGCGTAAGTGATTGACCTTCACAATTACATTACAACAAGAATAAAAAAAAATGATATATGACCTATATTAGATTTTCTTCTCTTTAAAACGTATTTTCTTGCATCATTCTATTTTAATACATAGGACGTAACAAATTTTTTTGCAAGTACAGGTTCCTAAACACATACCCAACTACTCAGTCACAAATATGCGGCAAGTGACACGCCAACATTAACATTGTCATCTCTATAATGTAATAAAGGGGCGATATTATCGGGAAGAACGAAACTATCAAAATTATATGTTGATGCTTTGACTACATTACGATAGAATCGACAAAAGTTAGTCATTTCATCCAGTAGTTTTTTAGACTGTTGGAGTTGTTATTTATGAAAACAGTGATTTTTTTATGGATCTATATTCTTAAACGTAAAGGAGGTTGTGTGGATTTTTATGGATCAATAATTGGTTACACTACCTACGACTAAGGTGAGTCATTTTGTATACGAATAAAATTATATTATTATTTCGCCCGCTTAATAAAGCTAGAATTTTTTTGTAAAATACGGCGTTAAGACAACCTTATTAGCTTGTTTATGTATGTATGTGTTTATGCCATTTGCCACCGATTTTTTTGTTTTTTAATAACATAATGATTTATTAGAATATATTTATTTTGTGTAAGAAATTGCGTATGAGTTCCGAAATGTTTTTGGTTAAGCGAAAGCAGATGAGCAATATTAACTGGCAACTGAATGTTATTATCTGTCAATGTTTTATAAAACATTTCAATTTCTTGCTTATGATTGGAGCATTCAAAAATAATATGATTAACATCACAAGTAAAAACATTGTCGCATGAACATAAAGCTGATGGAACTAAGTTAAGTCTACCAAGGTGTGCAGGAAACCTACCGTGATTGCATTTTAACCGAGATATGCTAGTAGATAAGTTTTTGGCAAAGTTTTATTTGAATATGTGTGGGATATCTTCAGACAGGAAAGGGTGCAGAAGGTAATATCAATTATTGAAGCTGTTAGAAAAGTTTAGTCCATTTTTGTTGCCATTTCTCCTTTATGGGGTTATTGTGAAATTTTTATTAATAAAAGGAGGTTATTATATTGATAAATTTCCCATTTATGGCAGCATCCTTTGCCAGCCGATCAACCACCTCATTACCCATACTATAGTGACCCAAATAAACGTAACATCTAATTTTTGTTGAATATTGCAGAATATGTTATTTTTATGGATCATTGCATTATTGTTTAATCCAGTAAGAACAGATTTTGAGTCCGAAACAATGCAGGCTTCATTTATCTGATTGTCTTCTACCAATCAATGGCTTTTGCTATAGCGAATGCTTCCGTGGTAGATATTGAGTTTAATTTTTAGTGATTGGTTTACGTGAGGAATATATACTGCACTTCCAGTACTGCCATCATCCATTTTAGAACCATCTGTGTAAATAGTTTCTTTTCCAATATAATCACTCAGTAACTATTTGAACAAAATGTTAATTTGTCGTGATTCTGAATATTGGGGGAGTACGATAGTAGGTTTCATTATTACTGCTTTATACTCAGTATTATACAGTATGATACAAGTATGGAATAAATTCATTATTTCAGAAACAGACTACTTTAAGAAAAATCATAAAACACGTCAATTTCAATTTTTGGATGGCCATCAACTGCTATAGATGTGTTGGATATTACGTCATTAGTGATGGTATAATTTTTAAATACAAACCGAGGTCACGCGACAGCTCATTTGAAAGGTCTCCTTATCGCCTTTGCAACAATGTAATCATTTAAATATTTATTTCTACAGGGTTAACCAAAATTATGAACTTTGTTAAGTAACATAGAATTACAATAAATATTCATTCACTGAACTAAAATACCTACACTAAGGACCGCTACTGGGAATAAAAACAAAATAGTGTTTATTGTTGGTTCCGAAAAAAATACATTGATACATTGAAAAATACATTATAATTTGAAATGATTGTAGTAAGTACTCGGAATTATTTTTACAAAAATATTTAAATCAATATTGTCATTGACTCGTCTTTATTCGTCAATGATCTGTGAATCTCTCAAATAATAGACGTCAAATTTTTACTCTTCGAGTTTTTCGCCGACTTTAACTAACAGAAACAGAACGAATCGAGATTTTAACCATGAATGGTTATGGAGATAGAGTGAGGACTCAAGCAGAAGTTCGTAATTTATTTAATGCTAAATACCCCAATCGCGATCCACCATTACTCAATCAACAGTAAGTAAAATTGAAAAAAAAATTGGAGAAACGGGCCATGTTAAAGATCTTCCCAAAAGTGGTAGACCATCAATATCCGAAGCCAAAATCTGGACGTTGTACTGGCGTTTAAAGAAAATCCTCAGGTCGCACTAGATAGTAATGTGCACCATTAAGAGTGCTAAAAAAGGAGAAGTGGCATTCATACAAAGTACATCTGGTCTAGGAGCTATTAGAAGATGACTTTGATAGAAGAATCGAATTCTGCGAAATCGTTATGGAACAATGTAACAGAGATGAAGCGTCTTTTATGCTGAACGGTCACGTAAATCGCCAGACATGTCGATATTGGACAAGTGAAAATCCACATTGGATGAAAGAGTATAGGACACAATATCCCGAGAAGGTGAATATTTGGACCGGCATTATAAACAATCAAATTGTAGGGCCATATTTTTTTGAGGAAAACCTAACTGCTGCTAGTTATCTGGAATTTCTTCAAAATTATCTGTGGCCACAGCTGAATCAGCTATTTCCAAATAGAAATGATTTATGGTACCAACAGGATGGGGCCTACACTATGGCGTTGACGTACGAAATTACCTTGATAACGTTTTCCCAGGAAGGTGGATACGTAGAAGGGGGTCGATCGAATGGCCAACAAGGTCTTCAGATTTGACTCCGTTAGACTTTTGTGGGGATATTTAAAGAGCAAAGTATATCAAAATCGACCGAATAATGTAGAAGAATTAAAGTAGCGAATCCGAACGGAAATTGCAAAAATAATACCTGAAGTTCTCGAAAACGTTAGGAAAGAATTTACTCATTGTATCATTGCTGGAGGTCGGCGATTTGATCATTTGTTGTAATTTAATTGTATTTGATGTGTTTTAAGATTTTTTTTAAGTCGTCTGTTTCTGAAATAATGAAGTTATTTCATACATTTGCATCATACTGTAGATTGGTAACTTGGTATTTTTGAAAATAATAAGATTATCATTGGTTGCCAGAAAAGCCTTTACTAACGGAGATGTTTTAATTCTCCAATAAGGATTGGTTTAATTCTCAATGCATAATCCGTATATTTTTTAATCAAATTTGGTTCAAGAGATCTTACTTTTGTTAAATATTTATTAGCTTAATATTCCCGACGGTTTTGAAGTTCGGGTTCTTTACTTTCAGCTAGTAATATAAATAAACAAACTTTTAGACATTTATACTGTATACGATCGACACTTGAATTGGGCAATTCAAGGCGTTTAATGGGCAATAACAATATATCATAGCATTTATTTAGCAATAAGTATATTTAAAGCCCTAATTTAATTTGAATAAAAATAAAGTGATATATAATCTATACATTTTTACAATCTTAAATATGATTTACTTTTAGTAAAAATTATCAAAATATTTAAGGACAAAGCAGAGTAATAAAAATCACTATCAGGGTGATATTCAATGTAAACGTAAGAAAATTTATTAAAATAATTTACGGGCCATCTGAGGTGGGTAAGGGAGTAAGGTTTTAATGGTTGAAAACGATTTATCCTGATGTACTATAGCAAGTAATGTAGAAAAGTTGGTGAAAAAACATTACACCTAAAACTAAAAAAAAAAAATTGTTACCTTTTTAATTTTGTCCCAGCAGTTTAGATTTGCTAACAATAACTGTTAGCCGTACTACCAGAACTGTAAGATATATTTTACCGTCTAAATTTTTAATGTGGCAGTAATATTTTTTACTGCAACAGTTAAAAATCAAATACTAAATATTTATATTACCATAACAGTAAACGGATACTACCAACACAAAGACATCCACATCCACTCATATTATAAGTTCTATTACCTACTACATACCTACTATTTTATAATAGTGTTTTGGAGAACATGCCCCAGTCGACACCATCTTTTAGGCTGAGCGGGCACTAGTGATTTATGGTCGTGCGTTTTTTAGTCGCTAAAATGAAGCATTGACATTTTAATGAACATACACGTATTCTGCGACAAAATAATCGCTGCGACTAAATAATAGAACCAGACCTATTTCAGCGGCGACGCTACTATCGCTGATTTGAATAAAGCATATCGACTTGGGACGTGCACGCATTGCGATTATTTAGCCGTACGATTTCCGATGACTTGGAATAGAATGAGGGAACAGTCCGGTGTTTTTTCCTGTTTTCAGTTGAGATTAGTATGTAATATAATTGATTTTGGGCGTGAAATATTAATAAAAATTCATGTCTGACAGTGAAGAAATCATCCAAATCGTTCTTGATATGGAAGTGGAAAAAGGACCAGCGCAAATGTAATATCACACAGCCGATAACATTAAATCGCCTTAGCCTATTTACTCACATTTTCATGCAGGTACAAGTGCAATTACAAGAAATTTCAAGAGGTTTTCCTCTTTTTTCCTCAGGGATTATCACAACGAGGATGTGTCAATGAACTCGATTCTATGTATGGCTATAAAGCACCATCCAAAACTGCAACATATCGCTGATAAATTTAAAATAGAGCGCAATCGAAGAATTCCGTGAAGAACGCCCAAAATCGGTGGTTGTGGCATAAAACATCGATGCCGAACGTGAGCTAATAATGCAAGATCGAAAGATCTTGCCCCACATAAAATCATTACAGATGATGAATCATGGATAATATGCCAATAAACCGGAAAAAAACAGACAGTAATTGACGTGTACATACTTCAAAATAAGTCAAATCCGACAAACGTTTCTTTGGAAAAATGGTTCATGTGTCTACTGTTCCCCTTGACCAAGTAATACATTACCAATTTATTTGCAGGAAGTTTTCAAGAAATTCGAAAAAGCAACCTCCAAACCTCCAATGTTATGTTTTCCAAAACAATTGTTATGCTATTAATAGCTGTGAAAAGTGATGGTATTTTGTACACAAAAACTTCAGGTACTTGGGCAGTGTTAACAACCACTGTACGTGCTTACAGTCTTCAGAATGACCATGCAAGGTGTGGTGTGATCAAGTCAAGTGCTCTTTTGTAAACGACACAGATTTTGATTTATTTAAAATAAATAAATTACTCAGAGAAGAATTGTTACATAGAAGTCTTTCACTTTTGACAATTTATCAATATTTGGACTACAATTACTATTTCTATGAGTGTTTATTAAAAGGAGCTAACTTTACACCAGGTTATTTCTATGAAAAGGTTGATAACTTTTTATATATTTGGAACACTGATGTTAAATATTTTTTAATACTATACGAAGGCCCGGCAACCGTCTGTATAGAAAGTGACAATTCTTTAAAATACATAACATTCGAATTAGACCATAGTAAATACACCCTTCAACTAATAAAAGAAATTTTTATCAAGCTATGGAGGACGGATCTACCAACTTTGTTCGTTAGTGAAGATCCTGCGAATTTCTTCCTCGGAGACAGTCGTACCCTTACCAGAAATGCGATTCCATTTAAACAAAATGACTGTCTTCTTCTATAGCCTATGGATCCTGATTGCGTGTTGGTGCTTTGTATTTTATTTATCACACCAGTAGTTTTGGGTACAGTTATTTACCTTAAATAAAAAAAACGTTGGAAACAAAATAGACTAGAAGTTTGCGAATCCGATTTTCACGAAGAAGACGTAGACCATGAATTTATTACTAAAATATAGTTGTCCGCCACCACTGATAGTAATGAAAAATTATATACGATATACTTTTATAAGATAGAAAAAGAGGCTTAAGCTTATTCTGATATTATTATTACTGGTTTAACTGCTTTAAAAGTATTTTAATGTAATTGCTAATAAAAATAGTAAAACTGTAATTTTATAGGGTGGTTCGTTAGTAAATGTTATTTATTTAAATGATTTAATGCGCATATGTCTATACTAGAACAACTACTTTTTAACAGTTACATCTAGGCTACATAGCAAATAATAACGTAGCAGTTTCAAATGAAAACAACATTAAACCAACTTTATTGTTTTTCAAAATACTCAAAATATCTAAAAGTATTATAATTTGTGCATGGATAAGAGTCTTTCAACTGTACTGCATCTTCAGGCATAAAAATAACTATTAATATCTCGCACGTACTAAATAATGGCATATTAGCCTAGCCTAGCCTAATTTGTACAAGCCCGAAGCGAAGGGTTCATATCCAGTCTTTAGGATATCGACTCCCGCGCGTTTTCCAACCACCCCCAGTCCTCCTGGTACCGGTCTGTACAAATATCAGTTCTTCGGTTCAAAGAACAGACTTGTTGTCTTGTCCGTTGAACCAGTTTGATGCTAGGCATCTTTTACTGGTGTCCTCTTCTTATTGTCTCTCTCGGTTTGGCAGGCTTCATTGGCCATCTCGTGTTATCCGATTAGATCGGCCTCGTCTTTTTCTTTGGGTCATCTTCTTCTTCTTAGTGTGGTAGAAGCTGGTGCTTCGGTCTAACGTACTTCCACTGCCCATCGCCCGAGTCGTAATCTAGCAGGTACCTGAGTTCCGCATTTGGATGGTCTTCAAGTCTGGCAAAACCTATCTCCGCTTTATCATTCATAAGATCTAGAATTCTTTCGAATTGCAGATCTCTGAATATGTCTTGGTTGCGAACGTACCAGGGTGCGGTCACTGCCTATCGGATACATAGGTTCTGCTGAACTTGTACCATGTTCCTGTTGGTTTTGTATGTTTGCCCCCAAGCCAGGGATGCGTATGTCAGGATCGGCATGATTACGGTCCGGATGAGCAGCAGTTTTGTGCGTAGTTGAAGGTCGCTGTTGCGTCCCATAAGGCACTGTAGTTGAGACCTTGCTGTTTTAGCTTTCGCTACTACCCTTTGGACATGCTCTTTGAAAGTCAGCCCTTTGTCTAGGGTGACTCTCAAGTACTTCGCCGTGGGACTCCATGGAACTCTCTGCTTGCTGAGTCTCACTTCTTCTGGTGTTGGTTGTCTTCTCTTTTGACACAGTATGGCCTGTGTCTTGTCTGCGTTGATTTTTATTTTCCATTTTGTCCACCATCTTTCTACAAGGGTAGCTGCTTCTTGTAGATATCTGGATACCAGGCGGGATTGCGTGCTACGCGCTGATATTGATGTGTCGTCAGCGTACAGGGATAACCTGGTGTTTATCGTTTTTGGTATATCCGCTGTGTAAATGGTGTACAGCAAGGGTGAAAGGACTGCTCCTTGTGGCACCCCAGCTTCCAATTCCGTGTATCTGGTGGTTGTGTTGTTGATCTTGACTCTGGAGAGTCTTCCATCAAGGAAGGATCCTAGTAATTTTACTAGGGATCTCGGGATGCCAAACTCTTCCATTTTGAAGAGTAGACCTTCATGCCACACTCTGTCGAACGCTTTGCTTACGTCCAGCAGAACAGTGCCAGTGATTTGGTTTCTGCTGAAACCTTCACTGATGTGCTCTACCAGTCTCAAGACTTGGTGCTCTGTAGAGAGTTTTGCTCTGAAGCCAAACTGTTCGTCTGGGATTAAATTGAGTTTGTCGCAGATGCGTTGAAGTCTCTTCTTGATAACTCTCTCTGCTATCTTGGACATCGCAGGCAGTAGGCTGAACGGCCTGTAGTTTTGGGGAAAAAGTCCGCCTTCTTCCACCTCTCCGGAAAGTGCCTTTGCCTCAGAATTCCGTTGATGATCGCAGTAAAAAATACTACGCCCTTCAACGGAAGTTTCTTTAGCATTAGGTTTGACACAGAGTCGTACCCCGGCCTTATGTTTTTCATAATGGAAATACGTGTATTAAAATTATGAAATACATAGTTTTAATTCTGTAAAAAAATAATTACGAAATTAAAATTTTGAAACTAAAGATTATTTTTTATTCTTGCTTTTTAAATGTTATTATTAAATACCAAAACGGCACGCCATAGACTCCTGTCAGTGTTAAATGATTTGAAAATTAAACTTGTTTGTCTAATGTTAAATGAAATTTCCATTTCTTCAGGTAGATCCGATTTTAAGTAACAATACCAATTATTTCATGGAAGCTTTCTGACATATTAATCCATTTCAATTCAACACATAAGATAACCTATACAATGAAATTTATTGTAGTAACCCTTACTATGTAAAAGTCCATCTTATTAAGAACAGTAAACAACAAAACGGTTGAATGAAGCTTGTAAAACATAAATATATTAAGTTATTGTAAAGATCAGCATGATATAATTTTTTCCTGGTTTTTCTATATCATTGCACAGTTATACTGATATTAGAGGGAATTACATCCAGGATAATCCATTATTACGTCCATACTTGGTCTAGCCTTAATACTACCTAAACAACATCAGGTACCTAGCTACAAACAAACAAAATGTAACTTAAATGTCAATCTGACGATGCTATTCAGCAAAACGGCCGTCATTGTAATTTAAAACATATTTTTTCGATTAAACTTGGATGTTTTTTGTAATTTGTTACGAAACGAGAGATTGACAATATGTAAGACTCTGGATTTAAAACAATTAAATATGGTTAGTAGTTCTTTCTCCACCTTTTCTTTCATAGAACTAGAAACACTTCTTGGTATTGAAACTTTTCAAATAATTTTTTCGTTTATTTATATCTATCATTAGTAATATTCTGCCAAGCAAATAGGAAAAAAGTATAAAAATACTTTAAACTAAAGGTTTCCTCATTATAAATGGGCTACAAAAGCAAATTGCTATACAATAATTAATATAGTAAATATTGCTAATGAAAGATTTTTTTCTTAATGCAACAGCGGAACTGGTTAGTGACACCAATTAAAATAGAGTTAGCAGTATTATCCTCTGGGATCCAGTGGAGGTTCGTTAAAGGCATGGGAGCCTAAGCCTCCTCATGAAATGCCATAACTCTATCTGTGGGTATATATTCTTTATGACTTTAGTCTTCTCTGTTCTCCTATGCACTAGCCGCCACTGATGGGATCTCTGCTACATTGTTACAAGCATTCTGCACTCTCACTGCCATTGAATATAGGTGTCATTTTAAATAAGTTTAAAAAATTGGAATCTAATCTATTACATTCAATATTTATTATTTATACATACAGTATGATGCAAATGTATGGAATAAATTCCAGAAACATACGACTTTAAGAAAAAACTATTAAAACACATCAATTTTAATTTTTGAATGGCCATCAACTGCTATAGATGTGTTGGACATTACGTCATTAGTGATGGCGTAATAACATCATCGACGATTTTTTTAAATACAAACCGAGGTCACGTGACAGCTCATTTGAAAGGTCTCCTTATTGCCTTTGCAATTGTAATTATTTATGTCTACAGGGTTAACCAAAACAAAATAAATGTTTACGTACATACAATTACATTACAACAAATGTTCAAATTGCCGACCTTCAGCAATGATACAATGAGAAAGGCGAGCAGTAAATTCTTTCCTAACTTTTTAGAGGACTTCAGGTGTTATTTGTGAAATTTCCGTTCGGATTCGCTCCTTCAACTCTTCTACATTATTCGGTCGATTTTGATATACCCTGCTCTTTAAATATCCCTACAAAAAAATTTTATCGATGTCAAATCTGGAGACCTTGGTGGCCATTCGATAGGCTCCCTTCTACCTTTCCACCTTCCTGGGAAAACGTTATTAAGGTAATTTCGTACCTCAACGCCATAGTGTAAGGGAGACCCATCCTGTTGGTACCATAAATCATTTCTATTTGGAAATAGCTGATTCAGCTGTGGCAACAGATAATTTTGAAGAAATTCAAGATAACTAGCAGCAGTTAGGTTTTCCTCAAAAAAATATGGCCCTACAATTTGATTGTTTATAATGCCGGCCCAAAACATTCACTTTCTCGGGATATTGTGTCCTATACTCTTCCATCCAATGTGGATTTTCACTTGCCCAATATCGACATGTCTGGCGATTTACGTGACCGTTCAGCATAAAAGACGCTTCAACTGAAAAAAGTAGGTACCTTTTGTATGAAACCCGGATCTCTGTTACATTGTTCCATTACGATTTCGCAGAATTCGTTTCTTCTATCAAACTCATCTAATAGCTCCTGGACCAGATGTAATTTGTATGGATGTCACTTCTCCTTTTTTATCACTCTTACAACAGTTGATTGGTGGACATTATTATCTAGTGCGACCTGCCTAGAACTGGTATGAGAATTTTCTTGAAACGCCAGTACAACGTCCAGTTTTTTGGCTTCGGATATTGATGTTCTACCACTTCTGGGAAGATCTTTCCCGTTTCTATAAATTTTTTTTCAATTTTACTTACTGTTGATTAAGTAATTGTATCGCGATTGGGGTATTTAGCACGAAATAAATAAATTATGCTGATCTTTACAATAACTTAATATATTTGTGTTTTACAATTACGTCTTATCTATGTATAAAATGTAAACTCAATCAAAGTAAACAGTTTAATAATGGAGAACTTCTAAGATTTATTTGTTCATTAACAACTTTAAATTGTGGATCTGCTAGATGTCTTTTTATTTCAAGTTCTTCAAGGAAATCTAAATTTTGTTTTTTATCACAAGTGTGTAGTATTTGGATGTCATTGGTGTGTAAGAGTGAGGTTGGATGTTCAAGTAGGTGTTTTTCATAATTTGATTTATCTGGTTGTTTTAATCTACATGCTCTTAAGTGTTCATTAAATCTTACTTAAAAATTTCTTTGTGTTTGACCTATATATACAGCATTACATTCTGGACAATTAATTTTGTAAACATCAGATTTTTTTTAATTAGGGTAATTTTGTTTTTACATTTAACAATTTTGTACCAACATTATTTTGTGTTTTAAATGATATTAATGCTGATGTTGCCGAAGATATTATTTTTGAGTATGTAATATTTTTAATACTTTTAATTTCTTTAGTCTGTTTAGGAAATATTAGTTGTAGTGACACTTTCTGTTCTTTCTTATTAATTGATTTATTTATTAAATGAATTGGATAGCCATTGGTTGGCATTGTGTGCGAAACTGTAGATTTCGTGCACGGCAAAAGTTATTTAGATTTCTCTCAAAAGGTATAATAATTTTCTCTCTATAACGTTTTTGGTTGACAGTAAGTGGATTCTGATTATCATCTTCAACGAAATAAGGACCAATCTTCCCATTACCAGATACCGCGCACCAAACGGTAACTCGAAGACTGTTGAGTGGTTTCTTTACAATGACATCAGGACGTTCAAATCTGGTTGTTTGTTCATTAATATAGCCGCTAAGATGAACGTGATTCTTGTCATTATCACAATACACTACCAGTGCGACGAAATATTTCAACAACAGCTAACATCACACTTTTACTAGGCCGCTTTATTAAATTTTTGTTGATATTTTATTGACACCTGTTCTAAGCTTGGACCATCATTACGACCTTTTCCGTATGAACGAAAATAATAATTTTTCTTCCGTTGTTACAACCATTTTTAAATCAAATTTAACTGCAGCGTACTATTAATATATCAACTAATGACAATTAAGTCAAATATGACAAATCCATATTACATAAACAACTCCACAGCACTCTCTGTTTCGGTACTGTTTATTTTGGCGGATACCGTATTTTTTAAAATCTGTAAAAATTCTGTTTAGATGTATTTTTGCTTTGGTAAACAAACTGCACACTTTGCAAGTAAGTTTTTACATAATTTTAAATCATGATATATTTTAACACATACATAATAAACATTATCGAAAGCTTGGAATAGTAGAAAAAGAGTATTCTTCGAGTACAACCCATCAAAAACCCTGGCTGTTTCAAGTTTAAATTTTCTATAACTATATTTATAATCTTACTCTCTTGCCATCTATTAGATAAAAGCTAAAATAACTTCATCGATTTTATGAGCTGTTCCTGATTTGCATAAAACAACTCCAACAAAGTTTCATCTTGTAATATTTATGGTTGTAAAATTATAGGTTTTATAAATGATTAATCGGTCAAATAAGGTTGGTTAAGTTCGTACGACAAAGAAGGTAATCGAAATACATAACCTAGTTTTAGAATAATAATTCTGTACACTCATTCATGCGGAAATAAAATCTTTAGATAAATACCAGTTAATTATTGTAAAAGGTGTGGATAATATTCATATAACATACCAAACCACAAAATTTATAAAACATTGTCACTTGGAAGTAAAAAAAAACAATCGGGTATATATTATTATAGTTTAAAAAATATGAGGAATGAAAATAAAACCTTGTGTTTCTCATAGGAGAAGGAACTACCTTTAGATGTGTGATTTTTACTTCCCCAATTCCTTGTAGAGAGTTCAATGTCACACAGAAACCTTTCTCACTAGAAATATAATGTTATTATTAGTTAAAAAAATATTAAACAGACTATAAAACTGAATAGTTAACCTATTAAAATATATTATATATACTACCTACCTAAGAATTTTTTTAAGCTCAAGCATTATAATATATACTTGTATTTTAAATTTAATTTTCAATATTTTTTTATCTTTCATTAGCAGTTACCTTTGATTTGTTGGTTTGCAAATGAGCGGTGGGATGGTGGTTTTACGCATTTCATCTTGAAATCTTGTATTCATTGTATTTAATACATAAGTATTGGCATAAAAGAGACATTCTGCATCTTGCTCTACAGGATGAGAAGAAGTACTTACCTCGTGCTAATAACTACACAATAATGTTGAAACCGATCTGCGAGTAGTATAACTTCCCTTTCATTTACAAAACAACAGAGATCGTCTTCAGGATCGACTTGGTCGATCGACATCACGTTTTCTATTGAAATGTAATCCAATATTCGGTAGGCCGTATAGCCCAGGAAGTAGTTCTTTTTTCTTTAGAAAACGGTCAAGCCCATTTTGGAAATGATTCTTAAACTCAGAGGGGCAAGGAGATTTCCTATTTTAAAATTTATTTTCAATTTTTTGTGATACATTCGTCTATAAAATATTACCCGCCATTCTCGTTCTCAAAAATTCCAAGTTCCAAGTTGTTATGTATGTATGTATGTATAAATTAGGGGTGATAAGTACACTGCGACCTATAGGATCTATTGTGTCCCCCCTTACTTGCCAAGTTCTCAGATTTATAGCAGCTCTTCGAGTCCTATTTTCCTGAGGAAGTTTAGGACATCGTCGGGCTTCAAATCAGGTAGATCCCCCTCTTCTATTTCATGTGCTCCTAGGTATTTGACCCTAGAATTCTGCAAGGCAGGGCATTCTAAAAGAATCTGCAGAATCTGCACTTTGCTTCATCTGCTAACCCTGCTAACCGGCAATACCCGGTTAATATTCCCGTTAGAATTCGGAGCCTTTTATTATTGAGGTTGAGGCAGCTCTTCTGGTCATAGTTCCCCAGTAGTATCTTAGATTGCCTCAGTCCTTCCAGCTGATTTCTGTACTTGGATTTTTCCTTCTCCATTTCTTCCCTTAGTTTTCCTAAGATTACTCTACTGCTGATCCCACAAGATGATTCTGGTCCCAATTGTGGGGTTTCAGCTCCTTTTTTGCCAGCTTATCTGCTGTTTCGTTCTCCTCTATTCCTATGTGTTCCGGGACCCACAGGAGGGTGACAGTGTTTTTCTGGCCCAGTTCATTTAGTTTGCCCAGGCATTCCCAATCCAAGTTGTTATGTATATATGTCTAAAAACGTTATTGCTATTGTAAAAAAATAAATCTGAAATATTTTGTTGACGCAACTTGCCCAAATCGTAATATTTTAGAGTGAGAAATTTACTATACTTCTATGTACGTAAAATTACTTAAGGACCACTCTGCATATCAAAGGAAATATTATTCGTAATATTTTCTTGGCATTTTTCATGAAATTTATGCTTGCTATTTATTTCTATAAATAAAAAACAGCTGTCATGACAGTTTTTTATCATTTTCTGATTACTTGCAAATTTTGGGCTTAAATTTATACACAAAAATAAAAAAGGATTTACCGATTAAAACATATATCATAATTTTTGCTTTTAAATGCCAGAAAATAGTTTTCTTTATTCAAGTATTTTTAAATATTTCAAAGACAGTTACCTATTATAAAAAAAATTATTTATAAGCCTTCCTGAATAAATCATGATTTGCAATTTTAATAAAAATATATTTTGTGTGCAAGAAATAGCAGTGTTTCAAATGCCCGTTTGCTTTTATATAATAGGTAATATTTAACCAAAGATCGCTAGGATTGATTAATGAAAAAAATCAAGATTATTTTTGATAAACATTTATTTATAATAAAATTAAATTTTTTTCTTAATATCTACAAATAATTTTGTTGGATTCATCGTTTAACTTCACCATCCATGACCCCAATGACCAGCTCCGTATCCATGACCCCATCCACCTACACCCCAACCGGCATGTCCAAGAGCTAAGGGAGCAGCTCCCAATAAACCATGTCCTGCCCATCCTGCTGGTCCAGCCCATCCAGCGTGTCCTACAGCTAAGGGAGCAGCGGCCCAGGCAACTCCATGTCCGTTAGGTCCAGTTGGTCCTACAGCACCATGTCCGTTGACTACTCCAGAAGGTCCGACGGCTCCAGCTCCAGTTACAATTCCAGATGGACCAGCAGCACCGGCTCCGGTGACAACTCCAGAAGGACCGACTGGGCTAAGAGCATGAGGGTTAACCCAAGCACCGTGTCCAAGGGCAACACCGTGGAGGGAAGCAGAAGCAGTAGCTGCTAAAGCAACGAAGGCAAAGACAATCTGCAATACAAAAAATACATAGCAATATTTAGAAAATATATTGTACAATCAAATGATTTTATTTGATAATAAAAATATAAAATTAAATATATTTACTTACCAATGAGTTCATGTTTGATTTTTAGCTTGCAGAATCGAACTGATACTGTTGTAGTTTTAGCCCTCTCTTATATATTAAGAAAATGACCTTCAACCAAAAATGGCCGCTTAATACACAAGTTTATTAGAAAAAGTACTATTGCTGTCATAATATACTATTGATCTACGTATATGAATGATTTTTTTGGAATTCAATGCCGGTAAAGTTACAGTCACTTAATTTATACTTTATATATTATACGAATTGTGGTTAAATAGATTACTATTGATTTATTTATGAAATGAATATGCAGCATTTAAATCTCACTGCCTAAAAGAAGATACTTAATTTAAGAAAAACCGAAAAATTTATACCAAATGGAAATAAATAAATGTAACAAAATACAGAACATAAGAAAAATAGTATAATATAATATAATATAATATTGTCAAAAAAACGGATGTTGTAGTACGAGTACAGCTTACGTAGGTAACGAAACACGAAGTTTTGAGTTTTACATACTATTTTTTATAATTCGCTCCCAGAAACATTTTACATCTAACAAAAAAAAAATTAAATTAGAGATTTTAAACTTAATTTCTTGGTATTACAAATTTGAATTTGAAAGCTAAACTAGGAAAAGTTACCCTATAGTTATATTTTTTGCTGAAATTATTTTGTGTTCTCTATAAAATTAATATAAGGATTCACTGAAAATGAGAATATTGTAAATAACTATTGTATACGCGAATTACAAGAAGTACATTTTGTATACGCTAGTTATAAAAAATATTTAAAGTTTACAATTTAGTAGGTAACATCAACTTTACTTTAAATGACTACCGAAATTTTATGTGGCACAGTATTAAATGCAACGTTTTTTCTTTGCATGTCACAATATTTTGGATGAGTGGATAAATCCGGACTTCTAGGAACGCATTCCTAAAGTTACTTTGTAAGAGCCAAATTCTAGTTTGTGGACATATTCCGGTGACATGTGGATTCCGAAATGCACGTCCCAATAGCATCACTCCATAGAGAACTTAGTTGGTTCTAAATAATTGGTACGTCCATTCTTTTCGATAATTCTTCGCAGAACTCTTTTATACGTATTTGAATATTGCTCTTTTTCTAACATATATCGACGCTTTTTAGTGACTATTTAATAGTAAATAAACATATATTTCGTATACAAAAAATAGATGATAATATTTATTTACAGGTCCCTAGAGTTAATTAAGGAAAAAGGTTATTTTGTAGAACGTTTATTTTTAATAACATATTAAATTATTTTTTTTAATATGTACAAATATTATCTGGATTTATCATTTTTTGTTTGGTTTTGACTTTAGGTATGGGTAGATCCATTCAGCCACGAAATATTTTTAGACATAAAGGAATTAAAAAACGTTAAGCTAATTGTAGAGGGCGCCCCTATAGCTCGACTCATAACAACAGTTTATTTGCTATAGAGCGGGTCACAGTTATTATGCAGCATTCCGTTTATGGACGACGGCGTTGCCATATCGGCATGTTCTTCGAATTTGGTTCCAACTGGCGCGGGAATATAACTTGCCATTGTGTTACTACTATGATTTAAATGTTGACTAAATTATTCATTTTAAAATCGTTTAGTGAGTAATTAAGAATATTTATAACTATGTTTTTAGATAAATTTTACGCGTTTAAAGGAAACCAAGGTAACCAAAGCGGCAACAGTGTTGAATATTCGCCCATAAGATTTACATTGGCCTACGCCGGCCACGCTGCATAATAACTGTGACCCGCTCTATAGCATCAAAATTTTTGATTTCGTAATTTTTGAGTTTCTTAAAAACAAGTACTTGCAATGTATTTATGTGACTTCTGTGAAACATGTACGATAAATCGTTGAAAGAAGAGTTAAGAGAAAGGGGAGGTCCTTTAAGAGGACGAAGAGCGGATCAGGTTAACAGGTATAATATAATCCCCATTTTCATGTTATTTTTCTAATCAATTGTGATGAAAAAGCTAGTCAATTAAATAAAATTTCAAGATACAGGATGCAATTGCTTTAAATAGTGCTAAGTTATCTCAAAAATTTTATTATTGTTATGCCCTTGAACATAACCTCAAAAACAATGTTTGCTTTTCCTATTCAAGGCTTGAGAGTTTTGATCGAAATTTTCGGGATACTGAAAATGAAACCGATGACCCTGAAATGGTTTATAATGTGTATAATAACTATTTCCTTGAAAATCTGCCTCGGGAAAGTGTTTTGAACATAGAATTTGTTGTAGGTATAAAGCATTTATGCACAGTTTTTTATTGATGATTCCTTGGGAAATAAGTGATTTCCATTATTGCAACCTATTGCAATAAAACGGGGCATGCTAGTACGGGGGCATGCTAGTACGAATACAGTAAGACGAGGTTTATTTAAAAAATATTTATAAATAGATGAATATTGTTTGTCTAAAAGAGCTAAAGGAAATGAAAATATTTATAAATGGTGGAGAAAAAACGAGGCCATATATCCAAATTTATCAAAGCTGGCTCTTGATTTTTTAGGTATACAAGCTACGTAAATTTCTACAGAAAGACTATTTTCAAAAGCAACGCAATGACACTGAGAAAAGAACGAAACCGATTAAGTGGAGATTCGGCTCATTTTTTAATGTGCTTAAACTCCTGGCTGTGTAACAATAACAAAGATATATTTATAAGGGAATGGACAAAAATTTAGTTTAAATATTTTTCTTATGTTGTGTTCATTTTTGGGTATACATATTTCATTTGTATTCGAGAGACGTATCAACAAAAGTAATTAAACTTTTCGTCTGGTACGTTTAAAGATCGAATTCCCACAGGACTGTCCATAGATCCTCATTATTACCACACACGCATCATAATGGCGCATAATTCTGAGGAGTTGGGATTTTCTTGATGGATAATCAGTTGTATGAATAGCAGATGGCTGTTTTATTCAGTATACACAGAGGGTTAGTTTATTACTAAAGTCTTAATTGAGTGCAGGAAGCATTAACCGTAACTGTGTTAACTTATTCGTTTGGGATTCTCCGATGGGCAAAAACTAAATTGAAAGATATTCAGAAAACAACAAGGACCAAGAACAACACTGCCGAGAAAGGAGGGAGGAAGAGTTATATGTGATATAATAAATTTACACAATACGCAGATAAATAAATTAATAGATATCTTAATCACCAAATCAATTTTGTCAAACTTACACCAATTTGTTTTAGAAGTAGATAAGAATTATTCCCCTCTAAATCTGGCAGGACCTAGTGTGGTTTTAGAAATATCTACAGATGCTGAGAATCAAGTAAAATGGGCCCAACAAGCTGTACATGGTCGACTCCATCACGACCTAAACCAACCACACATTGATAAAATGGCAGGGTGGCTTGCTGACGGTACCTTGTTACCATTTATGATAGCTATTTAGGATCAGGTAATAAATACTAACAACAACAAAAAAATTATTATCAGGGAACAAACTATTACATCGGACAAGTGTAGACGGTTCCAACAAACACATAACATCAGGATGTTTAACTATAGCTAAGCTATTTATAAAGACACAACCAACTGTGTAACAGTATCCATGAGAAACTGGCCAGCAAATAAGGACTGGATAAAAAAGCTAAATTAATGCTGCTAATCGATGTTGCAGTTCCAAACAATAACAATATTGTGGAAAAGAAGAATATTGTAAACAATGAAAGGATAGCAAAGTACACCGATTTTGCTATAACAAAAGGGCAGATAGGGCATGCAGAAATAGTGGTGGTGGTACCGATCATCATATTCTCAACTGACCTTATCCCCAGAAATCTTGAAGACGGTGTTAAAACTTCATGGATACTAACTATTTTATTATAAAATAAAATTTTATTTGTTGCAAAAAAATTGCTACCGTGTCAGTATTTTTTAAATGTCCAACAATTGTTGTTTTATAATAAAACTTAATTACAGATTAAGGGTTGGTTAAAGACAAAAATTAAGTTTTTTAAACATTTATTTTTAATAATTTTAATTTTTTTTTAACATTTACAAATAATATTTTCTGGATTTAACACTTAATTTTACCATCCATGACCCCAATGACCAGCTCCGTATCCATGACCCCATCCACCTAGACCCCAACCGGCGTGTCCTACAGCTAAGGGAGCAGCTCCCAACAAACCGTGTCCAGCCCATCCTGCTGGTCCAGCCCATCCAGCGTGTCCTACAGCTAAGGGAGCAGCGGCCCAGGCAATTCCATGTCCGTTAGGTCCAGTTGGTCCTACAGCGCCATGTCCGTTGACTACTCCAGAAGGTCCGACGGCTCCAGCTCCGGTTACGACTCCAGATGGACCTGCAGCTCCAGCTCCGGTGACAACTCCAGAAGGACCGACTGGGCTAAGAGCGTGAGGGTTAACCCAAGCCCCATGTCCAAGGGCAACGCCGTGGACGGAAGCAGAAGCAGTAGCTGCTAAAGCAACGAAGGCAAAGACAATCTGCAATACAAATGTGTACATAGAAATATTAAGCAATTAAATTTAAAAATAATACGATTATTTTTTTAATAATACATATTAAAAATTAAATATATTTACTTACCAATGAGTTCATGTTTGATTTTTAGCTGAAATCACAGAATCGAACTGATACCGTTGTAATTTTAGCCCTCGCTTATATATCAAGAAATTGACCTTCAACCGAAAATTGCAGCTTAATAATAAACAAGTTTATTTGGAAAAGTATCACTACTCTCACAATATTGTACTATTAATCTATTTGAATGAAATATTTTTTGGAATTCAATGCCGTTAAAGGTACAGTCATTTTATTTACACTTTGTTTTATGTACATAGATTGTGGATTGTATATGGGTGATTCTCATATAACTGTGATTTTTACAACTCAAAATTTATTAAAATTAAAAATGTTTTAAAACTTGTGTTCTGGGTGCTATTGGGCTTTTATTATACTCCAAATTAAGCCTGTAACGTAGTTCTACTACAACTTCAATAGACAAGAAACTAGAACAAAAATTAGAAATTTCACCTCCACGGTATTGACACCAAAACTAAATATTCAAAGTACTTGCCTAAATCTCTTTAAACTTTTAAAATAATAAAAAGAATGATAAATTATAGGACTTTCATTATCATACAGAGACAATTTTTGTATTTTTTCTCTTGATTTTAACAATATTTAAAATTTATTAACAGTAGAATTAAAATAACAATGTTTAGATTATTCTTAGAATAAAACCAAGTTTAGCATTAGTTAAATAATTAAATTGATTTAAGATTTTAACAAATTTAAATATAAAAAACAATAAGTATAATACAATTTTTATATCATTCGTTATTTTTACCGTGGTACTGACATTCACGGTATTGACATTTGAATGAATAATTAACCTAACTTAATTCCTTATAAGTAATTAAAATGATTGGTCAAATAAGTTCGATTTTATACGTATAATTAAATAATTATTCAGTATAATTGACCTAAAAATTGTATTAACACACGTGAACTTCAGTACCATAGTATTGACCAGTAATTTTATGACATACCTTTTTAAAAACAAAACAAATTATTTCTGTCATAACATAGAGGGTGTGTTCGGGGAGCACGCTTTCGAGCTATGCAGCGCCAAGAGCCATATAACGCAAACGAGGAATAGTACTAGATAGCGCCAAATGGCGCAAATAGCGTGCTCCCCGAACACAGCCAGAGTCTAAAAATAAATATACAGCTGTCAATTGTATACAAATAGTCCTTTTTCAAAATGCCACTAGAGCGAGTGAACAAAACTGAATAAAAGATGGCGCTCAGGCGGCAAATACTTTGAATTTGAATATTGAATAAAATTCCAGGACACAAGTCAATGACTATTATTTCCTTTTACCGATCAATATTGGGGTATAATTGCAGCATAATTTAATCGAATATACAATAGATTTTAGTTACAAAAGCTAAACTTTAGATTATAAGACGACTCTTTATAGAAATTTATACATTTAGTTTGAAAAACAAAAATCAGACATGCCACGGTACTGACATTTCGAGTATAATTCTGTAAGTTATTCATGATCCATGAATAATTATGCTTTAATTTACAATGTCGACGGTAAAATACCATCAAATTTATCATATTTATAATTTTCTGATCAAAAAAATCATGTTGAATAATAATTAAAGTACTAGACATAAAAAATCACACCTATCTGAGAATCACCGATATGTACAGTGCTTTAATAACTTTTGTAATACTGGTATTTAGGAAAAATCCAAAAACACGTCAATTTATATTGGAAGGGGCAAGCATTATGGCTTATTTAAACTTAATGGAAAAGCTACCCCCTCACCCCTATCAGCATCCCTTTTTTTATTTACTTCTCATATTTTTTATGTAAAATTTGGATAATCCTCTTTGAGCTGATTTCAAAAATGTATAATACCTACTTGTAGGTTAAAGTGGTTAGTTTATAAGATAAACAATTTTTTTTAATAGCAGAAATGCAAATTTTATATATGACGACTTAGAATGGATGCAAGACATGTACCTACATAAAATAACGAGAATTTTTGTTTTTTGAAAAAATATTTAATTATTTATCTACATTAATGGTGTCGCCTTTAAAGTAGTCAGCATTAGATATTATGCATTTGTGCCATCGCATCTTTCAATCCTCAAACACTTCTCAAACTTTAGCCTATACCTTTTTCAGCGATGCGTTTTTAATGTATGCTTGTTACACGACAACCCTTTAACGTTTTTTAAATTATTGGAAGTAGAAAAAACTTACATGAGGCCATATCTGGAGAATATGAATGCTAAGCCGAAAATTCACAATCAAACAATGAAACGTGGGGCAAAAGTCATGAATTGTTTCACCATAAATTTTTCGGATTGCTTCAAGTAAACGGTTTTTAAGAATTTATGATGCATATATAGTGGCAATCATGTTTTATTTTCCTATTCCAGGCTTGAGAGTTTTGATCGAAATTTTAACTTAAGGATAACGCAAGAAAAAAATGAAACCGATAATGCTAAAATGGTTTATAATGTGTATAATAACTATTTCCTTGAAAATCTGCCTCGGGAAAGTGTTTTGAACATAACCCAGAATTTGTTGTGGGTTTGAAGCATTTATGCACAGTTTTTTATTGATGATTCCTTGGGAAATTAGTGATTTCCATTATTATTGCAACCTATAGCTATACAACCCGGCATCCTAGTACGAATACAGAAACACGAGGTTTATTTAAAAATAGCAATGGCAACAAAGAGCAGAGTTTGGGAAAAAAAATAGATGAATATTGTTTGTCTAAAAGATCTAAAGGGAATGAAAATATTTTAAAATTGTGGAAAAAAACGAGGCCGTATATCAAAATGTATCAAAGATGGCTCGTGATTTTTTAGGTATATAAGCTACGTAAGTTTCGGCAAAAAAACTATTTTCAAGAGCAACGCAATGATCTTGAGAAAAGAACGAAACTGAATTAGTGGATAATCGGCTCATTTTTTAATGTAATTAAATTCCTGGCTGTGGTACAATAACAAAGATATATTTGTAAGGGAATGAATAAAAATGTTTCTTATGTTGTGTTAATTTTTGGGTGTTGAAGGTTAATGTGTGTTAGTTTAAGGATCTTTTTGTCGACGAATTTAAACAAAAACAACTAAAGGTTCATTTGTTTATTATTTTTAGTAAGATGGACTTCCACATAGTAAGGGTTAGTACAAAAAATATATAAAATGAATTATACCTATTTCATTTGTATTCATGTACTACTTGTATTCGAGAGAAGTATCTACAAAAATAATTAAACTTTTCGTCTGGAACGTTTAAAGATCGAATTCCCACAGGACTGTCCATAGGTCCTCATTTTTAGCACGCACGCATCATAATGGCACATAATTCTGAGGAGTTGGAATTTTCTTGAAGGATAACCAGTTGTAAATAGCAGATGGCTGTTTTATCCAGTATACACAGAGGGTTAGTTCATTACTAAAATCTGAATTGGATGTAGGAAGCATTAACCGAGCAATTAATATAATATGTCTTATCTGTGTTAACTTATTCGTTTGGGATTCTACCATGGACAAAAACTAAATTAAAGAATATTCAGAAAACAACAAGGACCAAGCACAGTGCTAAGAACAACACTGCCGAGAATGGAGGGAGGAAAAGTTCTATGTGATATAATAAATCTACACATTAAGCAGATAAATAAATTAAGAAAAATCTTTTTATCACCAAATCAATTTTGTCAAACTTACAAAAATTTGTTGTAGGAATAGATAAGAATTATTCCCCTCTAAATCTGGCGGTCGACATCATTACGACCTAAACCAACACATTGGAAAAATTGCATCAAATAGGTGTTATTCATTCATAACCTAGCTAAGCTATTTATAAAGATACAACCAACTGTGTAACAATATCCATGAGAAACTGGCCAGCAAATAAGGACTGAATAAAAAAGATAAATTAGTGCTGCTAGTCGATGTTGCAGTTCCAAACAATAACAATATTTTGGAAAAGAAGAATATTGTAAACAATGAAAGGATAGCAAAGTACACCGATTTTGCTATAACAAAAGGGCAGATAGGGCATGCAGAAATAGTGGTGGTGGTACCGGTCATCATATTCTCATCTGGCCTTATTCCCAGACATCTTGAAGACAGTCTTAAAAAACTCAATAGATACTAGCTATTTTAATATAAAATAAAATTTTATTTGTTGCAAAAAAATTGCTACCGTGTTAGTGTTTTTTAAATGTCCAACAATTGTTGTTTTATAATAAAACTTAATTACAGATTAAGGGTTGGTTAAAGACAAAAATTAAGTTTTTTAAACATTTATTTTTAATAATTTTAATTTTTTTTTTAACATTTACAAATAATATTTCCTGGATTTAACATTTAATTTTACCATCCATGACCCCAATGACCAGCTCCGTATCCATGACCCCATCCACCTAGACCCCAACCGGCGTGTCCTACAGCTAAGGGAGCAGCTCCTAATAAACCATGTCCAGCCCATCCTGCTGGTCCAGCCCATCCAGCGTGTCCTACAGCTAAGGGAGCAGCGGCCCAGGCAACTCCATGTCCGTTAGGTCCAGTTGGTCCTACAGCGCCATGTCCGTTGACTACTCCAGAAGGTCCGACGGCTCCAGCTCCGGTTACGACTCCAGATGGACCTGCAGCTCCAGCTCCGGTGACAACTCCAGAAGGACCGACTGGGCTAAGAGCGTGAGGGTTAACCCAAGCCCCATGTCCAAGGGCAACGCCGTGGACGGAAGCAGAAGCAGTAGCTGCTAAAGCAACAAAGGCAAAGACAATCTGCAATACAAATGTGTACATAGAAATATTAAGCAATTAAATTTAAAAATAATACGATTATTTTTTTAATAATACATATTAAAAATTAAATATATTTACTTACCAATGAGTTCATGTTTGATTTTTAGCTGAAATCACAGAATCGAACTGATACCGTTGTAATTTTAGCCCTCGCTTTTATATCAAGAAATTGACCTTCAACCGAAAATTGCAGCTTAATAATATACAAGTTTATTTGGAAAAGTATCACTACTCTCACAATATTGTACTATTAATCTATTTGAATGAAATATTTTTTGGAATTCAATGCCGTTAAAGGTTCAGTCATTTTATTTATACTTTGTTTTATGTGGATTATGGATTGTATACAACTAGATTATAAAACTGTTGTGGAAATAAATAATATTAACTCATCTTTGAGTATCTACAATAATATTTTATATTTTACGTATACTATCGAATAATATGATTTATAAAAAAACAATACCTACTGCCTTCTGATTTACAATCAGTTGATTATCATCGACATATTAATGTATGAAAAGCATGAATAAAGCTAATAGGCAATTAAAACCGTCCACTAAACTGTTGTTTTTATTACGCAATCACTGCCTAAAGGGAGCGGTGATAATCTCTAGGTACAAAAACAGCATTAAATGCAAATTTGTAACATTATTTTATTTAAAATGGATGCAAGACATGTATAGACGAGGTGTGTTCATAAAATAATAAGAATTTTTGAAAAAAATTAATTATTCATCTACATAAATGTTGTTTAAAGTATTTAGCATTAGATATTTTGCATTTATGCCATCGCAGCTTTCAATCCTAAAACACTTCTCAAACTCTATCTTTGGGGTAGCCTTCACCTTTTTCAGCGATGCGTTTTTAATGTATGCTTGTAACACGACAACCCATCAAGGTTCTTTAAATTATTGGAAGTAGAAAAAACTTACATGAAGCCATATCTGGAGAATATGGATGCTAGGCCAAAAATTCACAAACAAACAATGAAGTGTGGTGCAAAAGCCATGAATTATTTCATTATAAATTTTTGAGATTACTTCAAGTAAACGGCGTTTAAGATGCATATATAGTGCATATAACATCAGATGAAGAATAGGTAGAAATGGAAAAGCAGAGTGCCCAAGATTAGGAAGAAGAACAAGGAGCTCATTTAGAAGAGAATGTTGCCGAGATTATAGATAATCTTAAACAAGAAAAAGCTAAAAAGCTCACAAGCTGCTAAAAATTCCTTGTAACATCTTTACGAACTTAATACAAAAGGATATCGAGGAAAAATTTAGGGAGCACCATTACAGATTCTAAACCAAATAGTAGAATAATGCTACGAATGAGGTGTAAGGGTGCAAATACTGTTTATTGACTACAAGCAAGCATTTGATAGTATTAACACAAGACATGCACAAAATTGACAAAAATTTTTTCAAAACCTCGTGTTTTAACTGAGCGTGGGTCGTCTAAAAAGTTTTATTTTGATTCTAGAGTAAGACAAGGGGGTGGATTAATTGTTTTACTGTTCAATGGGCGCACTGGAACTCCACACCGAATTTACCTAATCGTTAATACCACACTGGAACTCCAAACCAAAAATTTTGCTACCTGAATACTGTATTAATCCCACAATGGAATTCCCCACTGAATAAGATTATATTTTTAAAACCAGAAAACATAATATTGCCCTTAAATAAGAACAAATAAAACCATAATTTAATTAAAAAACTATTTTTAATCAAACAGTACTAAATTACTAAAAATAATCGATAATGGAAAAAAGGTGTTTTTTAAAAAACACTAAAGCACCTGTCTCAATTTAAATTACTATTCGTTTATCAACGAACTAACCTAACCTAACCTAACCTGATATATATTTTTTATAGATTATATAATAATGTTATAAGATGGAAGCTTATAAGCTTTCAATTTTATTCTAATCCTACTAATTCATTTTAGCATATTATTAGCTTATATAACTAACTACTCTTTTTTTATTGTTATAAATACTTATATAGGTATGTAATGAGTAATTTTTTGTAAAAAGCCAAACCTCTTGCAATAAGCTCTAATAGTTTTAAATGCAATAAAGATATTTTCTGTTACCAATGTAACAATCGGAGGTTTTGTGTACCGGGTTTTGGAAATTTCATTTTCATTTCTACCAGTTTTATAATCTTATAATCTAATAATCTAATCTATAATTAGCTCATCAGGCCCTGTTGCCTTTTCTTATTTAAAATTATTTATAATCTCGGCAATCTTCTCTTCTAAAGGAGTTCCTTGTTGTTCTTCCTTATCTCGAGCTTTCTTTTCTTCAATTTCTATGGAGTCTTCTGGTTTTGTTAATGACTTGACAAAGTGCTCATTGTGTTATATAAATTCATCAATGCCGTCCGAAAAAATTGATTTTAGCCGAAACAATTCATGGCTTTTGCACCTCACTTCATTGTTTGTTTGTAAATTTTCAGCCTAGCATTCATATTCTCTAGATAATGATAATGATAATCTGTGATTTTAATAAACTAACTGTCATTCTCTTATAAGATCAAAACATAAGTAAAGAAGTTCAAAACATAAACAATTTTCGTCTTTCCAACTAGTATTCACATGTGACAATAACGAATTTTAATAGAGTTAACACTTTGTTAAGTAACATAGGTTTAACACGCGTTTATGCAACCTGCCCTAAATCTTCCAAATCCAGTGTTGATATTACATGTTCATTTAGTAATACAAGTCATGTTTAAAAACTAATAAAATTTCCCAATTCGTAACATTTTAACTTTTGCTAGAAATTCTTAAAATACTTAAAAAATGAAGAATTTTCTTATTATTCTGAATGATCATCTGTTCCTTGTAGAACATTATGACTTAATATTATTTAAAAATTAAAATTTTAATAGTTGGGTCAACTGAAATTGGAAGGAGCTCCTATGTCCATGTCGCTTATTAATTTGCTGAATTTACAAAATCCTGCAAGTCGACCAACCATTATTCTGATTAGTCCTCTGTTAAAACAGATTAAATTGTTTTAGGTCAAAGACGTTATTTAGGCTTCTCTGCATTTTTACTTACTGACATATTTTGTACTCAAGACAAAAATACTTCTAATGGAGCTTAGCAACTTTTTAGATATCATATTCCTAATTTAAACTATGATAAAAGCTGACAAAATTACATTTTACAAATAATTTTAAACAGTTTTTGACACTTTCATGTAGGTACACATTCCAGATTATGTCATATGTATTGAATAAAAATTAAGAAAGAATTGGATTACTGTGTGATATAGTGTGAGTTAAAAAAGTATATTTTGGCTCATTCTTAGGTTACAGTCGTTCCCTCAACTTACATCGCTTTTGTGGATGACCGTAGAATATTTTTTGACAGCGTCCACTGTTCTTGGCCCAAATTTTGTTGTCAACGCTATTAATTTTAGTGAGTGTATATCCCTCATGTTGATATTACTTTTTTTTGAGTACTTTTCAACCAAATCATTATTAAATTCATATCTTATAAATGTAAAACCAAAAAATTGCTAATAATAATACAGCATTTTTATGTATGTACATGGTTTATTTTTTATAAAAAAAGTTTAAATCAGTTCATTTGTCTTATATACAGGTCATATTCATGAAATCAATCGGATTATTTAACCGTGGAGACCCAAATGGCCAGCTCCTAGTCCATAACCATGTCCCAAACCGGCCAAACCTAAACCACCGTGTCCCAAACCCAATCCCCAAGCTAAGGGAGCTCCCAAAGCGATTCCGTGTCCGTTGGGACCAGTTGGTCCTACAGCTCCATGTCCGTTAACTACACCTGCAGGTCCAACAGCACCAGCTCCGGTCACTACACCTGATGGACCAGCTGCTCCTGCTCCGGTTACGATTCCAGATGGTCCAATTGGGCTGAGAGCATGAGGGTTGACGAGACCAGCGTGTCCATATCCATATCCAAGTCCAAGACCCAAACCGAGTCCGTGGATGGAGGCAGATGCGGTGGCTGCGAAGGCAACGAGGGCAAGTACGATCTAAAATAAAAAGATTTGGAATTTTTCATATGATTTTTGTTAAAAATAAGTCTTAATGATTGTACCGAGCTCCCGAAGTTTTTTAAATAATAAATTTTGTAAAAAATTCTTACCAAGGAGTTCATTTTGTGCTCGAATCACTGTTGGTAACGAACTGATGCAGTCACCCCGTTTTTTCTCCCCTTAAATAGAAAATCAAAGTGTTGGTAAACGACCTTCGAATGCAATCTTACTTTTATCTTTTAAGAAAAGGATTGTTCTTACTATTTCTATATACCGTTCAAAGTGGGTACCAATTACGGCATTTTAATTTTTTCTTTTCATATATACACTTGCAGCTATCGTTCGTAAAGGTTAAGTCTGAAATAACCGGGTCGGGCTTTATTAAATACAGAGTGGTCCTTTGAACGTTGAGAGTTTATCTTATGCCTAAATGTGTTAAATTTGGAAGAAATACACAAGGTACTGCTTATATTTAGGGAATAAAAACAAAAACGTTCTTATAAAAATTGCTTTATTATTTTTCAACATATTCCTTTTAATGGTCAATAAACTTTTGCATTTGTTCACTGAATGCAGTCTCGGCTACGCCTTGGCATCTTAAAATTAAGAAAAAAACATTACAATCACGGAATTCCTTGTTCTTTTCATGTGTCAAGTAAAATATTATTATTTTACTTTGATCATAGTGATAAAAATAAAACTTGAACGGAGTCGGGTTACATTGGTGGGACCAGCATACATTCAATATTGCATAAATATTTGACGATCAAAAAAATTTGTTCGCGTTGGATCCCACACAATTTGTCAATCGCTCAAAAAAAGGATCGTGTCGATTGGTCGAAGGAAATGCTCAAAAAATACGATCGCGGTGTTTCGAAACAAGTCTATGACATCGTGACAGGTGATAAATCGTGGATTTACACTATGAGCCCGAAAGTAACCAGTAGTCGACTGTATGGGTGTTTCAAGATGAGCCCAATCCAACAAAAGTTGTTCGCGCACGAAGGACATGGACATGTCGCAACCGTACCAGTAGTACACAACCATTTGTTTGCCAGTTGTCTTCCAACAAATCAGGAAAACCAACCGCCGAAGACGGGTCACTCTTCACCACGACAATGCAAGCTCCCTCAAATCTGCTCAAACAACTTCATTTTTGAGTACCCAAAACATCGATTTGATTAGTGATCCGCCGTATAGCTGGTCCTGACTTGGCACCGAATGACTTCTTTTTATTCCCGTACGTAAGAAACAAACTGAGAAGTCAACGTTTTTCGACACCTGAAAGAAGCGGTTGCTGCATTCAGAATGCATGTTTTGGAGATACCTCAATCAGAGTGGCAAAAGTGCTTCGACAATTGGTTCAAACGCATGCAAAAGTGTATAGATCTTCATGGGGAATATTTTGAAAAACAATAAAGTGATTTTCGATGATTAATATTTGTTTTTGTTCTCTAATCCCGAAATATAAAAGGCAATTCTCGTATCATGCTGATCTTTACAATTACTTAATATATTTGTGTTACAATTACGTCGTATCTATGTATAAAATGAAGACTCAATCAAAACAAACAGTTTAATAGTGGAGAACTTCCAAGATTTCTTTGTTCATTAACAACTTTTAATTTTGGATCTGCTAGATGTTTTTTATTTCAAGTTCTTCAAGGAAATCTAAATTTTGTTTTTTATTGAAAATGCCTTATGTATCATAGAATTATAAGCTGATTATTTATGTGTTAGAGGATGATTTGGATTATACGGTATGGTTAAATCTAGTAAACTATTAACTTTTTTAATTTTTAAATCTAGAAAATTAATTGAATTATTTTCTTTAACTTCTAAAGTAAAATTAATTTTATTTTACTAATCCCATCATCAACATATCTATACCAAAATACAATATTGTTTTTATGTTTTGCACTTATAAAAATATTCATTATAAAACGCATTTGCGTATCGTAATGTAACTTTTACGCACGCAAATTTTTGTTTTAAATGGTTGGCGACATGATTGAAGTATCTAATGACAAGACTATTGATAATGACATTTGTGGCTAATAGCAACTTATTAATTTTATATTATTCTTTAAGAAAGTATTTGTGAATATGAATATCATATTTTACTTATATAATATATTATTATTGGTAAGTATATTATTCATTTTAAAATATGTTAAAACATTAACATTTGATAATTTAAATTTCAAAACTGTCAAATGTTATAAATTACACAGTGCTATCAACATACTTTTTAAAATCAAAATTTTCGTAATTACATAAAAATAATAAATTAATTTAAAAAATGATAAAATGGCAAGATATAAAAAATATTATAAACAACTTATTTCATATGGCTGTTGTGACAATCGCTTCGCGATTCGTTTTTAAACTTGAACTCATAACAGAAAGCCATATGAAATGTATTGTTTAATTTACTATTTTATAACTAGAATTAAAGATTATGTTTTCTAAATTATCCATAAAAATATTTGCTAAAATTGGAGAAATAGGACTTCCCATTGGAAGACCCTCATTTTGAATAGATACTTTGTTATCAAAAGTAAAATAATTTTGACTAATGCATACATTAAATTAGTCAATTATATTATACTTGGATGGATATTTCTTTCATCTAATAACTTTTTAAGTAGAACTACATTCTTTAGGAGGTATTTTAGAGAACATGTTAGTTACATAAAATGATACTAATTTAATATTATTTTGTAATTTACATAATTTAATTTCTGTATCAAATCTACTGAATTTTGTACTGAATATTTAAATGTGTAACCATAATTATTTAGAATAGTATTTAATTTTTTAGCCACCTTTGTATTGGGAGTGTTAACATACGAAAATACAGATCTAATCGGTTTTGACTCTTTATGCAATTTAATAGTTCCATATAATTCTAGGCATAGAGGATATTTTTTTACCAGATATTTTTTATCAGTTATTAAATAGATAATTTGAATTATTTACATGTTCTTTTATTTTTTGAGTGGGATCGTTCTTTAGAATTTTGACATTATTGGACATTATGAAATCATTCACTTTAGATTTATATTTACTTGTTAAAGTTACCTTAGATATGATTTAGTTTGTTATGGGAATTATTTTATATTTTTGACAAGTAAAATGTCATGTTTTTTAAACGATTAATAGTTTAATTTAATACTGTAGAATAATATTTAACAATTTTGGCGACGAGGATAAAAGAGATCAATTCCTAACACAGTATTTAGTAAAAGATTCAAGAATTATCTAAAAAAAATGTCATCCGAACTTGCACCACTAATTGAAACATTAACTGGATTAATTCAAGTGCTTTAACAACAACAACAAGTTAGTGCAACAAATGATGTTAAAGAAACGTTAAAAACGCAGATTATAAATTTCGAACCCTTTGACGAAATTTCAGAAAATTTTGAAAGTTACTGCAAACGTTTAGAAATTTTTTTTTAAGCTGAAAGGGCTGGATAAAAATGATGCTGCTACTAATGATGCTAAAGTAATGGTTTTAATTAACTGTCTAGGGAGTAAATATTACAAGCTATTATCAAGCCTTACATCTCCAGATTTACCTAGTACAAAAACATATGATGAACTAATAACTTTACTGATGAATCATTTATCACCTAGAAAAAACATTCTTGCTGAACAACATAGATTTTTTATGAGGACACAAGCACCTGGTGAGTCCATTTCATCATTTGTAGCCGCTCTGAAAGAACATATTAAAACGTTCAGGTGGTCGCCGAATTCTGGTGGATCTTCTTAGTTGCACGGTCGGTGCTACTGGTGTAGGTTGAGGCATTGTAGGTAAAGGTGTCGCCATTTCCAATTGCTGCTCTGCAGTATTTTGTTCACTAACGATGAACACATTCAAAATGAACAAACTATAAATCACATTTGTACATATAAACTAAATTACGAAACGATACTGGAAGAAATTGAAAGAGATACAGAATTGCAAAAGTTAAAACAAGATCTGTTGGTAGGAAAAATTAAAGATCCTGAACTATCTGTCCAAGAGGGAATCATTTTTAGAGGGAATAGAGTCATTATTCCTAAAAATCTACAAATGGCAATGTTACAAGAATTACATGATACACATATTGGCATCGTTAAAATGAAATCTTTAGCAAGAAGGTATGCCTACTGGAAAGGTATTGACAAGGATATAGAAAATTTAGTTGCAAGTTGTAAAGCTTGTGAAGTGAGAAAAAATCCACAAAAAGCACCTATTCATCAGTGGGAAGAGCCATCGAGAAATTGGCAGCGCATACATATAGACTACGCTGGACCGTTTCTTAATCATTTCTTTTTAATATCAATTGATGCAAAGAGCAAATGGCTTGAAGTTAAAATGTCTTAAAAATTCACCAACGACTTCAGAAACTATACATTTTTTACGCGAAATTTTTAATTGTTATGGCCTGCTGGAGATACTTGATACGTGATAATGCTTCTATTTTTAAATCCCTTGATTTTACAGATTTTTGTCAACGAAATGGTATAAGACAACGACTTATAGCTCCAGGACATCCAGCAACTAATGGCCAAGCAGAAAGGTACGTGCAAACGTTTAAAGAGAAATTAAAAAAAAATGATACAAGAACCTGAAACATTACACGAAAAAATTACATAAATTTTCATTTAAATACAGATCAACACCACTTATTAACGGTAAAACTCCTGCAGAAATGTTATTTGGACAAAATCTTAGAACAAAGCTAAACCTAATCAGACCTCAAACGATAGACAAAAATAATTCTAAGCAACCAAAGTTTTCAAAAAAGTTTCTTGT